>OZ026617.1:6919945-7193459 GCA_964020975.1 Hermodice carunculata
CGTAGTAAACAGGTTTGTTTTATCGTTTCACAAGGTACACTTCCACCACGTTCCAGCATGCTATGACGCTTTTCAAGAAGAGTCGAAATGGCTAAAGCACACAAAACTCATAAAAAACAGAAACGAATGTTGCACAGATTAAGGTCTAAGGGTACCCGGAAGTATTCCTAACTAATTTCAAAGCAATTGGTTAAACGGTCTTGGGGGAGGATTTTTTAAATGTTGCCACAAAATTAACAAATATCTATTAACAATATGAAAATCATTTAAGCACGATAAATGTACAGGTTGTGACCTAATTAGGGTACATGCGTACCAAGTTTCAAGTGCATGTGTGCCATGTTTATGGAAAAGAATGCAAAACTGTAATTGCTAACAGACGATGGATGGACGGACAAGGGAAGGCCACCCATCTTATAAGCTCTGCTGACTGAAAAATGGGCCAAACATGTTTTAAAAAATCCGCTTTAAAAAAAAAAAAAGTTAAAATTACTGTACGGACTATCTATCCAAGTAAGCTAAAGTATGCATATAGTACAAAAACTAGGCCTTGGTATGTGCCCTCAATGTGTCCTATCATCTCCTGGTACGTTCAGTCCATATCATCTCTCAGTAAAGTGGCCCATCTAGGACACGGTTAAACGCATACTCATGCAGGGAAAATATATGCATCGTGGCCTTTCAGAAAATATGAGGTTTATGGTCAATGATGGTTCAATGGTGTTCAATGATGAGTAATGCAGATTTTACTCCAACTATTCCTTCTTTGGATAATATGGAACTAGCATCATTAACAGTCACATATTACATAGAAGGGTCGTCAGTATAAAAAGTCTTCATATTTTTCTTTTGATGCATGTGGGCGTTAGCAGCATAATGTATGACATGATATTTGTTATTGTGGGAAGGGAGGTACCTATGAGTCGACAAGATGTGATACAGCACATGCATTGAATACTATGTACATGTGTCAAGACCTGTAGTGTATCACAAGCTCATCCAATGAGTAGACAGCTGCTTGAAAAAAAAAATCAATGTGCCATATTTTGATAATATATTCAAATGTCGGTTGTTCAATAAGGCCAGGCAGCCCCTTGACTTGATATCCTCTCGTGATAGTTATAAATTGTTAGCGCAAAATAAAAATAAAAAGAGCCTTAATTGGGCAAAGAATCTAAGTGAACATTTTTAACCTGTTGTAATGAGGAAAGTATTCTTGGAAGATCTGTGGTATGAGGGCTTTAACCTTGTAAAATAAGCAACACACACCCAGTGAGTTTTTGTGTTATTCTGTTTTTGTTAAAAAAACCACAAATGATTAAAGAAATGCAAGCAATGTCAAGGGATAATTTGAAAATCTGAATTGAAACATCACACATGCTGAGATGAAATATCTTCGTCCATATGTATGCACGCATCCCTCATATGAGTTACACATGCCTTTACGAGTAGCTTCTCTCAAAATGCCCATAACACTCCCACCATATGCCCAATTGATGAAAGCAGTTAAACCAAATCATAGAATCACCAGGTGTACGTCTCAAAACATGACAAACCAGTCCTAAATTTTCGAAACCGGTTCAAGAGTGGTGAAACTGGAGGTTTAGATAATTCAATGGGGCTGCGTGCACAGACTAAAAAAAGCACAGTATGAAGAAATTAAAATAGATGAAAAGCATTGTAATTCTGAGCTGCCTTTAATTTTTAATCATTTCACCAGTACATTCACAACAGAAGTGCTTCCATATTTTAGGTGCATTGTCTTCTGAAAGTTTTGTAAAATATATATATATATATATATAGAGAGAGAGAGAGAGAGAGAGAGAGAGAGAGAGAGAGAGAGAGAGAGACAAGATGCATTGTGTACTAAAATGGGGAGCCCCTCATGTGTAAATCAAATACAGCCCAACTTCATCTCTAAAAAAAATTATGCACTATTATTTTTGTGCA
Source organism: Hermodice carunculata (assembly GCA_964020975.1). Lineage (NCBI taxonomy): Eukaryota > Metazoa > Annelida > Polychaeta > Eunicida > Amphinomidae > Hermodice > Hermodice carunculata. The sequence continues at coordinate 6,921,896 of OZ026617.1, forward strand.
TATTTTGTGATAATAAAAGGACTCTACCTAGAATCAAGAACCCATATTTGAACCATCAATTATTGCAATACCGCAAAGCGCAATCATTCATAATGAGGAGATTTTTCCAAAAATGTTCTGGCCTTACATGTGCAACACCCATCCATCCTGTGGCCCAGAAAGAAGCTGCTGACATCGAGAGAATGACCTCAGATATTTGGATAACCCTTGTGTTATTGGCTGGGTTCGAAGTCAAACTACTGCCCCAGAGCCAACATATATGCAGAATCACTAACTGTTTGGGCTTGGATCCTGATGGCTGCAAGGTGCTTAACATCATCAGCCAGTATGAGTAGTTCAGGGCTTCATTATTATTGCACACCCTGGAAAGTATGGTAGGCATGGTCATCAAGATCATGTAAATTGCAGCAACATGCATATCTGTCGCAATCGGCCTTAAACCAGCATGTGCATGCTCTTTGAACACAGACCAGTCATGGGTTTTTACTCTTTAGGGGCAGCCAGGAGTGATCCAGGACAGTTGCCACTAGTCATACATACAGGTACAACAGGCCTTCTCCAGAATTGATTGCTATGCCAGACAACCACATGTTCCTGACATTCATTTCTCTGTTGTAGGAAGATCAAGCCTGTGCAATGGGTGCCCTACTTTTAAGCCAGCAGAACATGTGCGCTCACATCTATCCTCTGACTCCCTTGATCCCACGAGCCCTATAGAAAGGCAGAGAACAGAAGGTAGAACTAATCCTGATCAGCCCATGGTTTTCAAAGGGGACATGGACTGTGGACATGCCAGAGCTCATTTTGAAGCTTGCTTGAGGTCTTTCAGCATGTCTGACTGTACTACAACAGCACATGTCCTGTATAATTATTAAGAACCCAGCTGTCTCCAAGTGGGCTATGTTCATCATGTGGTGCCCTTTAATTTTATCTTCAAGGTCAAAGACTATGATTTTGACAGATTAACCGGGGATCTGTGAACCAAGTCTTCAGCTCGATCGCTAAGGCAATCAAGTTCATCTATTTAGTGGCAGACAACATCCTGGAGTTTGCACCAGATCAGAACTCATGAGGTCAGAGCCATCATCTCTGCCTGTGATGAGCTGAAGGAGGTTGCATTTGGTGACATAATGGCGGCAAGAAAGTGAAGGTCCCACAGCACATTTTTTTACTTCTATATAAAATGCCTATGGGGTGAATCTTTCGAAATGCCATCTTTGAACCATACTGTATCAATATGTAGAAAAGAAATTGACAATAGTACGATCAGAAATATGCTTGATAAGCCGTTTTTCGTCCAAATTGAGGTACAGTTTGCCATCATTATATTTGTAGGAGACTGTAACCTTTCGCAAGCACTTTGCATGATGTCATCTGGCAAACACAGAGCTCGCCTGTGCATGCACTAATGCCTGTCAACATAGTGAGCATATAATGATGGCTGCATTTTGGGGGATTTTTGTTTCTTGGGGGGGGGGGGGTGCAGTGGGTTCACAACCACACCCTATGGTGAAAAGAATGTGTTGCCTATGCTTTGGTCAATGCTCACAAGAAAGGATCCAGTCTTTTCTACTTCCCAAAGGATACCAAGAATTTTTAACAAAACACAGGGGTTGTATGGCATTATCTTTATGATCAAAATCGATGCTATGTATGTGTGACATTGCATGGGGGTGTGTGTATGGAAAACGAATAAAGTTCAATATAAACAATGAATGATACACTGCGACACACGTGGACGGAGTTAAGAAAAAAATTGGGAGTACAAAACGTTTATTTGAACTTGCTACTCTTATCAGACAGCCATAAAAATGTTGTCCCTGGTGGATTGCTGAACACAGTAACCAATGACTGGGGCACCAATAGTCCAGTCACCAGTACATTCAATGCAGAAAATATTAATGGAGCTATTATGAATCTTGAATGAAAATATTCGCTATGCTTCCTGAACTCTTTTCCTCTGGCATAAGTTACTGTTAGACATTTCAAATATTACAGCGTTGCCTCCACACACCTAAAAGACCCAGTCAGTTAACTGAAATCAGATCATGAGTATAAGGACAATTTCGAAATTAAATTTTGACCAAGCTACTGTTATAATAAAAAAATTGTGACATGATGGAATGGTGCTTATGACAAGATAATATGGATATTAAAGCCTGCAATAACAAATGTGCTAGCGGAAAATAAATCAACCCTTGTGTTGTATCTCTTGCGCACTTGTTATCTTCAGTTCAAAAATACACAGGTGGACAATATAAAGGCCTCATGTGAATCACAGTAAAATCAATTGTCGTCTTATATGCTGCCATTATACCCCTTTTTAAAGTGTGTGCGTGTGAACACACACTTTTCCCTTTTTTACTTGAAATTCATTCATTTTTTCTTTTTCCTTCTTTTCTTCTTTATCGGCAAATTTTTCCAACACTTTTCCCGGACACTCTTATACACAAAACTCCAAACTTGGCATGATTGTGCCCCCACACAAGGAGTTTGACTGTTTAATAAAGAGGAATGAAGTTGTTCGAAATTATGCAAATTAGGGTCATTTGAAATTTCAAATCTTGAATATATTCAAGAATATAATAAATAGAGACGTCATTCCAACTTCTACTAGCAGGTTATTGACCAGTGCGCATCTAATGAATTTAAAACAAAATTTGTAGCAATTCAAATTATGCTTATTAGCAGCATTTGAAATTGTAAATCTTGAATATCTTCAAAACTATTACAGATAGAAATGTCATTTTAACTTCTACTAGGGGGTTATTGACCATTGCGCATGTAATGAATCATAATCAAAAGTTGTAGCCATTAAAATGATGCTACATAGCAGCATTTGAAATTTTAAAACTTGAATATCTTAAAAACTATTGCAGATAGAGATGTCATTCCAACATCTACTAGGGGGTTGTTGACCTTTGCGCACCTACTGAATTACAAATAAAAGTTGTAGCAAATTAAATTATGTTAAAAAGCGCCATTAGAAATTTTAAATCTTGAATAACGTCAGAGCTATAATAGATAGAGATGCCATTCCAACTTCTGCTCCTGTGTTGTGGACTAGTTGAACATTGCCATATCAATATGCTTTGAAGACACACATACTGATTTTTTGCTATGCAGCAAATCATCTTTCCTAGTCTACATATTGTTCCCGCAGCACCAGTATTCTAGGCACCCAAACTTGAAATGCGGCAGGCAGTTCACATGATGGCAATATATGAATGCAGTTTATGGAAAAACCTTGGGTGCGTTCACTGCAGTGATGCCCTTCATTCGAGATTGGATGTGGACGCACGAGAGGGATGCACCCTGAGGCCTCCATAAATCCCTAAATAGCTACCTGGACAAATAGAGATATAATGGTTGTATAACGTGTAAATAATCTAACTTGACTTTTAAAATTTTAAGCATTTCTGACATGCATGATATGGTAACTATAAATTTCAAACAATGGGATATTTTGAGATAGGCATTGTTTTTACATCTCTATATATGTTATTATTATGATAAAATGCTGGGTACCAAAATCTTCAAGCATAACAATTCCTCTTTGTTGTGTGTTTGTGGTGTAAACAGAACATGCTGGGTGACAAAATGATTGCCACTCCATTGTAGCAATAAATAAACCTTCGAATACACCACGTAGCCTTCCTAAAACTGTATCTATAAAATATATATTTCTAGTGAATATGTAGTCTGCCCTTGCATACCTGCACTTTCATCATACCCCGCTTACGCCAAGGAACAGTGCTTGTTGGAATATGAAGGTACCAAGTGTTTGTCTTGGTCTTTACGTGCACTACGTCATGTTTTAACCCGCAAACATTCGATAATTTCATACCACTGTTTGCCATTGTAAATATCACTTGTCACCAACCGTCCATTCACATGCAGCCATCTTTTTGACGAGCGAATGTTTCGAGTTTTTAAGTATATACAAAAATGTCAACAAAATAGGCCACAAAACACAATAAACTGAAAATAAGCATGAATAAACTGAAAATAAGCATCAATAAACTGAAAATAAGCATCATGAAATGAGATTCCATCCTTCCAACATCAAACAGTCATAGAAACCAAACAAAGCATTTTTTTTTTTGCATTTATTTCTTCTAGTTAATTTTGCAACCAGAATTTGAAATGTTGAATGGAAAATGAAAAGTTGAAACTATTTGAAACTGAAAAATTAGGAAAACTGTACGTTTCATTTGCGAAATTGTTGCATAAACACAAGACAAGTGACACAAATCACAATGACAAAACGCATCTTCCACTTTCTGTACTTTTCAAAAATATATACTTTGTTGGACCTTTTTTTTTTTTGTTAATTGCGTTCTATGCCCTATTTTGTGGACATCCCTGTGGAGCAGAAGCATATCCTTAACTACATGCATGTATTACCGAAACATCTGTGATGAGCATTTAGATCTGGATGTAATGCTTCGTTCATCAACTGCACGCGAGAAAACTGGACGACCCCGCAAACCTTCCGTTGTCAACCACTAGAAGAGCAGCGCATACATGTATGCAAAATAAAGTATGTCTAACAACAAGGAAATTGTCCCAACACCTGAAAGAAAATCATGACATAGACGTACCAAGGACACAATTGGATCGCTATCTAATAAAGATGGGATTTCGCTACGGAAAACGAGAAACAGACAAGATTTTAATGGAAAGGTCAGACATTGTCACCAAGTGGCACCACTTTTTTTAGAGAAGTAAAGAAATATAGATCAGAAGGTAAAAAACCTTAGATGTTACCCTTATATAAACAATAAAAGAGAAAAACAAACATGTTATCCGTAAGTACTAGAATAGCGTTTCCATTGCCGTAAATTGTATTAAGGCAGTCGAGGTTGCCGCCACCGCCAAAGTTTTGAAAACAAGAAAACAAAAACAAACCAAAAAAAAAAAAAAAAAAACCCGAGTCAAATATTCCTTTTCAACCTGTTGTGTTCTCCATGTGTTCTCCATGTTTTCTGTTTTTTTTTGTTTTTGTTTTTTTTTTTCACAAAAGTCCGACATGAAAAGTTCAAATCGGATACATTATTACAATCTAGGGCATTTTAATTCCTTTACGGGAAAAACCCAAAACTTTAGATACTAACAAGTTAATGAGTATTGCAGAGCAATACATAGTCCCCCGCTCGTCACCCACGAGATTGAATGGACTACTATATAGGGGTGTGACCTAGATGAAAAAAAAAAATTAAAAGGCCCTTTAATCCCAAGAGGATCAAGTATTGCATAGCTATGTGTAGTTCCTTACCAGACAGCAAGTAAATGTAGTAAAGATGCATGGATTTTCGGGATAACAATATTGTTTGGAGTTGAAAGGAACCTGATGCAAATTCAATAGTTTCTTGAATGGTAATTTGGCTGTTTGTTTTTACAGATGCATTACTTACCAATTTTAGTCAGCCTCAACAATGAGAAGGTGATGATCTGTAAAGTAGAGTGGAATGTTGTGCAAGGGCAGCAACTTTGATGAAAAGATAAGGTCAAGGATTGCTTCCAGATGATGAGTTGGGTTCTTTACTAACTGTACAAGTTCAGTATTGCAAAGAGTCTGGAGATGGTTCATCTTCTGAAACTCCAAATTTAAATCTCCTCCAATTAGAATGTTGCGACAGCTATGCAGATTTGCCTCATTTTTGCACTTTTGTACAACGTCACAGAATTTAGGTTTCAACTGGGTCCAGCGGGAGGATGGCGGAACATATACACAAAGAATCAATGTTGCATTTACTATTATGCCAACAATTTCAATGATTGGTAAATTCCAGTTTAGTACTTTCTGAATGGGATGTGATTTAGTACAGTATATAGCACAGCCATGTGCTGTAGGTTGAGACACACATACCATGTTGTGAAGTGGATAGTTGTGGACATGAAAATACTGTACATTTATGTATTACTGTGACCCAAATATTTGACCTAGTAACCTAATTTTACTTTACGACACATTTCCATGTTAAGTTTCACATTTGTCTAAAATTTCATCAATGTAAGTAAAAGGACAAAAATGTTATGGCCCCGACAAGTTTTTACATGGATTTCACATTGTGACCTGGATTTTGAACCTAGTGACCTACTTTTGCCATGCTACACTCCAGCACCCCAAGAAGTATGCACATAACAAAGTTAGTAGCTGTAGGTATTATGGTATAAGAAATTTGGTGCTGACAAGGTTTTACACAGAATTTTATACTGTGACCTATATATTTGACTTAGTGACCTAATTTTCCCTCATGACACACTTTTGGGTCAAGGTACATTATCGTGTAAAATTTCATAAAAAGAGGTCCAAAAGTTAAAAACATTACAGTCAGAACCTGAAAATTCTGTATATTTACATATCGTGGTGACCCAAATATTTGACCTAGTGACCTAGTTTTGCTTTATAACACTTTCTTAGACTAAGCTTCACAATTTTTGTAACATTTCATGACTCTAAGTAAAAGGACAAAAAAGTTATGGCCCGGACAAGATTTTTCATACATATGTATTCTGTGACCCAGATATTTGACCTAGTGACCTACTTTTGGCACAGGATACACCTCTATCCTAGGAAGTACAAACACATTAAATTTGGTAGCTGTGGGTGTTATGGTGTTGGAAATGTGGCCCGGAGAAGCTTTGGACGGACGGACGGACGGACGAGGTGCAAACCTATAGTCCCCCACCAAGTGGGCGGGGACTAAAAATAGCTAGGAATTCCAAAACAGCCTAGCTTTTATACACCAAGATATTGATAAAAGAGTTCTCTTTACATTACAAAAGATGCAGTAGTGAACGTGATACTGTCAGCTTCGGGCTGTTAATTGATATACTTTCTAATTTTTTTGCCAGTCAAATAAATAATAACAAAACTCGAAAACGTTTGCAAATAATTATTATTAATACAAAATAGTTCATGTAAATCAGTGTCCTTTGGTTCCCAAGTTGCCATCCAAGATTGATTAAACATTGCCTTGTCCCTAGTAATAGAGTTCAAATCATTTTTTGTTCCTTGAAAACTACGAATTTGATATATACATACAATTTCTGTATTTCACCAAATAAAGAAAGAGAAAGATGATTTTTTTAAAAAATATAACAGAAGTGTACAAGATAGCATACAGAGATGAAACTTGGCTAAATACCGGACATACCCCACGCAAGAAATGGAACGACCCGGACGGTCATTAACGTGCCGGTATAACTGAAGGCAAAGGTGGTCGACTAATCATACCAGATACGGTACGGAAGAGGCCTTTATACCAGGGGCGTCAAAATTGATATAAAGTCCAACCGCACAGTAGATTATCACGAGGACATGAATGGTTGGTGTGAGTATATACGACATTGAACCTTTGGGTCAAAAATGGAAATAATGCACAGATATTATTTATTGTGAAGCACTGGATTATATGAAGAACAGCCTGAAATTATATTACTCTGTCCACAATATTTGGTTTGTTGTCTGTGCTTTAATGTGAGAATCAATTATGTTGCAGTGTACTGTATTGTATTGATCAGTATGCGTTTTAAACCATGTGATAAATAATTAAATGTAATAAAAATGATTACACATGCATGCCATATATACTTTCCCTAAAGGTGAAACTTTATTTGGATGGAGAACTTGGCAAAACAACTGAAAGACCAATACATTTTCAGTATTGATAATACCCGTTATCATAATGTAATAACAGAGGAGAGCCGGAGCTAAACTTCTGCCTCAACAAAAATGGATATCCAATCATTGCTACACAAAAAGAAAACCCATTATGAAAATGACATACTCCGACTAAAAATCACGTCAATGTCTGAAAACATTTTAAATCGTAGAACACAATACAAAGTTATCTGCTGGATTATGATAATAGTGATATACATGTATACCATACTTACCGATTCATCTCTCAGCTTGTAAAGTTTTGTTTACAAGAGGACTTGACCGTTCGATTATGTACTCAGCTGACACAAAGAGCGTACATGCACTTACATTAAATAAGTCACCATATGAATTAAATGTGTCTAATATTTGTGTCTACATATGGAATTACTATATATCTTTGTGTGTGTGAAAGACCCAAGCCATGATCAAAGACAATGAAAAAACGTTCATTTTTTTATGTACATTAACGCATATCTTTCTGAATTTCAGTGAATTAAACGCAATAGAAGAAGTTTTGGCGTTCCTCAAAAATTACGTCGCTTTAATAAATAGAAATTTCACGATTATTCATGTCACAGATATTTTTCAGGAGGCAAGAATAAAGGTGACAATATTGATACACGTGTTCTCCACGGTATAATATTTTGATCCGGTAGGCATTCTAGCTTACAGTTCACAAATACAATATCCCTGGCATACATAACTTCTCATAAAAACAGCATGGATAATAATTATCTAATAAAAGCACAATCACTGAAAAATAAAATGAGGAATGTATGATTAGAACCCGATGTTCAAAATATCATGAAGAAATGGAATAGGATTGAACGGAAGGACAACATCTAGAAAGTATGACAGGGTTTGTTTCATATTAAGAATACTTAGTCCAGGGAAAGACACGGTGTTCGTTCTCTTGCTTTTTACAAAAAATAAACCTGTGGGTAACAATATAACACAGTTTCTTTTTTCTCTGCTGCAAGTGTGAGGCCTAATGAAAGTTTAAACATTTGTTAAAGGGCATTTGAGCTTACTACTATACCTGCTACAAAGCATCACAGTGTTACGTATGATACACTTTAACCTGTGAGCCAGTAGAAATTCAAGCATATATCCACGCACATAAAGCGTACACGTATTCAATGACTGAAAAAAGTCTTTTAAAGTTGTTAAAATTGCAGTATAAATTCGTTAATATTTATTTGTATAAGTATTAAACATTATCATGCAAGTCATTCTTAAATTATTATGACCACACCTACAAAAGGCACAGGGAGAAAAACTTGGGAAATCCTTAATGAAGAGGACAGAGGAAAAAGAGACCAAATTCTGGAAGATAGATCCACTTACAGATGAATTGGAAGAGATGGCGGTGTTTGCTGCTGCTGCTGCTGCTGCTGCTGCTGAGGAGGAGGAGGAGGAGGAGGAGGAGGAGGAGGAGGAGGAGGAGGAGGAGGAGGAGGAGGAGGAGGAGGAGGAGGAGGAGGAGGAGATGTTATGTATTGAGATGAAAATGTGGATTCGGTAATGGGTGTATTGCCTAGAAAAAACATAAATTTTACCGCTCCCGAGAAGCCAGAAACAACAACTGCACTTGAAGTCTAGACTGGTTTACATAGTGTGGGTAATGTTATATTGTCAAAAACAAAATTTCAATTTTGAAGATTCAGGTATCATGAAGGTTATTGTATGATCATTGTCCATCTGAAGATTCCACAATATGTTGAAAGTCCTACACCAATTATATGCTATTCTGTCCAATGCTAGTAGTGCAATGACAAGTGGGGGCATCCGTGACCTTTGGACCCTTTTCTGGTCGGTCTATATAATTACGATATTAAAGGTCTTTGAATCTTACCATTGAATTCTAAACGCGTGGAGTTTCGAGATCAACGTGTGCGCTAGTCTACTCCATCTTAAGTATGGTGGTAAAAGGAATATACAAAAAATACAAAAAGCTGAGTGCAGAGGACATTTGTCACACAAACAAATAACCCATTATCTGTTTCAGTGATAATACTTAGCTCAGGCCATGGTGAAACAGATTAAGTCGTCACGATAAAGCTTTATAGTGTCACTTGTAAGCTTTATCTGGATTATAATTTATTTCATTCACACTTATGCGCATTTAACGGAATGTAACCATTTCTGTTTTGGAGACTTTCTATACTGGACGTGTCTTTCTATAAAACAGTGTATGTGTCTTTTAGTAAACACATTGTTAATTTATGCCTGTTTACAAACAATGAATTATGTTACATATATTTATTTCCAATATCATTCGTCTTTTTTTTTGTCAGCTGGATTCACTCAATGTGTTGGCCTAAAGAATGCCTTTACAAAGGCAACAAGAGGACACGAAGATGCTCCCCAAATGCGAGAAGATACTGAACAATGAAAACTGAAAATAGGGAAAACAGTTTATAGAAAGACGTTTATATAAAAATACATTTCAATAGACCAAAGGTGCTATCCAATAAACGTAATTTTTAAAATGTGTCAGTATTTTTAAGGGGGCGGGGGGGGGGGTTAATGGTCTTTAAAACATAACTTCTATCTGCACCTTAATCTGCATATCGCCATTGTACCTTTTCATAATTAAATTATACACAATCACATCATCAGCATAATTCGACAAAGTACATTGCATATATTCATATCTGTAATACTGTACTTAATCCTTTATGATTATACTATGGCTGTTATAACAGCACTTATGAGAATTCAGTTTTCGTTTCTTTTGCAAACATGTTACATTGTCTTGATAATTTGTGTTCATAAGCGTTTCACTTTGAAATTCGTATTAGATGTTCCCTACATTCTACATTGTCTGATGTCTGTCTCATTATTTCAGGTGAACTACAGGATATAGAACTGGTGACAGTTTTTAAATCGTAATACCACATGCTAATGCTATCCACACATGTCGAAAAAGACCGGCATTTGCACATCATAAGCACATGTAGGCTTACTAAGTGTGCATATAGGTACGCATACATGGATGGTTGTTGGATGTTGTGCGTGTGCAGTGCAGTGCATATGGGCCTATACACACGTGTGTTCTCCATGGTGATATTTGCATCATTATCATCATCATGATTATGATACGTATAACATATCCATAGTGATATGCTTTATCTTCCAAAAAATTCGGGCGAATCTCATCCTGAAGCCAATGTTATACTCTGTTGTATGGATTAAGCCTAACATGACCTGCAGAGCACGTTCACACTGACAGACTGAGGCACCTGTAAAATCATGATAAGATTAATGCTCCCTTGCATTCCGGTGTCATGGCAATATGGCAGACCAAAAAGTGGCGTGTTAATTGCCGTTGAGTTACGTAATTACCCCCACATTGTTTCAATTTTCGTCCAAGGCTGACAGAAAACATATAATATGCCGGGATAAGTTGACAATTTTTGATAATTCTGGTATATTTGCAGAGTAAATGTGTTTCGTAATTGTTAAGGCAAGTGGAATGCCTCAGTGGAACTTCCGGTCAAGGGTATAGCGCTACTGATCGACACAGTGTCTTGCCACAGGTTCAGTGGTTCCGGTCATCTGGAGGATTATTCACCAAGTATTTCTATGAATTGTTATAAAAAATGTGTATGGCCATTTGCTTTCATTCGCAGAGGTCACTCTATTCATTGAGGGTGTGCTGGGTCATTGAGTTCAATTGTATTGTGTCTTTTTGTCCAAAACCACTTCCTAGTAAACATTACACTATTCCGCAGTCCGGTCTCTTTACGCTCCATAAGCTAACCTGTCCCTGTCTAACCAATATACATATAGTAGTACTATTGTCCATATTGCACACGTTCCTCTGTAGAATTCCGACATAGGCTGTATCAGCCCAAATGAATTAAAGGGTCTTCAGCGCCTAAGTACGCAACCTGTTTCAGAGCGTTTTGCCCGTACATGTCTCTCTGAGTAGCGTGTCCTTGTCTAAACTAAATATTCAGCAAAGACAACCCACATAATAATGAATTTCTTTGAACGTGGCAAATGATGAATTAGCTAAATATGTGAAGTTTTGGTTATAAATGCAGTGTTTCATTATGAAAGAATACCTGTCAAACAAACCATAATTACTGAAAATTTGTTAAGTACAGGTTCAGATAGGAACAATTTGACTTACCCCTGAACCAATATGTACCCTTTCTAGCTGGACAGCATATCCTAGTTAAACAATCCGCCAGTGTTTAACTGAAGTGGAAACAAGCTGGGGCATTATATTCAGTCCCAGTGATTGTAAAATTAACTGTTGCAGCTAGACCACCTGCATAAACCAAGGGAAATCCTGACAAGGACGGCAACAATGTACATCCTGCATCAGAAATGTAAAACAAACTTCATGATGACACCTACTCCTCAATCAATTAAGCTTTATTTCAGTGCCAACCCTGAGTCAATGTATTAACGCAATGTCAGGTTTGTGGCATTTGAGAAGATACTGTCAATTTTGAGTAGTTTTTTAATATTGAGTAAATGTGCATTTAGGCATGTCAGAAGAGAATGAAAGTCATTAGCATGTATGCCCAAAAGATGTTATTAAAACAATTTTTCATAACAGGGTTTTAAGTACAAATTGGCAAACATGTAACTGTCGTAGGCCACTGCTTGCCACCGATAGCCCCAGGGGTGGGTGGTTGGGGGGCTTAACCTGACAAAAAACATGCAAGCCTAAAATGTTTGAAAGTGAATATTAAAACAGAAAGATGCCAAAAGATAATGTTAAGTAGCAAAAGAGACAAGTCTAAAAAAGGTAATTATTGTGGCCAAACTTTCTAATAATCTTTTGATAATAACATTAAAATTATAGGGAAAGTCAGAAAACACTGAATGTAATTTGTATTTAAGTCAAGAGAATGCAATGAAAATATTAACCAGATATCAAGTACAATTAGGCAAGCTTGTAACTGTCGCAGGCCGCTACTTGCTACCGATAGCCCCTGGAGGTTTAACCTAACTGAAAAAAAGCTAGCCTAAAATGTCTGAAAGGTGAACATTCAAACAGAATGATGCAAAAAGATAAAATTAAGGAGCAAAACAGGCAAGTCTAAAATCTCTAAAATTATTGAAGCCAAACTTTCTAACCATCTTGGGATATTTACAGCAAAATGTGTAGAAATATTTGATCAAAAGTACATCTTTGTATCCTCTTGACTCTAGTTTATTGTAAATAAATTTTGTTCTAGATGCAAAGTCCTGAAATTTAGAACAAATACGACCAAATCTTAAAAATCTGTGACAAAAACGTATTATATACAATAGTATCCGAAATATTACTGTCCGGGAGAGGATAATTAACTACTGCAAAGCTAAACTCAACTACTTTGTGATAGACTTTAATACAAAACCTGTCATTAGTGACCTGAATATCCAAGTCCAAAAACACATCTCTGAAACCATCTGGATTGTAACCTTCCAAAGGGATACTTTTTTGGTAAATTTCTTTCGCAATTTTACTGATATTTTGTACATTAACGCAAGCAATGTCATCAATATATCGTGCCTTGTTTGATCATTTTGTAGCCACTTGAAAGTCCTTTTTCATCAATTTATCCATATTCTTGAATTCAAGCCAGGTTAAATACAAATCTACCAGTAAAGGGGACCAGTTGCTACCCATTGGAATGCCTTTTATTTGGTCAAATGGTCCGCATTGAACAAAAGTATAATCCAAAAGAAACTTTATAGCACCTATCAAAGTTTTACCAGTGAAAGATTTAACGTTACTTTTTGAATGTTTATTGTGTGACTCATATGCTTGCTTTATTTATGAATTAATATTTATGTATGGTTTACCACTATGTTTAAACAGTTTGCTTATTAATTTTGAAAGTGAACTTTTGACTTCACCTGTGGGTAGATTTGTGTACAGTGTAAAAAAATCAAAACATTTGATACTTTTTGCTTTTGCATCTTTGATTTTAGATACAAACTCGGAAGAATTGCTAATACTCCAAAACAATTTATTTCACAGTTTCAGAAATTGCATTACAGTGTTGACGAAAATAAAACCTAATTAAAGTCAAACACAATGTTACTTCCTTTGATAATTGTTCAGTTGTACATTTTGCAGCACCGGCTATGAATCTAGATTTAAAAGGGTTTTTATGTAATTTGGGTATCCAGAACAAAAGTGGAAAAGAGGAGTCCTCTTCAGAAATTTTGATATTAAAATTCCTTTTCATCTCATCTTTATGTATATCTTTCAAACCATCAGTGGATTGTTTGTGTAATTTATATACGCCATTTCCTCTAATGTCTGAAATATTGTTTATACCAAGTTCTTTTTTCAAAACATCCAGATAATATTTTTTGCAGATGATTCCTAAATTGTTCCGTGCCTTATCTATGTAAGTGACTACGAATCTTTATTGTAGTTCTTTGACTGCTTTTGAAATTTCAAGTTGTTTTCGATAAACCGTATTGGAATTCTTAATGCGGGACTAGAAACGATAAATTCTGTTTCTAAAGACTGTTTTTAAGTTTGATAACCATCCTTCAAATTTCTGAAATTCCATTTTCTCTTTATTTGCCATTTCATACAGTAGGAATCAAATGCATCACATGTATCCTGAAAAATACTGTCAATGTTCAACTGAGGACATATCCGAAATGTTGTACCTTTTTTCATAATTTGTTTGAAACTTGAATTTTGCACAATATCCAAATTACCTGTAAATACATGTTTGTGGTATGCATCAACAAAGTTAGATTATTTACTGTTAGACATAGTCACAATCTTGATTCACTGCGATATCTTCAAGAGTAACTGAAGCCAGAAATTTCTTGTAATTCATGATACTCTATCCAATAATATTGCCATATTTGTAGGAAATGATGGGGGGATCTCTTAATTTACACTCCTTAGGAATCATGTTACGAAGAAATTTCAATCTGAAAAGGGACTGAATGTTTAGTGAATCAATAATTTTGTGTTTGAAAGGAATGCTGCAAAACATTTGATCTATTTTTTTCTTATTAGAATAGTTGTTGTGTAAGCGTACCAAAGGAACGTGGAACCAAAAGTATTTAAAACATTGCATTTTCGTGAAAGATTAATTTGTGAATATTTGCTGTAATTGCTTTATTAAATGAACTGAACAACCATACCTTTCTACGTACTTTATTAATGATGGTGAAATAGAAATTCAGGGATCATATAGGGTGGTAATTCAGTGGAGGTAAGTACAACAGAAGGACGAGTGATCATGATGTATCAGATATTATATCACAGCAAACAAAGCATCTAATCACAGAAGCCTCGTTTTCACACCGTCTACTACATTTTAATTTGTAAAACCAAAGACACTAATGTTTTGTGATCTTGCTATGTTCCGAGCAATTAGACAAATAGGTCAGGAATACAATGCTGCCCTTATGAACACCTTTTTATCTTAAATATAGTATTAACATTGCTTTCATACTGTATGTTTAGCCCTCTAGAATACAGTGTGTTCCGAGGGACGTAACTACATAAAAATGAAGGGGGGGGGGTGACATTTTTCAGTTTGATTGATGGAGAAATGTTACTTTGACACTCTGGCTGGCACAATTCTGCAGGCCAGGATAGAGCGTTTATTTTTGTTTACTTTTGTTTCCACTTTAATTTATCTGGTGGAAGCAAATTATGGATACCGGAATTTAAGATACACAGATCACCCTATGCTCAATTAAGTATCCCTGCCTGCATGGATCCCAAGAGGCCGTCCCTTCGAGTCTCTGGAAGACACGGGCGCTAGAGGGATGCATACAGGTAAAGATACTTAACATTTAATTATGCTGCCAAAATGGTCGCTTTGTAGTAAACATAAGCACATGAAACAATACTTCAGTTTTCAACCAAGTTTTACAGTAATCATTCTGACGCTAATATTTGAGTAATCCAAGAGAACTACGTCATAGAAGGAGTTGGTATCCTTTTTAAGAGTAGACATATTTTAGATAGCAAGTAATTGGGTCCCATGTTCTGAATTTTGCCAAAAAATCACCAGACACGGGGTACATGAACCCTACAAACAGCCCACACGTGAAAATTGATATACAAATACAAATATCTAGATTCCATCTATGGAATATTCTGTTACTGCCATGCTTCGAAAAGGTCCTTCACCTGGAACTAAACTTTGTGGCACGAATGGAATGTTTTAAGCTCAGGGAGGAGACAGGGTACATCAATGAGCCCAGACTATGCTGTGAAGAGACACGAACTTTATCAGTTGATTGGCTTTCCTTTTTAAAATATGCATCAGTCAAGGTATGCGCCAAATCCTGCATGTGTTTGTATACACCACATTTTTTTTTTTTTTTGGTCTTTTTTTGTTTTTTTTTGTTTTTGTTTTTTGTCTGTTTTTTGTTTGTTTGTTTGTTTGTTTGTTTTTGTAGTGGGATTTATGGCATAACACACGTTCTGCAGCTGAGCCTCAGTAGTTATACGCTTCTGCCTGAAGTTAGACATAAGCGTTGAACTATATTTTAACTGCCCTTACATCCTGAGAACACCCTGATCCAGGTGAACAACTCCGTCCGCACGCTGTTGTTGCCCAAAGTGTGCATAGGAAAGACGTTGAGTCAGTCCAAACGTAACATTAAAATACTTTAACAACAGGGAGAACCTGTCAATTATTCATGATTTATTAAAAAGCAAACAAAGAAAAAAAAGGGGGAGGGGGACGAAAAACAACAAAAACTAATAAAAACAAAAAAGAAACCTGCTTTATTTAAACAGTATTCAGCAACGCCGTAATGTAGGTAAACTCAGGCAAATAAATATTGCGATCAAATATTCGTTGCTTTCATCAAAACACCCGTCTGCTCTAGGGCGGGGGGTGGGGGATGGGGGAGGTCATGAAATAACGTAACACAAGCGAACGAACCTTTTTATGTAGTTCACCAACTAAGCCAACCCAACTTCCATTCTCGATTGCTCCCCATTTTCCGTCTGCAGGTTTCTGTAATGCATAGCTGCAGGGAATTAACAATTAAATGTGACTTTACAATACAATTTAATTATTGCTTTCGCCACTAATCTACAACTGGTACATGCATAATGGCCATATGTATTAGTCCCTGGTTGACGTCTTATGTCGGTTAAGTACTTAAACATCGAATATTGTGTCCTGATTTTCTGCTCGGAGTTTTAATTCTATTTTCGTTGGGTACTTCTGATTCCAAGCTTTCACCGGTTTTCAGCATATTCAGTGCTTTTGAGACAAATGTGTGTAAGAATTGTAATTGATGCCACAAGTACATGTTAAGATGATGATGATGATGATGATGCGACTCTCAGGAGTGTTTTCTTTGATCGTGGTGCAAAGGATGTTTTGGTGCCTTCACGTCGAGTCGTTTACCATCAGCCATTCATTTCGAAGAATTGTCTAAAGTATCCCAGTCAAGGTTTCTCTCAACTTCGAGCTTAAAATTGCAATACCCCACCTATCTTTTTAATTAACTGACGTACCATTACACAAGACCAAAGACATTTTCCTATGTTGACCAATGCCATAAAAATAATTTAGTATTATTTCAACGAACAACGAAATGGTACATAATATACATGCCGTGGTCTATATGTGGCTCTAGACATTTCATAGCATTCTGCGTGCCTTTTGCAGCCCAGCAAGCCGACTACCTGCCTAAATAAGTTACAAACACTCTTTAATGTCTGAACATGCGCAAAAATGAACGAGTTGATTAAATCAGCACATCAGGCATGTATTCAACTACCTTGCCAGCTGTATCACTCCCAAACCAACAATATCGCTCACCTGAAGTTTAGCTGCTTAGCCAGTACCGTAAGCAGTTCTATGTCCACTCCATGATACTGAAGAGTCCCATTCAGTTTAGTTTCCATTAAAAATGGTTTCCACTGAGTAAAAAAGGCCAATGAATTAACTGATGGAATGAAACACATGATATCGTTTGAAAACTTCAGCCTTCTGTTCCTTGCAGTAAAGACAAAGTAAATTTAAACTACTGTCGGTGATATCTCTATTTATCTTAAATTTTAAGTTATGCATCAACGTCTGCAAGCGGTGTTGGTTGAAGCACCATGATATATGTTTAGCCCAAATGTGGCATAAGTTATACAATATTCCCAAAACAACACGAAAATCAAGATTTTTTTATTTCCTATCTGTTTCAAGGCAAAATCATAGTTTAGGACAGGAATAACACGAAACACATTATGCGCAAGTTAATGTCCAATGAGACACGTGTATTGCAAATTTTGATGCACACAAGGGTGTTACACAAAAACTCCGAATCTTGCTTAAATATCAATGTTGCAAGCTAATTGTTATGTGCAAATCTCGATTTTGGTCATGTTTGTTGAATTTTAACATAAATGATTTATTTATATTTTTTTGCCATTTTTTCCAATTTCTGTGTATGTAAAATTATCAAAATTGAAACTGCAAAGCATTGAGTATGTCCAACAGTGAAATGCAAAAGTCTGGCTGGATAAGGCAACGTGAATGCATACAAATTTTAAATGCATGACGCAAAATATATCGAGATAATGATGGTGAACGGAGTTTACCATTGTGGGAAAGACCATACTGTGTATGGAACAATGACTTTCACACAGCTCAGTACAGAACAAATTCACTATTTTCCCTTCAATGACAAATCCATTCTATTTTTCCAGCCTTTGCAGTGACAGAGGCAAACGATCACTTGTTCTTTATTGGTTTCGATATGATGTGAATTGCGTCCCACAGATATATACATGCAAAGTTAACACTGTCAAGCCATAGCTTTCTGAATTGTACGATACGATAACTAATTTAATGCATTAACAATGATGTAGATGGGATTAATCATTATTTGGAACCCCAATCAAAATAATGTGCCTTATTAAACACAGATTGATTAGTCAAATGATGTTATAAAGTACAAGGCCAAGGGCCATTGAATTTTCCCAAAATAGTGCCTTCATTAAACCAAAAACCAAAACAAACAAACAAACAAAAAAAGTGTAAATGAAATATTAGCCGAATGTTTGAAGTACATATAAACAGTACATACAGTGGAATCAGTTGTGACCATGCTTGGTGCATTTCAAAAATGGTCGCATTAGACAATGGTCGCTACATAAAAGGGTAATGATTGAGGGCATCCGAAATCAACATGTATGCTAAGCCATAAATTAACTGTGGATAGGTGTATGTATATGTCTGTAGACAACTTGTTCTTTTGTCATGCTCCTTAATAGCCAGAACTTTCTTCTAGCGTTAAAGTAAGGTGTTTTTTTGTCTTCGGACTAGAAGTGGATGCCATGTTCGCGCTGGCACTGCCAGTGGTGAATGAAACAATAGTAGAAAACGGAACTCCTCACCAAAAAAGGTCGAATTACACATTGCAAGTGAACATGATATCACCAATTTTGACGGTCTCCGTCGCATTAGACAGGTGCATGGTCGCATTAAACAGGCCGAAAACAAAAGAAATTGCTTGGCGATATCAGAAGACGGTCGCACTAGACCGGATTTGCATTAGACAGGTGGTCGCAAGGACCGGGTCCACCTTATTAATCAAATAGCTTTGCAGTCGCCTCTCCTCGATTTGTGATTATGTTTCGTCTTCTTCATCTTCTTCGTCTTCTTTTGTTTTTTTGTTTTTTGTTTTTGTTTTTGTTTTTTGATGAAGCAACATCTGCTGAAAATTAATAGCACAAACAAGGATACCTGCGACTGTAAAAACTGTTTGACTACTGGATCCACAAATGTGGCACAACAATAATTTGAACAAAGATCCTCACCAGGACAATCCCGATTTTGAGATTCCGTCCATTAAATCCGTATCGTATGTTTGGAAATATATCCAACTGAGCAGCGTTATAATTCTTGTGAGACCAGGCGACTTCAAATTTGCGTCCGGCATCTTTGTACATGGCGGTTTGCCATTGATACCAGACACGTGTGATCCCGTTCTACATGATGAAGGAAAAATACTGAATAAAAAGACCCATATATCTTACGAAAAATTGACATTCAAACATAGATGATGTGCATTGAAACGCAGATGACTATTCAGAACCGCAATCTGGCTCTTCCAGGTGATTGCATTGACACTTATATTACAGATTCTTAATTTGCGAAATGTGTGCTCGTACTGATAATGTCGATAATAATATATACTTTCCAAGATATGTTACGCGTTACTTGCAAATAATGCACTATCATGTATTGAGCCATGTTCACATATGTATCCAATTGATATATATATATATATATATATATATATATATGCATATGTGGCCTTATATTAAAAAAGTGCAGGAAAGAGCATTTTGATTTACCGTTAAAGAAAAAAGGCCAAAACTTAAATCCCTATTCGTTTTCACGTTTCGTGCGAGTTTTCTAGAACGTAACGTTCAGATTAGCAATGTCATGAACACCATATTCCATCAAAATCTCCATCATAAAAAATAAATCTAAAGAGAAAGGAGAAAATAGATTAAAGTCGAAAGACCTGTGGGAAAAAGAAAACAGATGTTGATCATAGATGAATGACACACATACATCCTTGTTTTTCAGTGATATACTGACATTGCTCAAATGTAAATTGATACATATATATAAATATACATATAAATATATATATATATAAATATATATATATAAATGTATATATATACATATATATATATATATATATATATATATATATATATATATATATATATATATATATATATATATATATATATATATATATATACAGTCAGGCCACCTTTAACCGTCACTTGATAATTCGGCACCCTTGAAATTCGGCAGCAAAGAGCTGTGAACGGATTTCCCCCATTGATTTACTACATGATAATCCGGCACCCTTGAATTTCGTCACCGGCATGTTAATTGCAGAACAAAAGGGCTTTTTAAAATGTAATTTGCCTCTTTAATCCGTCACTTGATATTCAATGGAGCATATACCTTCCAATAACATACCTAATTGCGCCGTCCCGCAAAATCAACAATCACCTGATGTTTTCCAAACAAGTTCCGAGTTGATTAGATCTTTAATTGTTCCCGCCTTAAATGGTTAAATTTCATTGCAATGGCCAGAATCCAATGAGGGATTTTGTAGTGGCGACGTATATATATATATATGCTTACTTTAATATAGAGTTGCGCGTTGCTGGTTGATTAGTCAGTGACATGAAAATAGAGTATTATGGAAAACATAAAAGGGCAAGAGACTAGGGTTAAAGCTTCCAAAAAACAATCTTGTGTCCATTTATATGTAAAATGAAACATGTATCACATGCCGTTCATCCACATGGCAGGGTGGCCTCTAAACTCTAACTTTGCAAAGTCGTTGTGAATTTTGCTTACACCGATGACTGGTTCTGGGACAATAGTCATAGTCAGGAGGAATGGCTCTTAGAGAGCAGGGTTTCAGTAAGTTTACATTTAAGCTGGTGCTATTGATTTTTTTTACCAAACAGTAAAGCAGCGAGATTCATTGTTATTTACATTTTAAATAATTAAGGCAGGGCCCAGTACCAACACAGTGTCTTCTATACAATAAAAAATTCCGTTACAATCATTATTTGGTCGTTAATAGGAAAATATTTTCTGTATAAAGTTGGGTCGTTACAACATATTGATTTTTATTGTGACCACAATGTAGATTGGAATACTGGGTCACATGTTAAACTGACTCTGGCATGGATTAAAAATATACGCTCAGACAGATACCAAGCACCGTTTTTGTAAAGATAGTGCTAACACTGATAAATAGCATTGTTTATAATTAAGGTGATATAATCCATGCAAGTCACACGTGGCAGATTCGAAAAGAGAACGTCCATCTGGGCTCTCTAAATGTGGCAGTACCCTGAGAAGTAATTGGTGCAACCCTAGTCAATCAACTTCTATTGTGACAGTTCACAGGGGATGGGCAACATTAACATTACCCTGAGGCGTCTGTGGGCAATTACAACATAAAGTCATATTACCTGACACAAGTACTGACAGGGATAATCATTAACAGATGAAATACAAGGTTACTTTAATGGTATGTCATGTAAGGGTGAATATTATAATTCTTAAAGCGGTCACAGGGGTCTGTGGAAAATGCTGAAATGTTTATTTCCTATATTTCTCATGTCATAATTCCCTGTTCATCAGGGAGGTTCCAATTGCCATTTTCAACAAATTGCCCAAGCTATTAGAAGAAAATCTCAGTAAACAAATCCCGACGTATGGTGAAACTGCCAATTCTTGCTTACTTGAGTATCTTTTATATGCCTTTGGAAATTTTAATTGTACAGATATATTGAAAATGACCGTAGCCAAACGGTTAATCAACCTTCCCATCATCAGTCTACTGGTTAACCAACATTCCCTGTGACACGCCTACTTGTTAACCAACTTTTACACATGACAATTCTACTGGTCTTGCTAGCTTCCACGCGAAACGCCTGACGATTGCGTCACCCGCTATCCCAAACAGTGCTGGCTTAAGCCATTAACTATTCCCTTCGTTTAAGTGACGTCCCAAATGAATAGAAAGTTGCCAGAATTAGTGCCATAAGGCTCAAGAACGGACAAAGGACTTATTTCTGTATTGCCTGATAAAGGCTGTAGAAGTCATATTGTCAAAACAAAGCCACATGGGGGAGAAGTAGTCGTTCTGTGGTAGAACTTACTTCTACCATCTTGAACAAAATCAACTGACTTCCAACATTTTCACAGCAGCCTCTCATCTGGTCCACACTCCCCAATAAAAAATAACCTAGCCAAGTTTTCTATGTCCAGTTTTATAACATATTCTCCTAAATTCTGTTCATTTTCTTCAAGATCCTTGCAGTTGCCTACACTGCTAATCATGGATCAGGGATGTGAGCTTAAATCATTACTAAATATTCAAAATCAACAGCTGTTGTTTTCGTGAGTTGGAAAATATGAAACAAATGGTTGTTTTAGCAATCCCGTCAGTCATCCTCAGTTGATGGTGCCTGGGCTCTGGCAAACCTGGCCATCGGGCCGGGTAAGCTGCCGCTTTTGAAGCACCACTACAGATGCCTACCTCACACCAGACCCTCCTCCCCCAACCTTCCACTCCAGACAGCACCAACTGTGAAAGCAACATAATGCAGATACTGCTTCCAAAGGATAAGGACACTGTTATCCTTGTGGCACAAACTGAAGCAGTGAATGGTTCCACTCACACACGTGTTCACATACGCCTCAGGCTAGTGACCAGAAGAAGCTAATGCTTAAAATAGCGTGATATTACCTGACGTCACTACTATTTCACTATTTCTTGGTGCAGTGAGCTGATAGCTGGACTTTGGCCCCAGCGTCCAAAATGGGTCACGTCTGATCCAGCTGTCGTATTGCCTGTAATTAATACTTTAGTTGCCAAGATTTAATATGTACAAAGTGTGTGGTGTTCAAAGTGAATGTTCGATTAGAATAATAGTTGACATACTTTAGAGAATTTACTGTCAGTTAATAATTCTGGCGAAAGTTCTGCGAAGTCTGAATTGTTTTCAGCTAGACTTGACAAAAAGGAGTCAATCTGTAACTGACAAAGAGAAAAGCATACTGAACACACACATAAAGTAACTTGATTCCCTGGCCTATATGTCACAAAAGCTGTACACAGAATATGCGTATATATTTGATATACACGCACACACAAAAAGTACTCTGATCCCAAAATGACACTACGTTTCAGATGCTACTTCAGTGTCAAGCAGAGTTTTGTATTGGAAGGAAGGGGGTCTGTCCCAAATCTAAGCTACTTACGTTTTTCATCTCACATCGAACTATTGAAGGAATCCCATAACTGGCACATTTATCAAACAAATGGTATGAGTGCAACCAATAATAGGAAAAAACGATATTACAAATAACCCACATTTGTCATCTCTCTGAATGGTGACAATATCAATAAGAAACGGAGTGCAAATACATGGATGTCACCTTTGACAAGCAGGTGGAATTTAAATTTAGTGACCTAGCACACGGCATTTTTCTAAAGCAGCTTTAATTGTTGATGTCAGTACACAAATCACTTCTTAAAACACCCTGATTCTGCCAAACCTTGAGTATTGTTGTAATGTTTGCAGTAGTATCCCGCCAAAATGTGATAGGAAAGTGTGGCCGCCTTCAGAGAGTTTAAAACGGGGCCATGGGGTAACCATTCAGTATCATGGATGAACGAACACCTCGGATATACTGAAGACCTTCAAATGGATGAGTATCAAACAAAGATGACATTGGATTTAGGATTCAGGATTCAGGAAGAACTTTATTCGACCAGATAAAATATACAGATGAAAACCATATACTTGTTGATTACAACACTCAAGTCAATTCAATATAACTAATGAAAGAAAAAAGGTCAAATTATATCTTGGTCAGGGACACACACATTAAGGTCTTTATCAAACCGCTATCATGTGTACCACCCTACAAACATATGGTATCAAAAAATATTCGTGATCATGAATGCCATTATTTTGGTAGAATTTACAGAATACGTTCTTTTCCAAAGAAAAAAATTCAACTTTGATGAATCAATTTGTACTACAAATATAACAGTTTGGGATTGCACATGTATCTGAGTAGTTCAGAATAATTGCTTTCTTTATATAATATGAAAAACCAAAGTAACTGTGAGTATGAACTTTTTCAATAACAGCTTGAGGGGTTTCATTTACAATAGGGATAACTTATTGGCGTAAACATTTTTGGCAAATACACGTTGAGTATGCATTACTAAAAACTGTTGCATTCTCTTGTCATGTTCATGGACTTGGTTTGTTGACATAATAAAAAATGTAGAAAAGTACACAGGTAGTCCATCATTTAAGAGTTTATAATAGAATTTTAAGGCCTGTAATTTGTAAATATCTTCTAACTTAAGTAAATTTCTAGATTTGACGATGGGACCCGTGTGGGCATTATAATTACTTTTATTAATCATGCGAACGGCCTTTTTCTGAAGCTTTACAAGTCTTTCCGATTTATGACCCCATGCGAGAAGACAGTAGTGGAACCTCGGAAGAATTAAAGAACAATAAATAGTTTGTAAAATGTAAGCAAACTCTTTAATTTATTCATTATGCCAATTGTCTGTGAAATTTTTTATGCAACTTTTTGTATATGACTATTCCATGTCAAATGCTTGTCAAGCAACAGACCAAGAAAAGTAAATTCGTCCACACATTCGATATTTACATTATCAATCTGAAGTCAAGGGGCTATTACATCCCGTTGAGGTTGATGAAAAACCCTGAACTTTGTTTTGTGAATATTGATTACTTTCAGCCAAGTGCTAATCCTCGAGAGTTCAGCACTGATTAATAAAAAGGCTTGACAGTTTAAACCAGTAATATCTACAGGACGAATGGAAGTGAATAAAGTTGTATCATCGGCATATATAATGAATTTGAAGAAAGCAGAAGCTAAATTAAAATCATTAAGGTAGATAAGGAGAAGAAGAGGATCTAAAATTGACCTTTGGGGAACACCGGTAGAGATTACTGAAAAGTTGTAGCTTATCTCTTCATAAACATTATATTGTTTTCTATTTGTTAGATAACTTGTAAAAATATCTAACGCCATACCATTGACACGTTAATGTGGTACTTATGTGTATTCATCTAGAAAATAGTCCATGAACGAAGTCGTTCATATTTGTCAAATATGATGACCACTGTAATTAATATTCAAAATCATTATACTTGTTTCTCTACTAACTCATCCCTGTTCAAGAAAACAGCTTTACATAAGTTCCCCTTTACCATCAGACCTAAAATTTTGAATGAGTTGTCTAAGCATGTCTGGGATGCTCGTTCGTTCTTCAGAGTTAAAAAGAAAGTTTGTATCTCACATACATTCAACACCATGGATCATGTTTTGGCTATGTAATTTAGAAGCTGGACTCGAAGGCCAT
This sequence comes from Hermodice carunculata, assembly GCA_964020975.1. Lineage (NCBI taxonomy): Eukaryota > Metazoa > Annelida > Polychaeta > Eunicida > Amphinomidae > Hermodice > Hermodice carunculata. The sequence goes on from OZ026617.1 coordinate 6,947,496, forward strand.
CAATGGGGCACAAAGGTTAAGTGACTCCTGACTGTACAGGGTGGCACCAGTTCTGAGGGCATGCTCTCCTGTGCGGGGATAGTTCATAAAAATACGTCAATTCCCTTGTTCTGGCCTTAGTGCGGTTGCGTGAATGTGGGCTCCTTGGCCTGCTCATTCTGCTATGTGATCCTTGATACCATTTTTATACTTTCTGTTCATATTGTTTTATTTCTAAAGTCTATTGTACCGCCATTTTTTAAAGAATTCATCTTTAATTGTCTGTGTACCAGCGCCAACATGGACATATTTGTTTTTCTAGGTATTCTCTCTTTCTTTCTTTATAGGCAAAATTGTCGAACATTTCATTTGAAGAGTATCATACATAGAAACTGAAGACTTAGCATGCTTAAACTTAGATACATGAAGTCTTGAGTGTTTGTAAAGAGGTTCAACGGTGTTGAAAATTATGCAAATTAGGTGCGTTTGAAAATTTAAATCTTGAATATTCCCAAAACTATTATAGGTACAGGTAACCAATCTAACTTCAATTAGTATGTTTGTACCACTGCACAATTTGGTAATTTGCATGTCATGTGACCTCTAAAGGTCAAAGATTAAGGTCATTTGTACCTTTGAAATTTTCGTCTAGCCATTAATCGGTCAATTTGTATCCAATTTTGATCATGTTGGGCTCACATTGTAACAATTGTAACACTTCATATTTTTGTTATTTATATTTGATCTCTAAAGGTAAATAGTCAATGTCAATTGGACCTTACAAATTTTCATCTAGCCAGAAATTAGTTAATTTGTATCCAATTTTGAGCATGTTGGACTTAATTTAGCTATTTACATGTGACCTCCAGAGGTCAAAGGTCAAGGTCTAAACTCATATTTTTGTAATTTACATGTAACCTCAAAAAGGACGAAAGTCAAGGTCAATCGGACCTAAGAAATGTTCTTCTATCCAGATATTGGTTAACTTCCATCCAATACTAATCATGTTGGACTCAAATGGTAGGTATTGCACCACTACACATTTTGGTAATTAGCGTGAAACTTTAGAGGTCAAACAACAAGGCCATTCAGCGCTTTGAATGTTTCATGTAACCATAAATTGATCAATTTTCATTTGATTTGGTTTATGTTGGACTTTAATTGTAGATATTGTAACCCTGTGCATTTTTGTAATTTACCTTGAAAGGTCAAAGTTCAAGGTCATTTGGACTCTGATCCCGCCATAAGGTTAATGGAATGTGAAGTACCAAAGGTCAGAAGTTGCAGCATTTAATATGTACAACATTTGAAGGCACACAGGTTCGCTTGAATGTAAATCTACTTTTCTAGTTATATAATGTATTCTCATTGTTTGTGAGTTGCCATACCTCAACAGCTATGCTGAATATAGACAGCAAATAAATGTTGAACCTGAAGCATATGTGGTAAAGCCAGTTTAGCAAACAACAGCTTGTTTACATCCTTCTTTATACAAAGGATGTGACAAACAATCTCATACGGAAGTTTTAAAAGCCAAGAAAAATATCTTCTAACATCCATGGGCATTGCTAAAAACAAATAAATTTTCGATGTATAAGAGAAAACCCATGGACCTACAATACTATACAGACATGCCGACCTCTGATAGTTAAAAAATATAGTAATTCGACATATATCCTCACTGAGTCATATGCCCGTTCATTATGTGTTTGATGACCCATTCCCTAGCCATTGCATTGTGCCTTGAAGTCTCTGATAATCAGGACAGGCATCTGGATTTCAAAAAAGCGAATATCACAGTGCACTTTAATTCGTAAGCGCAGTGGTGCGGAGACATGCCTTGCCAATTGTCTGCTTGGGTGCAGTATTCTAGTTTAGCGAATTACAGCGATGAACGTTTTTTTCCACCGTTGTGCTCCCACTTTGTCTGGCCAAATGCAGCATTTCGAAATACTAACATAAAACGATTTAGAATTCTGGTATTGCACCTGACTGATTTTTTTCATGGAAACAGTAGTTAAGGCGTTGTGGCATTCAAACCCTCAACGAACGTACACACACACACACACACACACACACACACACACACACACACACATATATATATATATATATATATATATATATATATATATATATATATATATATATATATATATATATATATATATATATACATATACATATCCCGACTTTGAAAGGAAATCTATTCTGAAAATGAACGCTCCTTTCCTCTTCCTGACAATACTACAGCCACCAGGCTGTTGGGTGGAAACTTAGTGAAGACATCCAGTTGTTGCAGATTCAGTAGAATCGCTTGCTATACCTCGAAAGGCAATTAGGCTATATGTTAAAATATCATCCAATGTATAAGCAGCTTACCTCGTTGCAATGTTGTGGATATGGGTTACTGTCAAACCAAGCCAAAGCAGCAACGTGGTGCACATCACCCAGCACGGCTTCCAGCAAGTTCAAGTCTTTCATGTTCACGACAGTAATCCACCTTGCCCTGTGCGTGAAATATCCTTGCTGTGTGTGACTTCTGTCGAACTTGTTCACCTGTTTGAGACAAAAAGCATATGTTTACAAGCCAGGGCTCGCGCGCGCTTGTGTGTATATGTGTGCGTGTGTTCCTATTGATGACATCCATCAACTTTTGATCTTAGACAGTTGTATCTGTTTTCAGTATCACTGGAACTGTATCTAAATCATTTTACAGTGGTGGCATATACCTAGCTGTCAGAATCACCATAAATGTTTTGTTTCTCTCTGTCTTATATATATATATATATATATATATATATATATAATTTGCTGCTCTTCATATATATATATATATATATATATATATATATAATCGTTAAGATTCTGATACTGAAGATTCGATTTCAAACATGAAATCAGCAATAAAAGCCACAGCCAACCTGTATTGGTTGACATCTGTCTCAGGTCAGGCATATATTGGTCTCCCACATATAACTGTTCCCAGCTAAAGAGTCAAATTTGGCATGTTGTTTCATCACGAATTTATATTCATGATGAGGTTCATGGACTTTTGAGTTGTCCTGAAAACGTATTCACTATTCTGTGGTTTCTGGCCACTCTCTTGTAAACTTTGGCACTCAAAAGCATGGGTTGCACAGTTCTTCGGACTTATTTTTGATATGTGCCAGCTCACGGAGGCAAGTTCCCCCTTTTTTGGCTTACTTAAGTCTTCACAGACACACACACACTGACTATTTCATCCGTAGTGCTTATTAGAACTTGACTCTTCGGTAAGAATTGAAACGCAAATCTTCATCCCATATATGCATACCTGCAAACACATCCTTCGGCTGAATTAATCTACTTAATGTATTTCAAAGATTGGTCATTGGAGTAGATTTTACATCAATAAGCAATCTGCACATGTGGGGCTTGCAGGATCTCACCCGTCAACTTTGGGGTTGTGATAATAGGATGCAGCTCCCAATAGCCACGTTCTAATTAGTGGAACCACTGGTCACTCATTCCTTGCAACCAGATAAGTGAGACTTTCCAGACACACAAGTGGCACAGATATACGAAAATTCCGCACTAAATAAAAGAAATGTACAGAGCTCAGGTACAAGTAAGACATGTACCTATCAATACGTGTGCACCCCTTTAGTTTATGCTAATAAGTGTAATATGAAAAATAAGGATGCATATTTTCACATTGGTGCATCAATTATATAAAGAAACACACACACGCATATATATATATATATATATATATGTGTGTGTGTGTCTGTGTCTGTGTATGTGTGTGTGTGTACCACGCATTTTATTTATTAATACATTTTAAAGCAAAACGCGAGCTCACCGCATGCTTCATCGACTATGAGCATACCAAATGTCTATCTTTGGATAAATTTTGGACAACCTATTGCTCGTAATTTTTTTTTTTTTTTGTTAGTGATAGTGAATAGTTACATAGTAAGCAAGGATACTTTAATTATCACTTTTAAAAACAATTTGTTATGACTACACAATTAATTTATTGCTGAGATATCTTACCTGTGTGAAAAGTTCAACCTGACAACGAATACTGCAGAGCACCACAAAGTAATGATGATTGGTCACGAATGAATTTGCAATTTCTAAGACTGTTAAAATATCTGAAACAAGACTTGAGTCGGACACTCTCAGCTGCATATTCGTCATGGGCCATTGTATAAGTCCAATCATTGCACCTGAAAAGCAGACAATTGCTAAGCATGTAAGTGTTTTTTTCTCTTGTTTTCAAGTACTGCTGAACTATTTCATTTAGTTCATGGTGCATAAATAAAGATTGCAAAATTTTACCTTACTGTGAATGACACTGACCCGAAATTGAAATGTTAAAACTGCAGGACAAAATGCTTGGGTAATACAGGTCTTTCTGGAAACTAGCTGATAATGAGCAAATAATATGCAGTCAAATTTCAGCTAAATAACATTTTCATTCACAACATAGGCTCTTAAACAAACAGGTTCTGAGTAGTTATGCGCTGAACCCCCTTTAATTTATTTGGACCAATACAGCCTGTGTCAAAATTCTACAAAAGGACGTGTGCAATATTGACAATAGTACTTCCACATGTATATAGGTTAGACAGTGACAGGTTAGCTTATGGAGAGTAAAGACTGTGGAACAGGGTAATGACTACCAGGAAGTGGTTCTGGACAAAAAGACACAAATACAGTACTTTGCTTCTGGGTAATGGGAACAAAAACCTTGACTGGATCAGAGGCTCTGTTGGGCAAAAGGTGCTTAAATTAATTAAAGGCCACACCATTTACTTTTTATAACTTCCTTGCCAAACTATAGTTACGTAACAGCTAGGGCCTTGTTTCATACAAAGCAACCACTAAGGAACCGGAGCATCACATTGGCTGGTTTCCACTTTTCCGGAAATCTGCCGCTACTGTAGCGAGCTTCCATGCTCTTACTAGGCAGTAATAACAGCATTCTTTGATTTGGTTAACAACTTTCTCATATTGCTGCTGCTATATACCTGCCACCAAATGGAACATTCTATGGGCTTGTTGCATTCTAAAGAAACAGCCGCGCTTAAGTTTGTAGATATAATGAATCAGATGTTAGACTTGGGCAAATTTCCCCATAAGAACTATTGTATCGTTGTTTGGGGTCCCATCGCGTGCATGTTGTCTTCCTTTACAGAAAAAGTTGCGCGTCTTATTTGCTCTGAAATAGCATTGTGCTCATACTGATCCAATGGAAGAAAAATGTTGATGCTTTGGCGATTCTGGAATCTCTTTGCTGTCAATGTTGGGTTTGGAATTAATGAATATGGATCATGTTTTTCTATACTAATTGATCAAGAAATTACAGACTTTAAAGAGACAGCATATTTTTCAAATGAGGCCCATTAACACTTTTTACGCATATATCGAACATCAATTAGCATCCTGTTTATTTTTTTAATAAATTTCTTTACATACTCAGTCGTATAATATTAGAGTAAGACAATGTGCACCTCTCCCCAAACCCACCAGAATTAACAATGGATCCTGTATTAAATCCCCTCCCTTATTCAGGTCCTCCCTCCTTTGGGTGTTTTTTTTTTTTTTTCTTTTTTTTTTTTTTTTTTTTTCTTTTTTTTTTTTTGTTTTTGTTTTTGTTTTTTTTTTGTTTTGTGTTTTTTTTTTTTTTTGTTTTTGTTTTTTTTTTGTTTTTTGTTTTGTTTTGTTTTTTTTTTTTTTGTTTTTGTTTTTGTTTTTGTTTTTGTTTTTTTTTTTGTTTTTTTGTTTTTTTTGTTTTTGTTTTTGTTTTTGTTTTTGTTTTTTTTTTGTTTTTGTTTTTTTTTTTGTTTTGTTAGGTTTTGTTTTTTTTTGTTTTTTTTTGTTTTTTGTTTTGTTTTTTTTTTTTTTTTTTTGTTTTTTGTTTTTTTTGTTTTTGTTTTTTTGTTTTTTTTGTTTTTGTTGTTGTTGTTGTTGTTGACAGAAACAAGATATATACTCACTCATATTCCGATTTTTGCAATTACTCAACAATATATTTTCTCAACAGTATCAAAGTATTTGTACTGTGTCATCTTTTTTTTATCTAGCAACATAAAGCATTTTCCTATTTTAAACAATTTTTATTTTGTCTATTGATGAATAAGAATCTTTTATTTTAATTTTCCAAATTTCTAAGGTCTTCCTAATATATTCATGCATATCTAGAAAAAAAAATAAATGTGTAAATGAGCTTTAGATGTTAAGCTTCGATTGTTCGTTATATATTACCTTTTCTTGTAAATGTCATATAAAAGTATTCTGACTCTTAAAAATATTCCATCTGAGCTGGCACTGTTACACATGGTATTCTATTGAATGGTCGTCATTTTATACAGAGCTGCCCCTCAGTACAGTGCGGCTGTTGTGTACCTTCTTTGATCTGTTTGATTGATATTTTACTCAGTACTTTTGGACAGGTATGACTAATCTCATCTCAAAATTATTGCAAGGCATTGGCTCATTTGCCACTTTTTAGACAAAATTAAGCGATCTAGGTTGTGCGAAGTTGCTTCAATCAATTTGCCATAGTTCAGTAGGATTCAAATTAGACAAAAGACGAAATGCTAAACTGTACACACTTGATATTTTGAGACTACATTTACATTTTGTTCTTCCTTTTAATTTTATCTGCAATAAAAAGTTGAAAATAAACTAATGAACATATCACTTGTGGTTTACAGCTAAGTTTATTGGTTTAAATATATTTTATTGTGAAATTTTCAAGAAAAATCCACAACATGATCATACATAGCAATTGGGGAAAGGACAGGCACTACATGAATCCCTCTTGCAAGAAGGGGAGACAAATAGACAGGACAATACATAAACACAAACCAACAAAATAAGAAAACATGAACACCGACAAGACAGATAGTGGGGCAATATCTACAGTGCACATGATATACACTCCGAACCGGGTCAGAAATCGAAATATACAGTGAAGATTGCTGTGTTTTGGAAAACAGAGAATAAAAATTTTGAGGAGCACAAACCAAAACCCCAAAGAAGATCACTAGTGGCCGGAAATCCACAAGTTTAACCAATACCACTTGGTTTAAAGCGGTCAGTTGCAGAAATGTAGCTTTGTATAGCTAAAAATATATCCCTGTTTTCTTGGACAGAGCAGGATAGGGGTATTTGTCGGTTCAGGTAAAGTGGCCGTAGCAGAATCAACGTTGCATTGCCGCAAAAAATAAGAATTACAAATTTCAGCTTTAGATGCACTATCCATAATATGTTTGCCCTCATGTAGAAGAGATGGTATAGTATTAGAATGGTTACGATTCAAAAAGTGTTTGACAGTGCGCCACCAACATTTGTTTTTCCGAGACGGATTGTTTAGGTCAGAGTAAAGTTTATCATTGTATTCTTCCTTAGCAAATTTTAGTTGTTCCTGATAGTAGTTCCGGACTTGACAAAAAGAGGCCCATGATCTGGTTTCAAAATTACAGTTTTTAGCTGTATCATATTTTCGTTTAATATGTCGTTTCATTAACCGGAGTCTTGAATTATACCACGGTAGATCAGATGGCCTAACCTTAATATCTTTGTTAGGAATACATTGGGTAGTAATTTCTAAAAATAAACTAGACCAACACTTACAACAGACAACAACTTCGTTAGTAGCAAAACATGAAGTCCAATCTGCTGCACGAGGAAGATTTCTAAAATTATCAAAGTCGGATTTGTCATATTCCCAAATGCGCCGTTTGTATGCTGGCTCCTTTCTCCGCCGAAACAGTAATTTTGCCGCCATAACAGAGTGGTCACAGTTAGATATAGAAGGAAGCACACAAACATTATGAGAATAATAAGGGATGTTCGAAATAATCTGATCAAGACAAGGAGCAGAGTATTCGGTCACACGAGTAAGTTCGTTAACATGAAGATTGAGGAAGTTAGTTTGAACATAGTGCCAAGCTTGTGACCCGATTATGTATTGAAATCAATTTAAATCGCCAGACAAGATGATTTTTTGCACATCAGTATTGCGCGCCAGGTCAAGCCTTTCCGGAAGTTTGTCCCAAAACAAAACTGTATAATTCGGTGGTCGATATACTACACCAAGAAGGATTTTTTTTTTGTTATTTAGCCTGATTTCACACAACAAAAGTTTAAGATCGGCTATCTCTAAATCGGCACGCCGTGATACGTGCAAGGCCGTGCAACTATAAAGTGCGACTCCACCTCCGCTGGCACCTGAACGGTCACGTCAGCTCATATCCTGGTAGCCGTTCAAGCGAAGGTTAGCAAGACAAAAATTAGGAGAAAGGAAAGTTTCCGACAGGGGAATAATCTCTAAGTCTGGCGCAATGTCTGCTGAGGCAGATCGAGTTTATCATTTGAAAGACTACGGACATTTGCATGACACAATGAAATTTCACTCATATCATTGCTAGGACCGGGCTTCGTGTGAACATCACCAGCTAGTAATATAAGTTATAGGTCGATGACCAAACGATACTTAATTTTCAGTTGATAGAGAAAAAGGACAGTACGAATAATATAATACGAAAGCATCGACCTTTTCTCGTCGAACGGGACAATATTTAGAGGAACATCCGGTAATAATATATACGTATACATAGGTATGTATTATTACTTCATCAAGAAAATATAATGAGGGGAAATATATGTTTCAAACATGACAATAAGCAATTGCGGGGAGCATACAAGATCACTTACACCGCGAAAAATGTCAACGTACACTATGGCTGTCAACCTCCTTGAAATTTCCAATGAAATTTTTAAACTCCATACCCATGTCAAATCAAAACATATAAAGTACCAAAGTATAATTCTTACAAAAAGCAGTAAACTATCTTATATAAACAAATTGTACCTTTATATAAAAAGCCCTCACACAGAGGCATGTAAGGTAAGTATAATATGAAAAGCATAACTCAGAAAAGCATAGTATTAAACCAATGTAGCCAACCCCCGCAACAAATATATAACTGGAACCAAACTACTCACCAAATATCTAGTTGCTGAATATAAGAAGTTAACAAAAAGTTTGAAGTTCGTATACAAATTCATAATGAAAACGTAATAAAATATGTTTAAACCAATGAAAACGTAGGCTATAAACCTTAATACCCGAACGGAAAAAAGAGTATACATATATGCAAAACATATAACACAGAAAAACAACTTAAATGACATGTTTGAAAGGCAAGAGCACACCATATGATAATTGTGAAAATGGTGCACAAGTCTAAGTGTATTGACTCGCCTTAACGTTCCACACTCCTACATATCTAGGTGTTTTAAATAAGTGACTTCTTCCTGCTTCACATATGACAATTTGTCCCTCTTGATGTAAAGGATATTATTCAGCATCGCAAGTTAACCATAGCACTCGGACATGGCTTTCACTTTAGGGCAGACAAAACGTACTTTTGGTACATTTTCACGGAAGAAATGATTTCAGGAATTACTCAAGAGGGCCGACATAGCAAAATGAACGACCACATGACTGCTAAACCCTCAAAAGGAAGGAAGAAGCATATATGACCACATAAGAGACATATATAGCCATTGCGCAGGCAGGGTATCAACTCACGTGCATGAAAATAATAGCATTTGTCACTAGTATACACATGATAATAAGAACAAAGAGAGGAAGAGGATAAAGAAGAAGAAGAAGAAGAACAACAACAACAACACCAACACCAACAAGAAGGAGAAGAAGAAGAGGAAAAGGAAGAACATTTTATTAAAACCTACTAAAACTGGGAAATATTGTACCCATCCAAGTAAAACACACAGCATTTAATTAAAAGACACATATATACACAAACATAGAAATATATGCCAATCCTAGAATTACAACATGATACTTGATTTAATAATGATAAAATAATTATAAACATTAGCGGCAAATACAAAAAAGCTGACCAGCTCTTTGTTGAGCGCCATGTGCATATGAAACCACTTGGAGCACTATTGGCTGAGCAGAATCAGACGAATCAGAGAGAACCGGATGGAGTGGACGGATCCGGGCTTGAAACGCATTTACATAAAATCACAAACAGTTCCATGTGACCTGGGTCTACAATTCCAGGTACTATCAGACTATGCAGCAGCTTTCCTTGGTGCTGTTACCCTGGGCAGCTATTGGCGCAGGGAAAAGTGCAGCTGAATCTCTTTAAACCCTCAACTAGAAGGAAAGTCAGAATGCGTTCGACTTTCGACATTCATAAAGAGCAGCAATAACGATGATGTTCCCTGACAATGTTCAAATTAGTTCCATGACTTCATCAGTTGTTGAAATTAGCCAAATATGCCATCGGTAATGGGGCCACAGATAGAAATGCATATAGATGGGAGCAGGGAAGTTAATGCAGATAGAGTCCTTTGACCCTCTTATTCGTCTCATTTTGCCATCAACACACCAAAGCTATATATTTTCTTGATGCTACTGATGCCACAATTTGCTTAAAGTATAAACCAAACATTATTTTGGCATTTTACATGTTAAACGATTTACGCCTTCTTGTCGCTTTTTCACAATATATCATTTTTTTTTCATTTGAAAAGTAAAGAAATTGAAAATACATATAAATATAAAAGAACCTTTTCTCATTGTGGGGAGGGGGGGGGTAAAATGGGAAATTCAAACTCGGTTCTGGAAAGTTAAACAAGTTCTTGATTAGTGGGCTACAAAGGTCACGGAAGGATAGGTGATTAAAACAAATGAAAAAGACCTATCCTGGATTTCATCTGTTTTTTTCAATGCCCTTAATTGCATGCTCATAGAGGTATTAAATTTTATGTAAGGCCATTTACAGAATTTGTTGGTTCAGGAAAAAATATTACGAGGAAAATACAATATCAATAATGGTTCAATTTCTCGGACATTAATTGTCTTTCGCATGAACCACACTCATGTTTTTATCCTAGGACTCTCTGATGGTATCAAGTACACGTCAAACTTAACCATTTCAGACCTTTATGAATAGTACCATTTTATGCCTTAAAAATGTATTCTTTCTTGTTTTTCAAATTCAGCCAAATGCGCACTTTTGCTTTTAAGGTTTCACCAGCAAGTAAAGATACTGCAAAGAAATCAACCTTGCATCGGTGCCCGGCATCACATTGCCTTAAGACAATAACAGAACTTGAGTGCACACTTAATCTTCCATAGCCTCACAATGGCTTCATGGTGACAACTGAGTGGGCACATTTGTGTGAAACTGTGAAATCTGTAAAATGTGAGACCAAATGCCTATCAAAGCCTCTGGGTTGTCATCAATGGTGCTGTGTTTTATTTTCATAAATCCCTTCCGACAATTGAGCTCACCTGCAATAGTAATATGGGAATATCTATGCAGGAAATTAATTCGCCATTGAGGCCTGTGGGATAATATCTATTCAGATTATGATCAGTTCAACAATAGTAAGCGGCCTTGTCTGCACTGGAATCTCAGGCTAACTACTTTACAAACTCTTGCTATGGAACATTACTTATTGAAATAAACAAATGTCATATGGTCAGTGACAGCTGAAACCTGATTTCGTAGCTGAATTTTATTCATAAAAATCATTATTCAAATCTGGAATTTGTTAAATTTCATATACAATACGTCTCCACCATGATTAAAAAGTGATTTTGCAAAATGTGAAGGTTTGGCCTCGTTCAGACCTCCCTGCTCCCACCTTAAAGAAAGCAGGGAAGGGCACACCCAATATGCCCCTGGTAAAGGTGAATCACTATCTGTACAGTTCCACTTTAAAACACTTTGTAATTAGCAAGTTGTCTGGTTTTGCCTTTAGCACGATCCTCCCATATTCATGTCGATATGAATTACTATTTTCATATTGGTATTCGGTCCACACACCACATGCTTCCTAGTAGAGTAGTCGCAGCAGTCTTAATGAGCGTTAGGTCATATTATTTGAAAATATTTTGACGAAGTGGCAAAATGCAGGCGAGAGCTTTTCGAGTCACTGGCATGCTGGCGTGCAGGTATGCAAATTCAAGCCCACCCACCCCCCCCCTCAAACAAAAAATTAAAATAGTAGCACACATTACCAGAGCAACCGTGGAAGTATGGTGTGAAGAGCATCAATTGAGATATGTACTTATGTTGGGTTGTCCACAATCCATACTACCTCATCTCACATGCATAAATGGTTTGTCTGGATTTGCTTTATCCTCTGTGATTTATGACGCTCAGATTCCCAACCTCAGTCGGCCTTATAGTAACGTTAAACCTTGTTTGTTCGCCTGTTTTAATGATGCGATAATATCAACAAGTAAAGCAAGAATGTACAAATCGATTGACAAAATATTTTCAAAAAAGTATAGTAACCTACCGCTAGCAGGATCAGAAATGACAACCACTGTTCTCCAGTTTTGTTGAGTCAGCATTTGAATTACAACTTGCCCAAGTGTCGTATAGTTATGTGTGTCAGATCTGTCGATATTCTTGACTTGTAAATAATCTGATTTTGCTGAAGCAAAAGTTTTTATGAAACATAAAATTGAACTATCATTTCGTGATAAGGTTTATACGTATCATCTTGTGTTAACCATCTAAATCTTGTATTTCGGGTACCAAATCATAAGCATGAACACAAGCACCCTCATACGCCTCGCCTCATCTTTGGCAAAGAAATTTACTTTGCGTTCGGTTCGGGCGAACGCCTAAATCGATTACCGACTAGAGAATGCACGTGTAAGTTATTTTTTTTACATTAATCTATAAACTTAAGAAAATTTATTGCTGATAGAGACGTTAAGAAATTTTGTCAGACAAGACAGCGGTGTGGGCACTGTAGTAACATTATACAACAAGATCCCACATCAGACAGGAGAGGGCAATAGCTATTGCATCTGATGATTGATATATGGTTATGATGTGTTGCTAAGTATCCTGTTGTTGGTAGCTTGAACTTGTTCTTTAAAACACTGAAATCAAACCAGGTTACAAGACCATCTTTAACTGCATGCTTTAGGTCTTTTTTTCTCTCTTTTCCTTCTTTTCTTTTTTTCCTTCTTTCTTTCCTTCTTGCCAATTGCACCGGAGGAAAGGCCAGTCACCTGTTTAGGTGCAATGCGGGAGTGCAAAATACCAGTGCGTCTGCTATTGTCCTCCACCACCCTTCCATCTTCCGCCACAGGGACGAACATATATCTAGGGAATTGTCACTTTTCCCATTTGTAACACCGAATATACAGTGTATATTTGTTGTAAAAAATGTTTCGATCAAAATTCAAGTGCAGCTTTTTGCTTCACATATCAAGAAATAAATAACCAAACACACATATGAGCAGTATAGAAAATACTAAGTTTGCAGCAACATGAACCATAAAATAACAATTGCCTTTTTCAGCGTTAACATTTCTTCCGTATTTACGTGAGAATGCTAGTGAAAAAGAAATCGAGTTGTGGTCATTTGTGAGTTACTTTCTCAGAAATGTGATTGGGATGGAAATACCAAAAGGATCAAAATGAACCCAGAGTAAGAATGTTAAAATAACATCCACCTACCGTTGAAGCCCGCCAGCTTGTTCTTACGCATGATGCAAGAATGTTGCACTACAGAATCCACACTAGTCAGTAATACTATGAAGCAAAGGCACGTAAACATTACGAAAGGTTTGTTCATCTTTCCGAACCTGATGTTCACGAAAGTCCCGGCGCGAGACATCTGATACTATTCCATGTATGGAAGGTACTTGCTGCAGTAGCATTTGTTTGCCTGTCAGAGAAAAATATTTGAACCGGAAAAAAAGGATGTTTACTAACGCTATACCATTACACTGCAAAGTGCATTAAGTGTTCTATCATCACATCAATTATGCATGCATAATCCCCCGCCGAGTAACCCAACAGTGCCAGAATGCAAGGTGACACTTGCTTTAATGCCTTAACCTGATTTAAGGCTGATATCAAAGATTTTTAAAGAAATGTGTAGGTAAGATGCATCGTAATGGCATGTGTCAGGTCAACAGATTTCCCTAGTTGAGGCTGTGGTTATTCCATGCCATAGAAAGCTGTTGAGCAAAGGGTTAATGGTGCATACATCAGCAGATGTTTAATGTTGAATCCGTTGACTTTTGTTCAATGTTCTGTCCGTGTCCCATCAAAATGTGAACCTACTGGTAAAAATACCTCTTAAGCCATTTACCTATTGAGGGGCGAAATTGCAAGCTCAATAGGAGACTAATGCAACGCAAAATCATTAACGGGAAAAACACAGCTCTCCTACATATAAGTCACGCACATGTATATGAGAGTACTACTGAACATGTGATACGATGGTCAGTAATAGTAAGACAACTTATTAACACTGTTAAATTCTGACCTGGTAACAGTAAATTGTCTTCTAATAGTCCGAAAAATCACACAAGAAGAAAATATTTTCAGTTATAAATTTTAAAACTCGTTATTTCGAGGTTGAAAAACTCGTAATTACGAGAAAAACTACTATGTTCGACTTTTAAAAATGCGTTATTACAAGAAAAAAACTTATAACTAAGAGATTTAAACTCGTAAATACGAGAAGCCTGAGGGCCGTATGAACAGCCCATGCTCAGCTGACCTAGAGATTCGTCACACTTGTGGCTCTGTTAACTTTGGATAGGATCAAGGTACTGCACCTATGCACAGAGTAAGTCTCACCTTTTATGGACTCACACTAATTTGTGCAGCATCAAGGTCCCACAGCAAGGAGTTCTGAAGGTGTAGTGAAGCATAAAATTCATGTTGAACTGTGACCTCAGAAATGAAGTCAATGTCACTCATGTACTTTCTGAACGTAACCTTCACAAAGAAACATTTGTATGTGCTGTATGAGTGGGGCCTTCAAAGAGAATCAAAACTTTGTAAAACACCAAATCAGGCTGAAATAGTTCTCAAGTAGTCATCTATATAGTTAAATATACGTAGGTGACCCTGTGACATTGGGGTCATGGTGACCAATGTGCTGTGTAACTCCTGCTGTTATGATCTCAAGTGTCCCTAAGTAATTTGAAATCAATTAGCAGAGTGGTTTTGGAGATGATTTTTTTAATTCCTTGCAAAAGATTAAACAAATAATTGGAGCATTACCATTTAATCAACGAAGTAGAGATCCACCTAAAGCACATCCCCACTTAGTTTGAAATGAATCTGGCTGGTGGTTTTGGAGAAGTTAAAATCGTGAATTACCATTGCATTCTCCATTCACTCGTTTGGTAATCAACAGGACTGTATGCATGTATGAATTGTGGACGCCCACGGATGACAGACGAACAACTTTTGGATTTTATTGTTTATTGCTTTCATCGCTAAAATTGACCTGCACATAATGCAGAGTCCAGCCTGCATGCAGATCACAATATCAAATTAATTATAGGTATAAACATATTTTTGGAGGCCAGACATAAACAGAAAATGCAAAATACCCCTTTTTTGTTTTGTTGTTTTTATTATATATGAGCAAGAAAGCAATAGGTTACAGACTGATAAAAACTCTATGCAATCATTTGAAAATACATGCATGCTGTATAATGCACAAGACCCTGTTAGAAACGCTGGACTGTCTCTAATCGCACAAGTACGCATACCCGCAGATGGTGAATAGCATTGTAATGTCTTGTAGACTGACTGTAGACTGGTGGACTGACTGACACAATGACTGCATAGAATATTTATATACATCTGAATGTGGTTGTATGTAAACAAAGCCAGGACCCTTAATTTTCCACAGACATATGTCTATATGTAGCCTCCATAGGCATTCACGCATATATATTTAAGATGCGATGATAATTTAAACAATAACTGTCATAATAAAGTTTTTTGATTTGGAGTGACACAAAAATAACACTACACATCATCTTTAGCATTATTTATTTATAAGGCCAAAAAAGGACATTTTAAATACATGTAGCCTAGGTATATCTGTATCCATCTTTTTCAATTTATTGCTGTATTATTTTTTGTATTTTTAACGATTTTTGCTCAGTGTTTAGGAAAATTTCGGAAGGTCTTTATGTATTAAATGCTCCAGCCTGACTGATTTGTTCACATGACTGACTTAAACAGTGCTGCCACTGGCTCATTACAAAAAATGTGTCCAATTTAACTGTAAAACAGTATAATTTTTCAGATGAAAGGTATAAATCTGAAGCAACTCATCAGTATTGCAGCAAAATTATACTGTAACAAGAGGGCAGTGTGATCGGCCCATGCTCAGCTTACCCAGTAATTCATCGCTGTTATGAAAATGTGTATGGCTGTTAGTTTCTATTTGGACAGGTCACTGTGTTCATTTAGTGTGTGCCGTTTCATTGAGTTCAATGAATACTGTGCAGTGTCACTGCATAGCCACTGAGTTGGCCTGTTCGTGGGTGACTCACATGGAACTTGTTAACAGGTGGAATCAGCTAAAATGGTGACCTAGATTCATGTGAGATGATCCAGGCAGATCTCAAATTGCACTGTGATGTGTGACTAATAGGAAAACTCTGGAACAAATTAGAAATTTCTCTGTATCTATATAAAGCAAATGCTTTCCTGACTGGGAGAAGAAAAGAGAATTCTGAAGGATCTGTCAGAAGCTGTGTGTTGTCATCAAGCCATTGGGACTGTGAGTCATTGTTTACATTGTACCTGTGAAGTGTTGACAGAGTCCTGAGTGGACTTCTATTTTGGTGCTACTCATTTATACTTTGTGCCTGTGGAGTGTGGAAATTGTCTTTGAGTGGCCTAGTATGTTGTACTACATTGGAAACAAACTGTACCTCTGTGGCATTGGATCAGCAACACATCTTTCAGTACCACATTGGACCCAAACTGTATCTCTGTGGAGTTTGTGCCAGATCATTTGGCACCTGTCGTATGACTTGCAACTGTGAGAAAGTACCTGTGGATAATCTCACCAGGGATTAAGATTTACATAAGACTGTTTGACTGTTGTAATCCTCTGGGGGGCTTCGTTCCCTGGACCCTCTAATGATTTCTTTTTGGAACCTCTGTGTTCACTTAATTTTCAAATGGACCAGACATATTTAAGGCTTTTAAAATGCTTCTCTTGACGTTATGTTTCTTACACAACGGTAGCCAAAATATATGCATCCATGGGTTTCAGTATTAAAAAAATTACTGTGAGGTAGGGTGGAAACAAATAATGTACTGTTATAAGCAACTGAAAAAAAAAATATGTTTTACTTAAATGTATAGCGCCCCCCCCCCCCCCCCAAGATTCTAATGGTTCGTCCCTAAGTCAGCTGACAAGTCAGCTGAACTAAAAATCACTCATTCAGGGGTAAAAATTAACTATTGTTTCAAGTTTCCCTTGGGCAAACACAGCAATTTTACAAGTTGCCAAGGCTTCCAGAAAGTTGCCCAGTTTCCCACCACATGAGAATTGTAGCTACTGAAAAGCGTGTCAAATGACATTGATATTCAAAATGTTGGAAATATAGGTGAACAAGAACTATATTTGTCACCTCTATATTAATAGTGTTTCTGCACAAAAAAAAGAAGATTTAAGGAACTGAATTTAATGTTCTTATTATTGTTGGAAATTATTTGTTCTGCTGAAGATAGAAATTCGCTCCATGGGAAACCAGCAAAGGAAATAAAGTTGCCCGACACCAATAAAAGTTGTCCTGGGCACATAGACACCCGCTAATTTCGAACCATATACTTGCATGTAATGAACCAAGAACAGACTTCCATGCAAAGTTGTTCCACTTTCGAGTGCATTTTTGGCTGTGTCTGATGGGAACCAGGACCTTGGCTATGCATCATGTATCTCTGCACCATAATCCAGCTCTTTATCAAGACTGACACCATAACATGCACCGATAGTTGTCACTCAGTGGGAAGATGGTTCATCATTCCTTGTAAGAAGACACTCAGAAAGGCAGTGAGAATGTTCAAACACTACCTTTAATATCTTACTGAATTTCAATTAAAAGTTCAAAAGTTCGTTCGAAAAAGTATAAAAAAGTATTTCGGAGAAAAAAAGTATAAATAAAGTCTAAAAAAGTAAAACTTCGAAATAAAGCATCACACTTTTAAATAAGGTATAAAGTGCCAGCACTGCTTTAACTTAAATCCCTATGTCTCTGATATTATGGTATTGAATTTAGTTTTGGGATCTTAATTGGTGAACTTTGCACTTGTGTTTTTGATATTGGGCTTGTTGATTGTTCTCTATACCAGGAAAGCTTGAGTTACATTTGGGTGACTTAAAATTCGGCATGATCCTCAACGTAAACGGGCACTTTTGTGAGTTTCATTTAGGAAGACGTTGAGACAACTCGTGAGTACATGACTTCAAAGCTATTGGGCCACTTTTTAAATCTTTAAGCTCCCTTCAGAACTTGGGCCCTATTTGAGCAAGGACTTAGTCTGCACTTTAAAATGGTCCTCTGTAAGGGACAAGTAGAGGCTGTAGATTGAAGGCCTTGACCTGATTGCCATGGTTGCAGGGCCATTTTATTTGGCCATCGTATCTGAAGTACCCGTAATTTTGATATTGCATGGTGATGTACATTATAAGGCTCTTCTTTATATGGCATGTTGAGACTGCACGGGGCTAACATTAACCCAATTGCAAAAGTGTAGGGCCACCTTTGTGTATTGTATGCGCTCTACATGTCATCAAAAGATGAAGATAGTAAAAAATCTCACTTCCACCACATGTCCCTGTCCATGTAATTACATCTTACATAATCTTACATAATTTATTTCAGATTCAATTGCAGTTGATTGTACATGTATGTTTATTGTTTACATTATTTTATAGTCTGAAAGTGACATTTATCATGCGATTTGCCTGCATTACTGTTAATAGGCATTCTAATTCTGAAGAGCTCTGGTAACATATTATCAGAGGGAATGTTGATGCAAAAGGAATATTTCCTCATATGGAAAAGGTCAAGCGGGAATCGGTAGATCGCCATTTTCTTATTTGTGAATAATTTCATACCGGTCAAGTATATTTTGTTTCAAATTTCTGAACTTTTTATGCATATTTCAGTGTGGACGCCTCGTCAGCTTTCCGTAGAGCCCATAGAGAAGTAGACAGATATCTGGCGACCTCTCTAAGACACGTAGCAACACAGCCTCGCTTGCATTGAGGAAAATGAGGCAATTTAATCTATTCAAGGAATTAAACATAAATCATACATCAATGATGAACTTGGAAACAATTGCTCTTGAGACCTGGTAAAGTAAAAATGTATGCACCTCGTTTTGTTTTTGTTTTAGTAAACAGAGCTTTAGATAATTTGAGAGGCTGATCCTGCAGCTGGAACACAGCGCAGAAAAAAAAAGGGTCGCGCAAAATAAGGTTATGAGGTTGGTTCAATCTGTGGAAGTAAACGTCTATTCGTTTTGTAACATATGTCATATATATACACACACACATATATATATATATATATATGTATATATATATATATATATATACATATATATACATATATATATATATATATATATATGTATGTATATATATAAAATAAAATATTGTTTTCCAAATTAACTTGATATGTCTTTTGTCGGTGAAACTGGTGGTGTCTGTAGTTAACCAAGTCCATAAACATGTAATGGGTGCTACTTTTGTAGGCCTACGTGAGACGTTTTTGAGACCTTAATATTAAAGTTTATAGCTCAACACCGATGGTAACATGCTAATATGTATATAAAAATATATAGTCCAAAACTATTTCAGGCCAAAGAAAGGTGTATATTCACGACCAATTAAAGCAAAATGCTCCAATATTTTACATACGCTTGCAGTGCTTGAATATGTTAGTCTTTTAATTTTTCCAGCCCCGGGTGAAAATGATTGATTGACAACAGGCATACCACCTGACTAAAGCGAATCAACTTTAATATTGCCTGTTTGCGCACAGTAAAGATATACGCATTATCTTTTTGTTTCTGTTTATATTTTTCAATCTTATTTATGTCCCTGTAGAATGAAGAAGACGAAGACATATTTCTTTCTTCTTCTTTTTCTTCTTCTTCAACCGTTTTGCTTGGCGTCCAATAACTCTTGAAAGGTCTGACGAACTTAATGGACCTTGGCAGGGTCATGTTTCTTTATAACACGGTGATGATCTTGACCTGCTTGTCAAAGTCAAACTGTGATAACCATAACAAGGCAAGAAACGTCAAGAAACGTCAAGACAAAAGAAAAGCAAACAATCAGGCATAGTTGGAAAGCGTACCATGCAAAAACACTTAAACCTTTGTCTCTTTCAAAACCAAAAGTGTTCAACTCAGAGACGTTTGTCATAATAATAATAATAATAATAATAATAATAATAATAATAATAATAATAATGATAATAATTTTTTCTATTTTTTTCCCGGATATTTTTCAACTGCAGTGATATCCGCATAAACAAAGAGAATAAACACGCATGGGTATGTCGACAGCGTTAATGCTCCATTGTTCCGCTCGTAGAAAAGCAGGTCTGTTTTCGTGAGATATCTTCCAACGAATTTGAAAAGTACAGTCCTTCCAATCCCAGTATTGTTGAGAACTACGCAAAGTGAATGTAAAACGCCTTATGGCAAAAATAATTTTATTATTGTCTTTAACTTGATAATGTTTACGTGGAGAGGGAAATGTGTTATTCAGTACAAGTTATCAAAACTAAACGTAAAGCCAATAAAAACACCAAAGTATTATGTTGAACGGATGAAACAATTTTCTTGATCTGTGTATAAACATACATACATACATATATATATATATATATATATATATATATATATATATATATATATATATATATATATATATATATATATATATATATTATTATTATTATTATTATTTCTGTTCATCGGGTACTTATATCCTCATGTTTGCATCCCTTTGTGAAGCTGTAAAAATCTGCCGATTTGATAGCAAGTGAAGCTTTTCATATATTTTGAGAGAAACTGTTTGGAAAAGTTTCTGTAAGAAGTTAATGACTAGTGTGCCTTAAGTGAAGACATAATGTATGACCTTTACCGTCACGGTCGAATTAGGCCATAAAATTCGTATATCAATCAGACATAAAAATTGTCATCTTAAGAGGGATCATTGTTATGATTAAAAATAATAAATAATCTTATTTCAAGAAATAGAAGATTAAATGGTAAATAAAAGGAAATAAAAATGTTCATTGAAAAGCATTGTAAACCAGTTGTACAGCATGCATCCAGTTTATAGAACATTTGTCCTTCAAAGTTAGAGGCAAATTTTCCAAACGTGATACAAATCAGAAGACAAGTTCATGTTTCAGGCCTACGTGTAAAACTTTTTTTGGCAAACACACACAAAGTCACATTTAAATATTTTCATATGCATATCTAAAATGTCAGAGTTCGGCCATTTAAGTATTTTCTTCTTTATTTCATATTAGAGAAACTGGATGCATGTGGTCACATGACCAAGTATGGCTGGTATAAATACCTCAAGGAGCTGGCTGTTCTTCAGCCAGCCTGGGGTTGTATTGCGGAGAAAAGATTGTATTGTAAGGCTCGTCAATACAAGATTTTATTATCTTACAACCTCATGTTTGCTCTTCTCTCTGTTTGGTTTTGTTTTGTTTGGTTATTTGGCCCCTAAAGTATTCATTTTCCATTTCCTAAATTATTCACATCTTTTATATTCTGTTTTTGGCACTTTTAGATGATAACTGATCTCTCTCATAAATTGTATTGCATTTATTTATAATCAAACCATAAACTTCTATTTTATGGTCTCTTTGAAACTCAAAATCAATGTTATGGCCTTTCCTGGACCTCTCATCAAAACCTACGCCAAGCGACTGCTTAAGTGATAATTCAAGTTGACATTTAGCCATAACATATGGTCGAGAACCGGGCATTTGAGCCAAGGAAACATCAATTGTAAACTGTCAAGTTATTTTCAGCTTGAAAAAAAAGAAAAAGCCAACCAGCTCACCATGACGGACGCTGAGTTTAAGGAAGAAGTGAAGAAAACCCTGGAACTCCTGAAGGACCAGCTGCAGACAATCGGGAGCAAGGTGACTCAAGTGCAAGAAGAGACCTCCCCCATGACAGGTAATGGGAGTTTTTTTCGCACACTTACATTCAGTGGCCTTTCAAGAGAAGACGCTAGGTCTTTCCTAGAGAAATTTCTCGCTCAAGCTGATTTAGGCAAGTGGAGTGACGAGAAAAAATTGAGAATATTCAAGCTTGCAATGACTGATATGGCAGAAATTTGGCACAGAGAATTAAATGAAGATACCAGAAGTGATTGGAACAGATTAGTTGCAGCTTTCAACAAGAAATTTAGAAATGAAGATGATAAATGGATCTTGGAGGGGACACTCCATTCAAAACAACAACAACCAGGAGAAAGTGTGGAGAGTTACTCAAATGTGATGAGAAAACTTTTTGCAAAACTGAACAAAAGTGAATCTGAAAGATTAACTCTTTTTGTGCATGGCCTCAGGCCAGAGCTCAGATCTTTTGTGTTGGGAAAAGATCCCAAAACTGTGGATGAAGCTGACAGTGCTGCCCGTTTATATGAATGTGTGGGAGCAGCAGGTCACCAGCAACCACAAGTGACCATGGATGCTCTAAATAATGTAAAGGAAGTAATTGAAAGGCTTGAAAAAAGAGTAATGAGCATAAGCATATCAAAAGAAGAAAAAGCAAAGCCCCAGGGACAGAAGCAGTATCAGGACAGGTCAACAAAGGGCACAATTATTTGCAACAGGTGTGGAAGAAGAGGTCACAGTGCCCAAGCTTGCCCAAACGCCAAATTAATTTGCTGGGGGTGCCGTCAGCTAGGGCACATCATTTCCGAATGCAAAAGTAGACCAAAGTTCAATCAACAAAATTTTCATCAAAATTATGGTCCACAACCAAATTTTGGGCAACAAAGTTTTGGTTCTCAGAATTTTGGGCCACATAACCCATTCTCACAAGGTTTTGGTGGACCACAGAATCATGGCAACCACAATTTTGGGCCCATGTCTTTTGATGCACAAAATAACCAACAAGATTTAAACCACTAAAACCCCACTTTAACAGAGGGAATAAAGCAGGGGAAATATGTACTCTAGGCCCTCATTCAGACCCAGAATGTGAAATTGCACTTGTAGCAGACAATTTTGTTAATGTGCAAATCAATAAAATTAATGTTTGGGCATTGGTGGATACAGGGGCCCAGATATCAGCAATCAGTAAAAATTTTTATGAGCAGCTGGCCTTAGATGTGAACTTGAAACTTGAGCCATCAGTCATATGTAACGCCAGTACTGCAGCAGGCAGTAAAATGCAAATATTTGGTCAGACCAATATCACATTTTTTTTGTTAAATGGAAAAAGAAAACACCACAAGTCCACTCACAAATTCCAAATTATACCAGGGCTGTCACATGATTTCATATTGGGAGTAGATTTTTTAACAAAAGAAAAAGCAGTAATGGATTTCTCAAAAGGAAAGATAAACTTGAAAACAAAGTACCAAGTGCGAGTCATTGATGGTATTGAAATACCAAACAACACTGTTATGCCTATCTTATGTAAACTGAGAACACAAGGTACAATGCCACATGGTGTATCTGGAATGTTCAGTGGGTCAAAGCAGTTATGTAGGTTGGGTGTACCACTGGCTTATTCAGTGAGCAAAGTTTTGCCAGGGAATAAAATCATAGTTCAGGTTATGAACACACAGGATGCTCCATTTCAGTTGAGAAAAAACACAAGAGTGGGTTGTTTGGAAATTTTCCAGTCACCAGAACAAGTGCATATAAGTGTTATTGACACCGAGTCTACAAATTGTGGTCATGGAGGTCACACATCCCCAAACATTGTAACTGATAGCAGTAAGTTGCCTGATAAACTGAGGGATATTGACTTGAGCAAATGTGACATTTCTGAAGATGAAAAGAAACAGTTTATACAGTTGCTGTCTGAATACAGTGACATTTTTGCCAACACAACAGCTGAGCTGGGTAGGACACATTTAATTGAGCACAAAATAGAGCTTGAGGAGGGACACATGCCTTTTAGAGCAAGACCATATAGGGCCAATCCTGAACAGAGGGAAGAAATTGATAAGCAAATTAAAGAAATGTTGGATGCTAAAATAATTAGGCCAAGCAACTCAAATTATGCTTCACCAATAGTTTTAGTCACCAAACCTGATGGCAGCAAACGGTTCTGTGTTGACTATAGGAAACTGAACAGTATTACCAAAATTGATGCTTATACCCTCCCTAGGATTGATGACACCCTTGACAGCTTAGGGGTTAATCACCCTACCCTGTTTTCGGTCTGCGATGCCCGCAGCGGGTTCTTCCAGTGCCCTATGGAAGCCTCTAGCATTGAGAAAACAGCATTTGTAACTCATTCAGGTCTCTATGAATTTGAAGTCATGCCTCAGGGTCTCACAAATTCTCCAAGTTTTTTTCCAGAGATTAATGGACAATGTGCTCAGAGGGTTAAACTATTTTATTGCCCTAGTGTACATGGACGATATTATAGTGTATTCCCGCGATTTTACAGGTCATTTGCATAATTTGAGACAGGTATTTGATTGCTTAAGGTCAGCAGATATCAAACTCAAACCATCAAAGTGTTGCTTTCTGCAGAATGAAGTTAAGTACCTTGGTCACATAATCTCAAAAGAAGGGTTAAAACCTGATCCTGGTAAGATAAAAGTCATACAAAACTACCCTGTGCCACATAATGTGAAAACTCTAAGACAAGCTTTGGGGTTATTTGGGTATTACAGACGATTCTGTGAAGGATATGCAAAAATTGCAAGTCCCCTGTTTGCTCTGCTCAAAAAGCAAACACCTTTTGAATGGACAGAAGAGTGTCAAAAAGCATTTGACATCTTAAAATCAAAATTAATCACACCACCTGTCTTAGCATACCCTAATTTCAGCAAGAAATTCTTGGTATATACAGATGCAAGTGCAAACAGCATAGGTATGATCCTTTCACAATCCATAGATGGACAGGAAAGGGTTATTTCATATGGAGGAAAGTCCTTGAATAAACATCAAAAGAATTACAGTACAACTGAAAAAGAATTGTTGGCAGTAATATTGGCATTCCATCATTATGCTCCTTATCTTAGGGGAAGAGAGTTTGAGCTAATTACAGATCACCTGGCATTGAAATGGCTTCTAAACCAGAAAGAGCCACAAGGTAGACTGGCCAGATGGTTAATGGCAGTGCAAGAATATAAATACACTGTGACTCACAAACCAGGTAGAATCCACAGTAATGTTGACCCAATAAGCAGAATAAATCATGAAGAAGTTGATGAAGAAGAACAAATTATATGTCCTGAAATGTTTGCATTGGAAGAGGACAATGACAGGCCTGTCACAACACAGCCTTTGCTGTTTAATGAATTGAAAGACCTGCAAAGAAAAGATCCATTCTGTGCCCCAATTATAAAATACCTACAAAATAGGGTGCTTCCTGAGGATGGAGCTAAAGCAAGGCACCTGCTAAAAGAAATAGGGGACTACATACTGATAGAAGATGTTTTGTACCATCTAGATTATCCACCAGGAAAAGGGTTAAAAAAGGACAGATTAGTCCAGCAAACTGTCATACCTGAAAAATTAGTACCTGAAGTTTTAGCTGCCTTTCATGATGAGGTTACTGCAGGACACCTAGGTATAGCTAGGACTTATCAAAACATCAGGCAAAGATATTATTGGTGGGGAATGGCTGCAAGAATTAAAAAGTATGTCCAATCTTGCCATTCTTGCCAGACAAGAAAGAGGCCTATCAAAGCAAATAAGGCTCCCCTTATTCCCATTCCAGTTGAAGGTCCCTTTGACAGGTGTGCTATTGATGCTGTGGGTCCACTTACAGTAACCAGCAGAGGAAATCGTTACATTCTTGTCTTGTCAGACTATTTGACCAGATATGTTGAAGCCATTGCAGTTCCAGACATCAAGGCAGAAACAGTAGCCAGAGTTCTATTTGATGAAATTATTTGCCGACATTCAGCTCCAAGAGCTTTACTTTCAGATTTAGGACTGTCATTTTTGGCAAAAGTTGTTCAACAACTGTGTAACTTTTTTGATATAAAGAAAGTAAATACAACTGCATATAGACCACAAACAGATGGTTTAGTTGAAAGGTTCAATGGAACTCTAATCCAAATGTTAAGTTTTTACACTGCTACAAACCAAAAGGATTGGGATATATTTATCCCAGCTGTGACATTTGCATACAATGTTTCCCCAGGAACTGAATCTACCTTGTACTCTCCATTTTTGTTACTATATGGGAGACAGCCAAGTTTGCCAACTGATATAATGTTGCGCCCCACACAGTTTGAGAGTGACAGTGTCCGGGACCACTTTAACTCAATTGCTACCAGAGTACATCACTTTCAAGAAGTGGCCAGAGAAAATTTACAGTTAGCACAGGCCAGAATGAAAGATCACTATGACAAGACGAGCACTGAAGTTAACATCAAAGTTGGTGATTATGTTTTTGTTCATACACCAGCAGCAAAAGTGCGTTTGTCAAAGAAACTTCTCCACAAATGGCATGGACCCTTTATTGTCAGTGAAAAGCCCTCACCAGTGCATGTAAAACTCATCAGGGCCAGTGACAACAAACATATTCCAACTAGGGTTCATGTAAATAGGGTTAAACTAGGGTATCACAGAGACATCAGACCACCAGACACCTTAGAAATAGAAGAGATACCTGTTACTGAAACTGACAACCTTCTTGGTGAAAATGATTTTCCTCAAGATAGTTTTGATGTATCACATTCTGAAGATGAAGGTAGTGAGCCTCAGAACTCCCAAAATGCTCAGGCTGATAATGATCAAGCAACTGATGTAGAAAGTGTTGCAGATAACATTTCTGAGTCTGATACAGCTAGCAGTGAGGAAAATGAAACAGAGAAATATTATGAAGTTGAGAAAATAGTAAAAGCCAGAAAAAGAAAGGGGAAACGAGAGTATTTAATCAAATGGAAAGGGTACCCAGACAGTGATAATACATGGGAACCTGCATCAAATTTGAATGAATATACCAAACAGTACTTGAAAGACAACCCAGGTAAATTTGCAAAATTGAAGACTAAGTACAAATGAAAAACAGTTGAGAATTAAAGTTTATAAGACAGGACTAAAGAGAGAGAGAGAAAAAAAAAGGTTCAAGCTTCTGCTCTTTTGTTTCCAGCAGTGAAGATATTCATTGTGTTTACACTGCTGTGCATCATGGGTCCAGTTCAGGCAGACAGCCCACAGCAGCCACAGAGAGAGACTTTCCCACCCATAGTGGTGAGAAATAATTATGGGATAATGTTTGAAAGGTATAAGACAATTGAGAATTCTGCCACAACATGGTCGCATACATTTGCTTTACCATTTCCAAAGAAAATACATATAGATAAATCTGGCAGGTTATGTAGTGGAGATAAGCAATCAGACCAAATCTTGCCTGGAAACTTAAAATCAATGTGTACGATGTACAAAGCATCTTTCCAAACCTACAATGCTTACCGGAGGGAAATGTTAAGTGAACTTGTTGAAAACCACAAGAAAATTCAGACCTTGATACCACTTTACTCACAACCAGCTACTAAAAGAACAAAACGTGGTGTAATAAATCTTATTGGAAGTTTATCTAAGTCACTCTTTGGTACTGCAACGATGTCTGATATTGAAATGTTACAAAGACAAATTGATGAAATTGAGTCAACAAAAAATGAGGAAGTTGAACATCTTAAAATCACCTTGGAGAAAATGCAATCATATGAACAAACAGTAAATCGAAGAATTACCAATTTAAGACGTGCAGCAGAACTCAATAGAAACCTGTTAAACAGTACAATTAATACCTTAAGTCAATGGCAACAAATAGTGCAGCAGCTTTCTGTCACAGTGAGACATCAAGCACTTGAAATACAAAAGACCAAAATAGCTATCAATCTTTTGAATGCCTATAGCGTACAAGAAGTTCATGTGGTAGAGGGATTACTACGAGATTCTGAAATGAGAGTGCAAGCCATTCAAACCTTGTTGGAAGGATATCTGCCAATATATTATGTTCCCCCACATAAATTGAAAATATTTCTGAATAAATTACACTCAACACTCATAAACAGTTATCCAACTTTCCGTATTGCACAAACAGATGTCAGTTACTATTATACTGTTCCAAATGTAATATTTGCCAGGACAAGAAATCAATTGTACATTAAAATAAAAATCCCTATCACAACAACTGACACATTCATTCATTTTTATCACGTTACTGCTTTGCCAGTTCCAACTGTAACAAACCACACGACACAGGTGACTAAAATTACCGGTTTTTCGGAATATATAGGAATAACCAGCAGTAAATTGTTTTATGTAGAAACAAATAGACCATCATTGGAACTATGTTATGGAAAACAAGTTCAAATATGTCCCAGAGTCTTTGCCATGAATGACCGTACAAAAGCTTCTTGTGCTTCAGCTTTATTTCATGATGAACCAGAATATATCAAAACAAAGTGCCGAAGCCATTTGATACCAGCCAGAGAAATACAGACTTATACATTTTCTGATTTGGGACAAGGTCGGGTGCTTGTAAACAGCAGAGATCCGTTTTTGATAAAGACATGTGCATTAAAACCTCCTGTAAAATTAACATCATGTCAATTTTGTATTTTAAAGTTGCCTTGTGCTTGCAATGTTCGATCAGCAGTTTCATTTTACCCAGCAACTTTAAATGAATGTCAAAAGTCTGAACAAATAACTTTTCTGTACCCAGTGAACCTTATGTATGCTCAACATGTCGTTGATTACAAGTCTATTTTCAATATAAGTGGCAGTCTTACTCTCCCAAAGCCGTTAACACTTCCATCAATTCAGTTTAATGCATACAAACACGATTGGCAACAAGTAGTTGAAGAAGATAAAATTCTCCAAGTTGATTTAAACAAAACTGCGCACTTGGCTAAGAAAAACATGGACGCTTATGTGTCAGCAGCAGATGAACTTTCCTATAAATTACACTATGTCAGACAGTCTTACTCAGCCCCTGTGTTGCTTGGTTTGCCCAGTTTTAACATTATTTTTACGATAGCTGTTTTGGCATTTGCAGTATTTAATTTCTATAAATTGCGACTTGTACGGACACAGTTGGCCATGCTAGACGAACAAGGTCCCCCCAAAAAGCCACCCAGGGCATTTGTTATGTCTGCCTTATCTAAAGCAGACGAAATTGATACGAACATAAATTCTGAAACAATAGAGCTGAAGGCGTCTCCTGAACACAAACCTGTCACGTATACTCATGACATTGAACCTCAAACTGAACCCTCAGCTGAGACAGGCACACAAACGTCACTTGAAGAATTACCAGTGACCGGTACGAACCCAAACAATGTAACTTCAGACGAAACTGATACCAATGAAAGTCCGATGTCTGGCCTGGTTTACTAGGAAAAAAACGCATATTTACGTTGCCATTGTTTCCCTGGTCATCCAAAGTTCTTGATTTGGCCCAGGCACCAAAAACTATTCTCAGCTGGAAACAAGTGCAAAAAGTGGGAAGTTTTCTAAGTGTTTATATTTTTATTAGTAGGTGGGTCTTGTATAAACGCATATATTAGACTAGGTTAGCAATAATCTTTGATAACTATTAATGACATAAAAGGCAAGACTGTGAACGCCTTTGTCATTTTTGTGATTTCACATGTTGATTTAACACAAATAATCTTTAGCTATCATTGTTTCTCCTGTTAACTGTTATCCTTTGAATAATTTTGAATAAAGGTTTTCATTTATTCAGGAAAGGATACGAGACATTTTAATGTCAGGCATATTTATATTTCATATACCATATATGAGATTCTGAACTGAAGTATTTGTGACTATTTTCATTTCTTTAACGCATTATACGATTGTGAAATCACTATTATATATATTCACAGGAGGCTGACAACAGAAGAACTTCTGTGCAGCAAACTGTAATTGACATGTATGAATATGCTTATTCTTTATGTCGCCAAAATGGAGGCACATCTTTGTTGATTGGTTGTAGGTTATACATACACATATAATTTAAAATGTACCCAATTATGATAGACAAAGTGTATTGTGTCAATTAAGTCTTATGTGCGAGGTGGCAGAAGTGTAGGACTACGATTTCCGATCTGTTTTTTTTTTAACTTTGGTCATGAAAAAAAAAAAAAAAAAAAAAAAAGGTGAGAGACACCTGCAGCGCCTTTGTTTGTACCCTCATGTTACACAGCCATACATAAAATTAAACAAGTTGTTCTTCTGCGTAACAGAAGCACATTTTTGTGAACGCAGTTTTGTACTCCCCCCCCCCCCCAAAAAAAAAAGAAAGAAAGAAAGAAAAAAGTCTGTCCACATGCATATTTGCCTGCTCATCTCTTCTTGCCAAATCGCACATACATTATATTATTTGATTGCACAATGGTAAGTCACCACTATCTTGACATTACCAGATACACTTCATGGCATTTACCACCCCCCCCCCCCCCATTCGTATATAATCTTTTTTATATTAGTATAAAGGACACTAAACCTGTTGTCCTTGGTGCGGATGCCACGACACACAATTGTTCAACCTAAATATGGTAACCCTTGTGTTCTCAGAGTGCATTTCATATTTTATTCGTATATATATAACCATAAAAACTTCTTTTTTGGTATTGGTGTATGTGTTGGATATCACATGCATATTTAAAGCAATTAATATGGTTATGTTGTGTCTTGTACACACACATACCCCCAAGTTATTAATTGCTTGTTATTGTTATTATTATTGTTTGTGTATAGGTCAGTAATGAGATGATCTATGGAATTTGGAATTGGGAGTCACACGCGTTCGGCGTAACTGCAGTGCGCCGCGTTTTTTTGTAAGATTGTGATGGATCATTTGAATTTGAAGCAATCATTGTCGTAATTGTATGTGACAATTTTAATGTACTTCAAATACATGAATGACCGCATTTCAATATCGGTCATAAGAAATGATTTTTGAGTCACAATGAGATTGAGGATTTGTCGCGTGATATAGTTTTTGTTGGGTGTATAACAACTGGTAATTGTTACTTGGGAGACGCCTCAAGATACGGTGCCGGGTGTGTTATATTCATAATATGGCAAGTTATGACATAAACGTTTCAATTTTGAGACGCGATAACATTTTATCCTTTGACGTTCGCAGATACTCCTAGCTGTCAGCATACAGTAGGAATAAAGACTCTGTTGAACACACACACACACACAAAAGAGCTGATTTTTTTTTTATATACTTGAGGAAGTACTTGTCTTGCTTTGTGACGGGAGATTCCCGCCATATTGGTGATTTAGCGTATCTGACACTCAGTACACGTTTGATCTATCAGTAACACGTTGTCACCGCGACCCATGTACTATGTAATCGCATATCATTTATATACTTAATAAAATATATACACAGTCACAAAAAGGTTTCACGATGTGCACACTTGTATGTACTCATGCCATTCGAGCGGCTCCCCACAAGTGATTTACGGCCACTGTTCTTTATTTTTCTCACAAACAGTCCCTGCTTTAGGCTATCTGGACAGTGTTTATCTGTCTAATTATCAATAAACTTTCAAAGTTCCGATTTCGTTTGGAATGTCCTTGTGCATTATATTGTAACTCGTGAATCCAATTTGTGACATCCACACAAACTTGATGTAATGGGTGTGACATGCAAATACGCAACTTGCAATCGTATATAATGGTATAACAAGTTCTCTTGTTCTTTGTTCTTGTTTCTGCGTAAATTTGCTTTCTATTTGCAGGACTTCAGCCATAGATCTTATCAAATCCTGTATGATGTATCATTTCATTGGCGAGCCAAATAATTCCGCAAACTTCATTGTCATTGTGAATGGCAGTTGCTCTCACCGCAACTATTGTGTGTGCAGTCATCACATGCTACCAGTACTTACCATATAGCCGCACAACCACGCCCAACCACGGATATGAGGGAGTTGACTTTTCATTTTTTCGGGTACTCCGACGTTTACTCCTATTTATCTATCCATTTGGACGACGATTTGAAGAAACTTTTCATTTCACAAGAACATTTACATCTTTGGTCAACACAGAATCATCGTTTCCAACTTTTCCTCGCTACCGACCTGTTCTCCAGACATTTGACCCAGACAGCCCAATTTGCGTCTCGTAATTTGACCTTTCACATTGCATTCTTCTCATTTTCCCCCTTATTCCTGTGCTGGTGTGTGCGGCCTACTTCGATACAGTGGACATTCGCTACTGAGACTCTTTGCATACTGAGTTTAAGTCATTTTAAAGATATTTTTTCTGCTGCGTTTCATTTCCATGTGGTGAGCGTATAATACTGACATTTTACTGAACCTTCGTTGTGTTCACGTCATTCAACGGAATATCTAACCGAAATGGGACATTTCGTCTTGACGGTGGGAGTATGTTATGATTAAAAATAATAAATAATCTTATTTCAAGAAATAGAAGATTAAATGGTAAATAAAAGGAAATAAAAATGTTCATTGAAAAGCATTGTAAACCAGTTGTACAGCATGCATCCAGTTTATAGAACATTTGTCCTTCAAAGTTAGAGGCAAATTTTCCAAACGTGATACAAATCAGAAGACAAGTTCATGTTTCAGGCCTACGTGTAAAACTTTTTTTGGCAAACACACACAAAGTCACATTTAAATATTTTCATATGCATATCTAAAATGTCAGAGTTCGGCCATTTAAGTATTTTCTTCTTTATTTCATATTAGAGAAACTGGATGCATGTGGTCACATGACCAAGTATGGCTGGTATAAATACCTCAAGGAGCTGGCTGTTCTTCAGCCAGCCTGGGGTTGTATTGCGGAGAAAAGATTGTATTGTAAGGCTCGTCAATACAAGATTTTATTATCTTACAACCTCATGTTTGCTCTTCTCTCTGTTTGGTTTTGTTTTGTTTGGTTATTTGGCCCCTAAAGTATTCATTTTCCATTTCCTAAATTATTCACATCTTTTATATTCTGTTTTTGGCACTTTTAGATGATAACTGATCTCTCTCATAAATTGTATTGCATTTATTTATAATCAAACCATAAACTTCTATTTTATGGTCTCTTTGAAACTCAAAATCAATGTTATGGCCTTTCCTGGACCTCTCATCAAAACCTACGCCAAGCGACTGCTTAAGTGATAATTCAAGTTGACATTTAGCCATAACATCATTTCAAATTTTGCAATCCTCCAATTTCTATCGTTTTGGACAGAGTCTAATTTGGAGCAAGATCCTTTCATCCATGGTATGTTTTATGTATATATATATCTCTGCTCGATAGATTTGAAGTACCAGTGACACCGGCAGTTTGGAGTGTAACTTACACAATTTTGTGTACACGTTTTAAACCATAACAATGGCGCTGTTTGATCAGCCCGCCCTCAGCTGACCTGGACATTCAGCCCATAATAAGTCCCACTCTGGTCTAAGGGATAAAGATTTGCAGTCTCCATTGCAATCCACATTGACCTACGTGATAATCGGAAAGGAATGCACACATTAACTAACAAGTACCTGAACTGAACATACATTGTTAAAAATCAAGTATCCACCTTGTGAACAATTTTGATTACTCCTCCCGTAAGCTACATTTCCACCATGTTTCAGAACAATCTATGTGACAGCTTTGTAGAAGTAAAATTAGGGAAAAACATTGCAGCGCCATCTGATAAAATGATTAAGGTATGTGGTCCCCGCAAGTGTTCCCATGTAATTGCAAAGCAATTCGCTGAGCGGTTTCGGACAAAACGATTGTTGCAAGATTTGCCTAAAAATGAACAAAAACAAAACAAAACAAAACAAAACAAAAAAAAAAAAAACAAACAAACAAAAAAAAAAAAAAAAAAACAAACAAACAAACAAACAAACAAACAAAATCAAGAAGTCCAAAAATCAAGGGAACGTGACCTTTTGAACAACATGGGTTGAGATTTTACCAAGTTGCATCCTCAAAAAGTTGAAGTTAATCTGGGCAACAGTTTTTGGAGAGGTCAAAATAGAAAAAATGAGAAAAAAAAAAAAAAAAAAAAGCATGTGAAGTGACAGGAGACGGTGGCCAATGTCTTTAGGCTCATATTTCAATTGCATGAAGACGTACCTTTAACCCGTTTCTCTCAATCTCAGTCATAAGCGGGGTATATTTATTGATCTTATAGTTATGTATTTTCTCAATATTTGTTTCAAATGACACTGAAAGTTCAATAATGTAGAGTTCTTGTTTTTCAGGGGAAAATAATGTCAGGTCTGGGATTAGCTGCGTCTGTGCACATTGGATGGGGATGGTTGTAGGGTGTTGGCATGAATACTGTATGCCCGATGGCATGTTGTATCAATGCTTTCCTTCGGAGCAGTATTGTTTCCTTAAATTTACAAAGTTTGCATGCATCGTTCAGTCGTTTGCCCAATCTGCGAAGGTTAGTATTTGTATTAAGAGTGTCCGAAAGGGAATTGATCAAAAATTTCATTACGCCGAGAGGTAGATTGAATGCTATACTTTTCCAGTCCATACATGTATTTTCTAGGGCGATCAGTTCGAGAAAACGGTCTTGTACTGCAAGGGATACTTGAAATCTGTTCTTGGGGTTTTTTTTGGCATGTTGTTTGAGTTTGCTTAAGCTGCTGGTTTCAGAAGCTGTTTCAAGGTATCGATTATCAGATTCCAGGAAGTCTGAAGTTACCTGGATCCATTTAATTTTTCTGCTAAGACGAATGTCGAGGCAGTGGTTGACTATTTGATCAGCTTTTGTTCTAGAGGATATGTAAGATAGGGTATGGCATTCCATGTATAAATCCGATATGGTTTTGATGTCGAGTCCTCGTGGCTTATGAAGAAACGACAGAGTCCCTGGATGTGGCAAGCCATTCCATTTACACCATTTTATATTAAAATAAATTCGCACCGAAAACAGTTTTGAACATTTTCCATTTAGCAGACATACCTTTCCTGTGTATGCCGGTGAAAAGCCACATTTCAGTGGACGGTGCCATCTTAAAATGAGCACTTCCGTCAAGAGCATGCCCTTCTGGGTAATGATAAAAAAGTTTGCACTGAATACAGTTTTGAACATTTTTTCAGGCAATATTGAACCCAGTTTCCAATTTAATTGGTTCAGAATATAGATCCCGTTGAAATCTTATTTATATTGGACATTGTTGCGAAAAATCAACTTGTAGTCAGTTGCAAGAACAGCGCGGCAGCGGTTGTGAAAACTGAGTTCGACGGCCGGATTGACTAAAGTGCCGCATGGTGGGCGTAGGTTGGGAGGGGGGACCAGGCGTACAGTCGGCCTGCACCACAATCTTATAATTTACGTACGGCAGCATATGAATTTGTAATTTTCATGCTCGCATGTAATGCTATGCAAACAGCACACGGTAGTGATGCCTTCAAATCTGCCATGATGTCACCACTGAGAGCACAAGGGATCAGGAATCATGGGTGCGGTCTTTTTTCGCCACTTTGGGTTGAAACATCGCTTTATGAATGATAAACGGACACTTATTCTCTTAAATTAACCGGAGGACAAATTCATTCACGGATTTTTGTGTTTTGTCCCACTAGTTTGAAGTCCCTGGGTAATTCATACTTCAGTGGAATATTTCGGAATTCCGAGCGCAAAGCGTGGGATGACACACCCAACAATCAGCATGACAACAAATTTCAAAATTGCATATTGGTGGATCTTCGTCCAAAATATATGGCCTTCCCGACTGGAAAGTTGGTTTATTCAAAATGCACTTAATACACGGAACATTTTGCGCTATGCAAGAAAGCAGTAAAGATTATATTAATGTTTTGATGCAATAACTCCGTTCAGACAGATTCCATACGAACGCCCGTCCGGTCTGGTCCTGCCCGGCGTATGTTTTCATATCAATCACGGTGCATGCACAGGAAGTGTTAAAATGATTTACGGGATTTTACTGGCATTACTGGCCACTCATTCTAATGCGTTACTAAATATTAGTCACCGAGCAACAGCGAGATACTGGTTGCCAGTACATACTTTCTTTGTATCTGGAACCAGTTACCTGCGAAAATAACAAATTCCATAGGAGCGCACGTCCGGCCTAGTGTTTCGCGCTGAATGCTGTCACATCGACTGTAGAGAATACATGGAGAAGAAGTATAAAAACAATTGATTTACGGGGGTTTGCCAGTGTTACTTGTTGGTCTTTCGCTTACAACCATTGCAAAATACAGTTTGTTTGTATCTGTGTAATACGATTAACTTCGAAAGAAAATTTTCATACGAGGGCAAGTCCGTTTATTTTGCTTTCCGGCCAATGTCGTCAGGAGCGCCATGCAACCGGCCTGTTGCTTCCCGGCCAATGTCGTCACATCGACCGAACCAGGGATGGGTGGTTATGTGGGTAACGGCGTTTTGATTTCCGGGTTTCACAGTAGCCAGCCTTTTACAATATTTACATTTGGCGTTTTCCTATGCATTAGTATAGGGAAAGCAGTTCGCTCAGCGGTTTCGGAGAAAACGATTGTTGAAAGATTTGCCCAAAAATGAACAAAAAAAATATTCAAGAAATCCAAAAATTAACAGAACGTGACCATTTGAACAACTAGGGTTCAGCGAGACCTCGCCCGTGAAAGCGAGTTGGCTTTAACGAATCAACAGCTTCAAGACACTTCCAAAGCTTGATACACCATGAAAGCTATCTAGCATTCACATCTTCTCTCAAGCCATGATCCAGACCTCGCTCTTCTGTCTTGAGCACGAGATACTTTTCACGCGTGAAAAGTATCTCGCTTCTTGAACTTGCGAAGTTGAGAGCTTACATTACCTGGTTCCCGCTGCCGTTTTTGCCCTACTAGAACGCGGTTGTCCTTTGAGTTTGCGCAACATAAAATATATATATATATATATATATATATATATATATATATATATATATATATATATAAATAGGCCATATGTATATATATATATATATATATATATATATACATACATACATACATATGGCCTATTTTTTTTAAGCTTAACACTAGCTTGTCGTTAGCAATTATCACTATATATTTGATGAATTTTATCATTTTTACCTCAGCTGACTTGTCAGTCTGCTGAACTTTTGTGAGGGTCCGTCGTCCGTCCATCGTCCGTCTCCCACAATTTACATGTTCTACTTCTTCTCCATCACTGTTGGACAGATCCACTTCAAACTTGGTGGGGATGTGCCGTGGGTGGGTCACTACCAAGTGTTATCAAGTGGTCAGCGATTTTTGGATTTATTTATGATTTTTTTTTTTTCATTTTTGGGGGAAATGTTAAAAAATCTTCTCGGAAACCGCTCACCCAATTGCTTGGATATCCCACAGGGACACTCCCGGGGACTCCTAATTCCTAATTTGTTCACCAAAGGGCGCTGCGATTTTTTTCTATTTTTTATGATTTTTTTAGTGGTTTTGCTTTTTTCGAGTTTTTAAGCTGAAACTTGGTGGATATATTCCTTGTAGACGAGGGAAAACAAAGTTGTCACTAGGTGGCACTGCTGAGGATTCCTGATTTCTAACGATTTTTTCAATTCGGGTACTTGTCGGTCAATGCCGTTTTCCTATTGATCACTGTGTAAGCCAATAGATATTCTAATGCTAATTCACATTTTTGACTTCTCCTCCAAATCCGTCATCCAGATTGACTTTAAACTTGGTGGCAATATACCTTGAGTGGGTTTCTACCAGGTTTTTGTTCGAATGGTCACGTTTCAGTGATTTTTGGATTTTTAATGAATCTTTTTGTTCAATTTTTTATGAGGGGGGGGGAGAGGATCTTAAAAAATCTTCTTCTCCGAAACCGCGTTGCCAATTACTTTGAAATTGAATAGGAACACTTCTGGGGACCTTTAGACCTTAATTTGTTCAACAGGTGGCGCTGCAATTTTTTCTTTTTTCATGAGTTATTGTACGTTTTTGCCATTTTCGACTTCTTCTCCAAAACAATCTCTCAGATTGTGCTGAAACTTGGCGGATATGTTCTTTGTGGAAGGGTCACACAAGGTTGTTCACCAGGTGGCATTGCTGTGGATTCCTGATTTTTAACGAATTTTTCAATTTGGGTACTTGTTGGTCAATGCATACATTCATATTGTTTTCTATGTAAGTCAAATTGAATTGCAACGGTAGTTTACCTTTTCAATCTCATCTGAAAACCAGATTCACTTCAAACTTGGTGGGGATGTGTCTCTGGTGGGTTTCTAAAAAGGTTTATCCAAATGATAACGGTCCAGTTATTTTTGGGTTTAATACGAACTTTTTTTGTTGATTTTACATGCCTATAGAAACCATCCAAGTCAATGGGGATTGCAAAGCCATTAGGGTTTCCAATGCTAGTTGACAATTTTTGACTTCTTCTGCAAAACCATCAGCAAGATTCACTTTAAACTTGGTGGGGGTGTTCCTTGGGTGGGTATCTACCAAATTGTTCAAATGGTCACAGTCCAATGATTTTTGATTTTCTTTTGATTTTTTGTTCATTTTTTGGCAAAAATCTTCAAAAGTCTTTATCCTTGTATATACTCAGCCAATTGCTTTGAAATTGCAAAGGGACACTTCTGGATATGAGGGTGATACATGTACAGTAGGTGAGTGACCTTGACATCATTTTCAAGGTCACAAGGCGAGGTGCATGAAATTCACTGTTTATAGGGTAACTTGAGAACTATTAAGGAAAAGAAATTCATATTGCACATGGTAGTTGTCCTTAAAAAGGGCCAGACTTAGACAGTAGACGAGTGACCTTGACCTGATTCCCAAGGTCGTAGGACCACTTGCTTAAATTTTACTGTTCACCTGACAAGTTGAGAGAAATTTGAACTTGGACCTTGATGTTGAACATGATGGTTGTCCTGAGCAAACCCAGACTTAGTCAGTACAAGGGTGACCTTAACCTTATTCCCAAGGTCAGTGGGACCCAGACACTTACATGAATTTTACTTTTCATTTTGTAACTTAAGAAATGTGGAAGGTAGGACCTTGATGTTGAACTTGTTGGTGGTCCTCTATTTAGGAAAGATTAATACTGTACATTAGGGACCTTGACCTCATTCTTTAGGTCACACCGCCACGAACATGGATTTTACTGGTCGCGTGATAACCTGAGAAGTATTTGTACTGTGACTTTGATCTTGCACATGGGTATGGCCCTCTACGAAAGTTAGAAGCAGAATACGTCAGTGACCTTGACCTCTTTTCTAAGGTCATAGGGTAAGTAAGTCAGCTGAGCACAGGACTATCACAGTTCTGATTTTTTTTTCAATTCGGGTACTTATCAGTTAATGCAGCTTTCCTGTTGATTATTTTGGATGTCAATGAGCATTCTAATGCTTATTCACATTTTCGACTTCTTCTCCAAAAACCACCATCCGGATTAACTCCAAACTTGGTGGCAATGTACCTTGGGTGGGTTTCTACCAGGTTTGTTCAAATGGTCATC
This sequence comes from Hermodice carunculata, assembly GCA_964020975.1. Taxonomy (NCBI): domain Eukaryota; kingdom Metazoa; phylum Annelida; class Polychaeta; order Eunicida; family Amphinomidae; genus Hermodice; species Hermodice carunculata. The sequence goes on from OZ026617.1 coordinate 6,986,975, forward strand.
CTCCAGTGATTTTTGGATCATTAATGATTTTTTCGCCATTTTGGTTTTGACAAGTCTTAAAAAACTGTCTTCTCCGAAATCTCTCACCCAATTGCTTTGATATCACACAGGAAAACACCTAGGTACTCCTTGTTTTTAATTTGGGCACCAGGTGACGCTGCAATTTTTTATGATTTTTTGTGTTATAGCTATTCTCTACCTCTTTGCCAGAACCGTCACTCAGATTAAGCTTAAATGTGGTGGACATGTTCCTTGTGGAAGGGTCAAACGATGTGGTTCACTATGTGGGGATGCTGTGGATTCCTGATGTTCAACGGTTTTTTTCAATTCGGCTACTTTTCAGTAAATGCACCTTTCCTATTGATTACAATATAAGGCAATGGGCATTCTAATGCATATTTACATTTTCGACTTCTTCTCCAAAACCGTCATCCAGATTTACTTAAAACTTGGTAGGGATGTACCTTGGGTAGGTGTCTACCAGGTTTGTTCCAATGGTCATTTTCCAATGATTTTTGGATTTTTTTATGATTTTTTTTTTAAATCTTCACAAAAGTTTTAACAGGAAAGTTTAACATGGGAATTTCTTGTAATGGTTATACTTAAATAATCTTTGCCAGATTTACTTCAGACTTGGTGGGGATCTGCCTTGGGTGGATCTCTACCAATATTGTTCATATGGTCTATGGATTTTTGGATTTTTTAAGACTTTTTTGGGGGGGGGGGGGTCAAACCTTTTAACTTCTCCTCTGAAACCGCTCACTCAATTGCTTTGATATCGTACATAGACATTTCCAGGAACACCTAGTTTCCAATTTGTTCACCAGGTGGCGCTGCAATTTTTTTTCAATATTTTTAAAGAATTGTTTGTATGGTTTCGCTATTTTTCACTTGTTCTCAGAACCTTATTCAGATTTAGTTGAAATGTGATGGATATGTTCTGGTGGGAGGGTCAAACAAAGTTGTTTACTAGGTGGCAGTGCATTGGATGCCTGATTTTTTTGGATTTTCTCAATTCGGGTACATATCGGTCAATGCAGCTTTCCTATTAATTATTGTGTAAGTCAATGGGCATTTTAATGCTAATTCACAGGATAATTGACACGGAATTTATTGTTTACTTGATTAATTGAGATCTGTTTTGAGTTGGTACCGTGATGCTACACATGTAAATTATTCTGTATGAAGTTTATGCTTAGACAGTACATGAATGACCTTGACCTTGCTTCTGGGGTCACAGTGCAACATACATGAATTTTACTCTTCACTATAACTTGAGAACTACTTGAACATTGATGTTGCACATGTTAGTGTTCTTCTTTAAAGGTCAGACTTACTCAAAACAGTGGTGACCTTGATCCTTTCCCAAGTTCACAGAGTTGCAAGTGTGATGAATGTGTAGGTCAGCTGAGCATGAGCTGTTCACACAGCCCTCTTGTTTAACGATCCCATGGGTCTAATCATCGTCCTGCCTTCTGGCGTACATCTACATATTTTTGTTGGGGAACCAGTATTAAATATTATCTTGCGGCTCTGGTTCCGCGAGGTAAGTTTCACGGCGAGGTTTGTCTCGAAGGGAGCTGAGTGCTTGAACGCGAGGCAAGTTTCACGCGTGAAACAGACCTCGCCGACGAGGAAGCTTTAAAACCGCTTGCGAGGTCTTGAAAGCGAGGTCGCTATAATGCTGCACCAAGTTGCATCCGCAAAAAGTTGAAGTTAATCTGGGCAACGCTTTTGGAGAGGTCAAAAATAGAGAAAAATAAGTTTTAAAAAAGTACCTACACACCAGGTCAAAAGATAAAAAAATCATAAGGATATATTATGAAAAATGATGAGAACATACGTGAGATCAGCAAGACCAACCCTTTAAAAGCAACTGACTGACAAGACTGATAGGTAAAAACCAGCGAACCAAATAGTAAAAATTTGGTAAATGCAGCTTCAAAGAGCCAACGTTGTTTCCTCGCTCTTGGCCCGGCCTTTAGTAAGTTACTTTCTTTACCTTTTGTGTTCCGTTATAAGCATCAGGGGACGAGCATTCAGTTAATCATCCACCAACAAAAACATTGAGCCCGGTGATTCTGACAACCAACACGGCTCTTCTATTCTGTGCTTGAAAGTGCGTAACTAAAAGTCAAATTAATTTGAAACCACAGAATATTTATTCGCTTTCAGGTCAATGATAATCTCGAGGGACCTATATACATTTGGTATAGAAGTTGAATTGCTGCTACTTTGTTCAAGGAACAGTGTGGTCATACCAGCAAAGGCACTGATGATGATGATGATGATGACGATGATGACGATGACGACGACGACGATGATGATGATGATAGCGAGCACCAGCGAGCTCCTGTATTGTTAGGCGGAAGCTTATATAAAAGCATATAAAGTTGTATTTCATGAATATACCTTTCCTCTGTATGCAGATGAGGAGCCACCGTCCAGTGAACGTTGCCAGAAATAAGCGCTTCTGTCAAAAGCATGGTATTCTGGATAATAGCGGGCGAAAACGGCTCTTACCGTATAGGGACTAGAAGTTGTGAAGAACATTAGTCATTACTCACAGTCACATAGTGTTGCCAGCAGCGAGAATCTGTACCAGCATCTCTCTCTCTCTCTCTCTCGAAGACCCATTAGAATGTCTATACACTTTCTTGCCTGGTAGTTTAGTCCAATCGAAACATGTTGCAAGAAGCAAGCGCTGGCACCAATTGAAATTTGACTCATCCAACACGATCGCGAGCCAACAAACGTCACGGCGCGTGCTTGGTGCACGTCTGCAAGGCATGAACAAGCCATGCCACAAAACTGGCTTGGCGATGTACAAACGAGCTTGGCAATGGGATGGCTTCGACTGTTTCTTCTGTAGTAAACTATCACTTACTATCGTACTTTAAAAAGTGGTGGTTCTCCCAAGTAGGTTGGGTTTTTGCATGAAAGATGGGTGAAACTGCTGGTGATGGTTACTTAACTTGTATTTTTAACGTTTTCAATGAGGATAGTATGGCACATAGTTTGTGAAGTGATTGGAGACGGTTGCTATCGTCTAGATATAAAACCTCGGGGCTCCTATTTCAATTGCATAAAGACGAACCTTAAACCCGTTTCTTTTAATGTCATTCACACACGATTTTTTGTGTTTTGTCCCACTGGTTTGAAATTCCTATGTAATTCATACTTCAGTGGAATATTTCGGAATTTCCGAGCGCAAAGCGTGGGGTGACACACCCAACAATCAACATGACAATAAATTTAAAAATCACAAATTGGTGGATCTTCGTCGAAAATTCATCGCCTTCCGGACTGAAAAGTTTGCTTATTCAAAATGCACTTAATACACTAAACATTATGCGCTATGCAAGAAAGCAGTAATGATTAATCTTTATGTTTTTGATGCAATTACTTTGTTCAGACAGATTCCATGCGAACGCCCATCAGGCCTAGTCCTCTCCGGTGAATGTTTTCATATCGATCACGGTGTGTGCAGAGGAAGTGTTACAAATGATTTAAGGGATTTTACTGAAATTGCCGGCCAGTCGTTTCAATAGGTTAGTAAATATTTGTCACCCATTAACAGCGAGATGCTGGTTGTCAATATATACTTTCTGTGTATCTACAGCCAGTTAACTTCTCAAATAACAAATCCCATAGGAGCGCATGTGCGTCCTTGTGTTTTGCACTGAATGCCGTCACATTGACCGTAGAGAATACACGTGAAAGAAATATAAAAACAATTGATTTACGGGGTTTGCCAGTGTTACTTGTTGGTCTTTCGCTTACAACCATTGCAAAATAAGGTTTGTTTGTATCTGTTTAATACTAGACTTGCTCAAGTATCACTGGACTGTCTTCCGTATTTTATTTAAAATCAAATTCATTGCAAATTGAAATTTTAAGTTAACACACGTCGTAGCCTTATTCTGTTACAATACAGGTAGGCCCTTAAACCTACCTAATTGACGTGGAACGTGTCTATAACCTGATAACATTGACTCCAGATGATAATCGCCGGGCGGTCTGCACTGTTTTTTATCACACAGACAAGCGAGCGGTCACAAGGCACCCCTCATAAGAAGCTGTTAATTGAGCTACTGAGAAAGGAATGATTAAGGTTACAGACCACAGTTGTGATTGGCTGATTGCGCATCCCAACGGAGATAGTCCGTAATTGTGAAAATACTGTGTTTTCAGCATGCTGTAGCTTCTGTTTAAATTAACTTAGCTAAGTCATGTTTGCTGCATCACAGAGTTGCTTCATTGGTGGTCATATAAGTGCACTGTCTTCCAGGCCAGGTGGGAACTTTATGGTGGGGAAGGACAATGATGTGACCCTGGCAAGAGCACAGTTCATACACCTGTATAAAGCTGACATCCAGGTGTTGTTTCGTATTTCAATTATCACAAATTAACGAGCTGGGAATTGTATGACAAAAATCCGTCCATATTTTTCTGACATTTTTATCTGTTAAATGCCGTTCACGGAATTTCAAAATACCAAAATGCTGATTTTTTAGACTGAAAAATGCTAATATGAAAAATAGAAGGATTTATAACTGTAGTCTGTGGCCTTAATTGCAGTGCAACGCGTCAGACGGAGGGCGTCGGCAGCCGGAGGGAGACTGTCAGCTTTGTCTCGCTTGAGTGGCCAGTGACTAGCCATGCATTCATCGAAGACCACTTTACCTTCAGCCTTGTCGCGATGATAATGGGATTAGAACTGACTAGGACTCTGCTAATGTTGAAACCGGTAAGGCGACAGTGTCGACCAGTTAAAAAAAAATAACAGTAGGACCTACTTAATAACACCATGTAGTTGGCATATTATACAGTTCACTTTGTGGAGGGGAAAATGTATCGCACTTCTAAGTTCTAGGTGGGACCGCGGGATGGGAAAATAGGGACATGCACCAGGGACTTGTGCAAGTCTATGTAATACGATTAATTTCCAAAGAAAATTTTCATACGAGGGCAAGTCCGTTTATTTTGCTTTCCGGCCAATGTCCTCAGGAGTGCCGTACATCCAGCCTGTTGTTTCCGGGCCAATGTCGTCACATCGACCGAAACAGGGATAGACGGTTATGTGGGTGAGGGGGTATTAATTTTGGCCTACGGGTGTCATTGTAGCCAGGTTTTTAAAATATTTACATTTGGCGTTTTCTTATGCATTAGATTAAGAAAAATTCAGATGCTCATTTTGTCATGAATCCAATCGATTGTAACGCGTGCACGTCTTGTCATAGCAACCTGGTACAGCACATGCAGTAACAGCGTCAGAACTACAGACTAGTGAGTCCAACTATTTCGAGAGACACCTAGGGGCCTATTATAAATGCTTGTAATTTCCACCAAAATCACAACTCACTGAATCTGACACTAGGTCTTAAAATATTATCCCATTTACCAAGCTGTTGGTATACATTTTGGGGTCCTCGTCTATCTTAGTTATAGTACAGAAACACATGATCCATATTCATTAATTCCAAACCCAACAATGACGGCAAAGAGATTTCAGACTTGCCAAAGCATCAACATTTCTTTTCCAATACCAATGTGAAGAAACAAATTTCACTCCTGACTTGAGACAGGCAGTCACTAATAAAAGGCAACTGGTGGTTTTACACCGGTCCTCTCAACCTTGGAAATATTCCTCATTAACTGCAGACACTAGTGCTTTTTCCAACATGTATAGACCTAACCACCCAAAACACAAATTTCATTTCTTCTGCCAAAAATAAAAAGAGACCTGTTAGGCCTATCACCTTTCAGTTCTCCCGACTTGTCAGTCAGCTAAGTTTGAAGTAAAAGAATACAGTAGGCCTACATCGTTTTTGTGATATTTATGAATCTGGAACATTATAAACACAACCTACCTCCACTATGGCTATGAGTCGAAGAACAAAGCCCACAGCACAACATAGCCAATGAAGTAGTTTTCAAATAATACAGAAACACATGATCCATATTCATTAATTCCAAACCCAACAATGACGGCAAAGAGATTTCAGACTTGCCAAAGCATCAACATTTCTTTTCCAATACCAATGTGAAGAAACAAATTTCACTCCTGACTTGAGACAGGCAGTCACCCATAAAAGGCAACTGGTGGTTTTACACCGGTCCTCTCAACCTTAGAAATATTCATCATTAACTGCAGACACTAGTGCTTTTTCCAAAATGTATAGGCCTTACCACCCAAAACACAAATTTCATTTCTTCTGCCAAAAATAAAAAAAAGACCTGCTAAAGTCAGTTTGCCGAGAAACGTACATCAAAGCGGCGTTGGGACTGCTATTTGAATACCGCGGTAGCCATTTCCATTTCCGCTGGATCTGTAAGTGCCCCGGATGTTAAGAGGGAGCCTGCATTATTTGATAGCAACCCAGCTCATTTGTTGACAAACCTGTGCGCGTGGACTTTAATATTTCACATGGATTCATACCACACCCTAAAGGAACCGTATGTAGAAAATGCGGCTTAGTGAGTCCGGATTTTTCTGAAACCCCGACTCTGTAATATTAGTTTGTTATACCAAAATTAATATTCCTTTTCCAGAAGAGGCCCCCAGAAAGGCGTAGGCTATTAAAGCCTGACCTTGGAGTCAAGTTTAAATCAAGTTGTAAGGGTTGGTAGGTGGGGGGGGGGGGGGGGGAGGGTGGTTAGAAAGGTGACGGGAGCTTGTAACGCGCAATTATTAATGACGTCAGGGGAATCCGGCTGGAAAGTTGCACGTGGTTGCGGTGGCGAGAAAGTTTGTTTTTACCTGTTGTCTGTCTGTGGTCAAGATATCCAAAAAAGCCTCAGTGAGAGTGATATCTTGTAGTTGGACTACGGAATAGAGGATTTATTTGTTTGAGTCAGTGGAAGAAAGAAAAGTTATAAGAAGATAAGCGGATAAATAACAATGCAATATAAACAGAAAGATGCTGCTTGGAAGGGCATTTGCGTTATCAACTTTCTGTTACCTTGGCGAAGATGGTGTACAACGATAAAAATACCAATGGAAAAAGTAACATAAAATGTACGCTGCAGCGATGAAGTTGACGCCATTTGAACCCCCCGCTTGTTGCCTTCAAAGTAAGAGCCCGAGGCTTGAGGGATCAGCAATTAATTGTCCTGGGCGCAGACACGGTATGAACTATAACGAAGTGGCGACGTCTTTGCGTGACGCTACTTATAAAGCAAATCAAGTAGGACACTAAATGCTCAGATTATACTCAGGCACAGCAAACTATTTTCAAGTAACAATTGTAATCGTGTTTAAAAGTTTAAGTACGAATTCTCATGTACGTACCAATATGAATTAATAAATGAATAAAAATGTATAAACAACATATTTTGATTAAATGTCCTTTGCTATAGACACTGCGTTTCCCCTCTTCCAGAGCAGCATAACGCCAAAGAGAAGTAGATATTATGCCTTGATTGTAAGATTCGCGAAAATAATTAGGCATTATAACTCTGAGAAAACGCAATATTCTATAACATCCAACCCTTCATTCAATCTGATTCAGGAAATTTGTTTTTAATACTACTACTAGGTCTAGAGAGAAAGTTGTCCAATTTGTTTGGTCGACGGAGTTTCTTGTTTTATCCTTCAGATGTACATTCTGGTAATTCTACATTATGGATTTCATAAATATATTGATGTATTGGCGTTATCTATTTTTAATGTGAGTATCCACTTCGATGCCAAGCATGTCACCTTAGGCTGCTTGAGTGTTTTCAAACTGATTACGTTATGATACATGCATGAAGGAAGAACATGTTTTGTATAGACTTAATCGTTTTACTGCGCAAATTGTGAGCATATCATTATTTCTTATGACAACCAGGGCATTTGAGTAGGCGCATTAAATCGATTTCATTATAATAAGACACAACATTTGTGCCAATGTTGCTTTTGATAGGTAAGGTTCAAATGTGTTAGGTCTACATTTTATTTCATTAATATTTAGGCAGAGAACACCAGGTGGACGAATTTGACCTGCAAGGCATCTGGTAACAGATTAAAACACTGATGATTTGTAATCAAGGGTCAAACAGTTACTTGATTGCAGTAGGGCCTAGATAACAATGTTAGTGAATAGTGAACTAAATGGCATTTTAGGCATGCAATGAAGAAAAGCAAACTTCAAGTGTAGGCCTAATGTTCCTTCCATATATGTGGACGTAGAAGGCCCGTTTCAATACGCACAATCGCCGACTTTTTTATTTGAAGCTATTTTTCAGAAATATAAACACATTTGATGAATGAGTGAATGACTTTATTACTGCACCATACATACAATAAATGGTAATCTGTAACTCAATACACTAAATACACTATACCACAACAGTACAATACAACACAGTACATTACAACAATACCTCATACGTATGCCTTAGGGGCAGCTACCCCCCCCCCCCAAAAAAAAACCAGCTCGAAGTATTGTAGGTTTTAAATGACTGTAGAGTACTATAGTGTAGCCCTGATTTTCACTGTTTCCGATATAAATTTTGTAAATTGCCATATAATTTCAATTTCGTCACATTTCATATGTTTCATGAATTTGTTTTCAGACGATAAATGGTCAGAATCTACGATAAATTTACTCAGAGTATCAAATAATCTATTTCTGGCTTCTTTATAAACTTTTGGCAATTTACAACGTAATGAATTTCATCTTCGACTTCCAAACACGAATCACAAATTCTCTTATCAATGGGAACCTTAACTGGCCTTCTATGTCTACCTTTTTCAATGTTCAAATTATGTGCGCTCATTCGTAATCTGGTCAAGTTTTTCCTTTCGTTCAAATTCTTTAATACAATTAGGTAATTTTCTATTTTGAAATCTGATTTAAATTTTGAATAGGTTCTTAACTTTTCATCTGGATAGACTTGTTTAAGGAAGTCATTCTTCCATTGAAGTATAAATTTGTCTTTAAATAATTTGTCTATTAAATTGTGTGAAAATTCGCCGTATTCATCACCGCCATTGTTCCAAATATCATTACAGCTAATTAGCGACATTGTTGTTTTGATATTGTTCAACCAGGTCGAGTCATTCGATGCCAACAATTCAACATTACATTTGTAAGCATCGTATAAAATTTCACGTGAATCAGAATTTCTTATGCGGTGCCAGTTCTTACAAACAATTTTCATTATTTTTAACGAATATGGATATGCTCCGAGCTCACTCAGTACAGCAATATTAGAGGCTTTTGAACTCACTCCCAGAGTGTACTTAAGAAAACTCAGATGTAACTTTTCAAACTCCGTCCTAAAATATCCACTAATATCATCCCTACCAATACATTTTAGTGGAGAAATTGTATAGGCATCCCATATTTCACACCCGTAAAGAAAGATTGGAGCAATAAGTTTATCAAAGAAATCAAGATGCAATCGAATATCTAAAACGTCACCGAATAAAGTTCGCTTTAAGCGACAAAGAGACTTCCTTGCTTTTTCACATAGTAGTCTGACAGCTCCAGCAAAATTTCCATTTGACGTCATTTCAAGACCCAGATATGTAAATTTGTTAGATATTTCCAATTCTTGATTACCGATAAAAAAAACGTCTCACAATCTTCTTGCCAGCCTTATTAGATATAACAGCTTTAGATTTTTCCACGTTAATATTTATGATGGGTTATTTTTTAAGTTACATGATGTGCTCCCTTTGCCACAATGGGCATTTCTATATACCTGGTATCGTCAGCTTAAAGGGGTTGTAAGATGGAATGGCCTGTACAGTGCCTCGTTTGATGTCACTCGTGGTACGAGGCAGGGCAGTGTATTATCTCCCACGCTGTTTAATGTCTTTATAAACGACCTTTTGCTTACATTACAACTCAGTGATTGTGGGGCTCGTATTGGATCCCAGCAGATCAACTCGTTTGCATATGCAGACGATATTACTTTGCTCTCCACAATTATGCCTGATTCACAATTAACCAATATATGTACTTACTATGCTCAGACTTGGAGATTCAATTTTGGAATAAAAAAATCAAAATGTATGGTAGTAGGTAAATCTCTGTTTGACACAGTGTCGGTCCAAATGGGATCATGTGTAATTGCTTTTGAGGAGAGCCTGAACATACTGGGTGTAAATTATACAAAGGATCATAAATTTGACGTACATGTGGATAACAGGATTAATGCTGCAAGGAGAGCCATATACAATCTTAGCTCTGCAGGCATGGCTTACCCTGGTCTCTGTACAGAGGTCAAAACACATCTATGGAAGACTATCGGCGTACCTTGCCTATCTTACGGTCTAGATACCATGTGTTTATCACAAAGTCAGTTGAAACGTCTTGACTCTTTTCAGGGTACTGTACTAAAGCAGGTCCTAGGATTTAGTAAGCGAGCACACCATTCATCTATTCTTACTGCTTTAGGAGTACCGACCATAGGCGACAATACCCAACGTAGTACAGTGTCTTTACTGCGTCGAGTGGCTTCAGTCAGCTCACCTTACAGATATTTTATATGTCACTTGTTAGCAAAGTATTGGGCATTTAGTGTGAACGGCCTTGTGCCGGGGACTGTTGTCTCAAGAGTTCATAATTATGGTATGTCGCCTGTTGCCGTTTTTCTCGGCAGGCATGATCAAACGTCACGAAAACAGCAAACCAGTGCTCTTTCTGATGGGATGGTGGATTCACTAAAGTACTTGCTGTTCCATGAGAGTTTCCAGAAGCCATGGGGCTATGAACATACACTGGCAACATTGTTGACCAAGGCGTTTTAGTCACCTTCTGGGCCTGGGGGAACATCTGGCACGGAACCTGGCTCTGTTCGTTAGGGCTGTGTGCATCTCTGGTGGGAAGGGCCTATCTCTATTTCCATGGTCGAGAGCGCGGCCAGGTCGTGTCGCGGGTCATGGAGCCATGCCATGGCAAAGTGTGCCATCTCATGACTCCATGCCCCCCAAGTGTGACCTAGGCCGCACTCATTTTCATGATGTCATTTTAATTTTGGTTTATCAAACTTGGTTTTTGTATGTAGATGTATTCATAAGCGATGTGCTCTGTGATGTGCTCTGTAAATACGTGTTGGTGCTGTGTAAACATTTCGATGTATTTTATCTCGATGTACTTGACATTTTTATTTCTCCAGTAATGGAGGTTTAATAAATTATTATTATTTTATAAGTTCCAATTTTGAAAAGATGAATAGAGCTTATCTAGACAACATTGCAAACCACTCTGACTATCCGAAATGAGTACAAGGTCGTCTGCATAAAGAAGACAACTCAGCTTTTCCTTGTATAATGTAACTGGATCACAATCATCTGTAAAAATTTCTGGTAAATCATTAATAAATAAATTGAATAACGTTGGACTAAGAGCACATCCTTGTTTTACGCCGTTGGTTAGATATATATTTCGGATAATCCTGAATTGAACTTTATCTGTATAGACGACTTGTCATACATGTCTCTCAAAATTTTATACATAAATCCTCCTATTTCATATTTTATATACGATGAATTTATGTTGATGTCAATTTTAAAGTCCATTTTTTTCAAGATGACCACTCAGAGAAAATCCATCGGCAAAGTTTACAAATAGCTGGCTTTCAAAATTAAAGTCTGGCTACATATTCATGTAACCATAATGATCTTTTACGGAATGGTTGTCCGTCACCTATAGGTGTTAGGCCTAATTATGATATATATATATATATATATATATATATATATATATATATATATATATATATATATATATATATATATATATATATATGTGTGTGTGTGTGTGTGTGTGTGTGTGTGTGTGTGTGTGTAGTCAAATAAAGTCTTATTCAACCTCCACTAAACCACGGAAAGAATATAGAAGAAAGGAAAAAGATGGATTTCAGTACGAAATGAACTTACATAGTAGAGAACATACACGAGTACGCTAGTGTTCTCGTTTTGTTTTCCATACAACTTTCTCGACCGTTTCGTTTGCGTCTTATTTGTGCTTTACTTCTGTTACATGAGCGTGTCGTTTGCGTTTGTATCCCCAACTTTGTACCATGATACACTGAAAACCCATGGGATATGGCCTATTACCATATTTGCAAAATCAGATATATTGCTTTCCAAATATGGAAGGAATCAATTCCATATTTGGTATATCCAAACTCGTTTTATTACCTTGTCAGAAATAACGGTCGAAAATCTGATGGTCCGTGGTATAAATCCCAGCCAATGGGTAAGAATAAACTTGATTCTGTGATGCAAACTTGGGCCAAACATGCACAACTGATGATTGGCAAAAAAACCCCAACCACTCTGTAAGACCCACGATGTGCGAACGACTTTTACATCCAATTTTCCCGCCAACCATTATTCAACAGCTTAGCGGGCACAAAAATGGCAGCGACTATAGAATTGATACCTACCAAAATTTGTTTTGCGACCTGGGGGGATAGGTATCCCCGAACGTATAAAATAGGATATAGTATTTTTTTTGGGGGGGGGAAGGTTTGGAAAATTGAATAAAAGAAAAAAAAACAACGAGATTTGAACCCGCATTCTATTTTTCTTAGACTTCAGCCTTATACTACAACGCCGCTCTCCCTATTCCTATCCCCATGTCGCATCTGCTCGCTATCCCCCTGTCCAATCTGCTCTGTACAACTTCTGTAATGTAGCTGTCATCATTAATGGATTCAAATATACCGGAACATATGTAAACACCAGAGCAAGAAAACAATACATACATGGTGATACAACAACAGGCTTGTCTCCGCACGGCCACAGCGTCAGTTGTCATGTGAAAATTTGGAACTTCTAGTCCCTCGTGCTAAAGAAAGTTCTACTTCCGGTTCACGCAGCAAAGGTCATTTGTTCTGATTTTTATCCCAGAGCGGCAACCTAGATAAACTGTACCTTTGTTAGTTCTTTTTATTCAAAGATTGCCAATTTTTGGCGGACGAGGGTGGTAATTGTGAAAATAAATAATAAATTGGGGATGAAAAACGAATAAATATGTCGTCTCCGGTTGATAAAAATAACCGCTTGATGGCGTGAGAACCTGCATTGCACTTGGCGGTCTTTTCAAACCTGACATATCATAGGCACAGAAGTTTAACACCAGCAGTATAACACAAAACTGGCAAAAAGTTGTAGATGGATGACAAAAGAAGATTGGAATGGTCTCCTGATGGGGAATTTGTGGATGAAAGACCACAAAAGCACAAAGTCTTCGCCAGAAAAAAGAAGGGACCATGCACAATGGCTAAAAACATGGTGAACAGTGTACGAAGGAGAATGTTGCTGTTGCTCCCGATGACATTGATATACATAAATTTAAGCCTATGGGTGAAGCCAGTGACAGTAGAGAAAGACAAAGAGAAGATGAAAGGGGTGAGCTGAAATTTGTGAAATCTGGTGGTGGTGTAAAAAAAGGATAAAAGTGGCAAGGGCGACACAATGAGAGCCAAGTTATCAAAGAGAAAGACTGGTGTAGATGGAGATAGTAGGCCTAGCATGAAAAGAGGACATTATGGTGGTGTAAATGGTGATGGTTATGGAAGACTGTGGTGGTGGTGGTAGTGGTACTACTGGGGGGTAGTGTAGCAGTAGGATTGACAGTGTTTGATAACAGTACTTGAGATGGACAAAATAAGAAGGTGGGTGGTGGGGATAGACATTTCACTGACATTGGTACACAAGTTACAGCAGACTTACCAAGTAGTCCAACATGTAGCAAAGACTGTGGCATACAGGTAGGATACAGTAAGGGGAGTACCATACAAGGTGAGAAATCACAGCATTTGACATACAAAGATTTGATAACATTGAAAATTTACAACAAAAATGCTACCATAAGTTATCTAATGAATGAAGGGTATTTGCCAGAAAAAAGATACTGCCACTTGTGTAGTGAGCGCAAGCTTCTAGTCCGAGACAACAAGTGGACCAGTGATGAATTACTATGGAGATGCCAGCGTAAGACGCCGAAGTATCATGATGTGAAATTGAGTATTCGACATGGGACCTGGTTTGCGGAATGTAATTTGACACTGGAGGGGATTAATGAATACACTTATATGTGGTCGACAATGGGCATGTATGAGAAACAAATAGCAACTCAAATGAATATGAGCAGCAACACTAATGTAGATTGGGCATCCTTTTGTATAGAAGTATGTTGAGGAACTATGTAAGAAAGAGTGAAAATTGGGAACAAATAGGGGGAACAGAAATAATTGTGGAAATTGATGAATCAAAATTTGCGAAAAAAAAATACAATAGGGGCCACGATTTGAAACTGGGATGGGTATTTGGTGGGAGAGAAAAGGAAAATGGCCGAAATTGCTTTGCGGTTGTTGTGCCAAATCGGTCAGAAAGTTCTTTATTGCCTATCATATAAAAATACATTGCGAGAGGTTCAATTATTCATTCCGACCGCTGGGCAGCTTACAGCAAATTGCAACACTACGGATATAAACATCTTACCGTAAATCACAGAGAGCATTTCTAAGATCCGGAAACAGGCTGTTGTACAAACGGAATAGGTGATTGGCAAAAAATGAAATATGGGGGTACCATGCCAAAATTTGGCATAAGACAAAGTATGCTACAGGGTTACTTACATGTCTGCATGTGGAAACTGAAGAATAAAGGGCAGGACTGTATAAAAAGCTGATGAAAGATGCAGCCAATTTGTATAATGGGAAATGCCAAAAAGGAAATTGCCCACATTTTGCAATAGAGATAAATTGTATAACGACGTACACAGAAAATTTGTATTATTTCTTTCAAAATGTACACAAACTTAAGTTATGAGTCAGCAGTGGGGGCGGGGGGGGGGGGGGAGGTGGGGGCAGCGGTAGCGGCCGGACCACTGTGCCATTCATAACACAATACCTGTACATTCATGTTTTCAAGCAGATATTTTTTCATGTAAATGTATTCTTACCTTGCGGTGTTTTTCTCATGTTGTTACGATGCCTACCTTTTGAATATTACCCAAACTGAACAAAGTATGACAACAATGATATAAATGTAGCAATAAGAGTATATTAACAATCAAAATCAGTAACAAGTATGTAAATTTATCTCCGCTGGTATTTCAACAGTAAACAGTCTTAGGTAAATCCTAAGCCCTGTTGAAATTATCCACAGGTACTGTCCCACAGTTCTAAGTCCTATATGTTGTAGACAAATATATTATTTTAAATTTCTGAGACACCGACCATGTAGCTGAACCAATTTGATATACAGTGAAACCTCTTTTGAGAGATCACTGTGATGAAAGACCACCTGCCTTTTCAGACCATGTTTACAATGTCCCTTTTGCTATCTTTTCCATGTTATTATACCTCTATTGAAAGACCACCTACCTAGTGTTACCACTTTTTGGCTTGCCCTGTGCGTGGTCTCTCAAAAAAGGTTTTACTATACTAATGTAATTTATTAAGGAGTAAATTTCCACTTGCCTCACGCACGCATATTTACAAAATACGGAGCAGCAAAGATTTTAATTGATTCTTATAAAACAGGCGACTCTGTTGGGAGAAAAAATTACCAGGATCATGATGTTTTAATGTGAATCTTCAAAACAAGTACTCTAAGAAACTTATTGTATTACTGCACCCGAACCTTTCAGAAAAGTCACAGTCATTCTATGAAACTACATCCTGGTCACCAGGCAAATCCCTTTCCCCACAAAGGGTGCATTTTGTGCTTTCATCCTCATCACTATCGTGGTGTGCAGTTTCGGATTCCTGGTCACAGTTATGCTTTTCGTCTAGTTCCTGAGGGATATGCTAAATAAATTTTTTGACATATGAAGAAGGCAAATAATGTTTCAATTGAAAAATGAGTTTCAGCAAAATAATACAACAGTTAAAGGCTTTTGTTAGCTATTTTTAAAAATATATATAAACAAATGCAATCAAAAATAGCATAAACTGTGCAGAAAATGTTGTTTAAAACTAAATCATTCCGAACTTATAAAAAGTCTATGATATACAATATATATATATATATATATATATATATATATATATATATATATATATATATATATATATATATATATATATATATATATATATATATATATATATATATATATACATATATATTGTGATGCATTCGTGTCATTAAGTGCCTCCGTGCGTCCTTTCACACATGCATTTACATATATATATTTTTACGATTAGATAAATCTTTTTACAGTGCAAGAAGCGGGTATTGTTTGTTAAAATTGAATGGTTTCTGAGTTTCCTAAGATTTCAATAATATGCTACCAGGGCTATACACATGATGATCATTATCATTTCATATGGAAAACTTTGACTTTTTGATATCTGACCTCTTCATTGCTGCTGTCATCCGAAGCAAGAAAATGGGGAGAAAATGAAATTAAAAGCGAAACGTAAAAGTAACAAATTATCAAATGCTTAAGTCAACTCAACCAAATTGATTCTACTTTATTACAAAAATTCATACTGGTAAATAATTAAATATTTCCGAATTTATTACAAACTTAACCAAGTTAACATCTTAAATTCGTTTTATAACATACCACAACTGAAGTCCCACTATACTGAATGGCCTTGAAGGTACCAGATTGGCATTATTTGTAAACAGACTATTATTGTATATATATATATATATATATATATATATATATATATATATATATATATATATATATATATATATATATATACACACATATATATATATATGTGTGTGTGTGTGTATATATATATATTTATATATATATATATATACACACATATATATATTTATAATTTTCTTCTTCCATCATACCTGTAGTTCAAGCGAATATAAACAAGAGTCCAGGTCAACAGTTTCCCTCGCACTGCCCAAAAGCATTTTGAGGGAAGCTGTTGGCGCAGTACACAACGCGTCACTGATATAAAAAAAATCCGTGTCTTTCCACTTCGACCAATCGAACCTTTGTGTGTACCAAAGATATCATCATCATCATCATCATCATCATCATCATCATCATCATCATCATCATCATCATCATCATCATCAGTAGTAGTTGTGTAGTAGCAGCAGTAGTAGTATTAAACACTTTAAAAAGAAGGTAGAGTGGGTTGAACACAAGGTTTCGTCCGTTTCGACAGCAAGGTTAGCAAAAGGAATGTTAAAGTAGAAGGGGCTCCAGGTGGGTATGTATGGCAACTTGCGAACTGAAGGTATGTTAAAGGACACCTGGTGCCCTCCAGCAGTCAACGACCCACATAATATATTTTAATCAAAGATTTTTGTGACTTAAGACCTAAAAAGTTTACCATGTTGAATGCATGTAGACCTGGCTGTCTAGGGCCCCCTCAAACTTCAGACAAAAAGAAAACGAAAATGTAACACTAAAATGGACTCTTGGTGCACGCTTTACAAGTAAATGCCTATGATACGGAGGCAAACGAATCACAGCATGGCCGTGATTAATAAGCATGTTGTCAAGGACATATTCTTTGGCTGGTTTGTGTTGTCTCACGAGTTCCAATAATTCTCCCTTTGCAAGAAACAAAGTATTATCGGGTGATGTATTTAAGTTACAAATGCAGACTCGAATTACCTTAAGCATATCTTCCTCGAAAGCGATGTTTCTTTCGCTCAACCATTTGCGTATATCCTCCGTGGAGGAAGACGTGGGACTTTTACTATTTCAGTAAGCATTGAATGGTAGCTGGTGTTGTCCAGCACAAACAGGTGCGGCTCTTCCAAATTATAAATGATATCTTCCATCCATGCCAAAAATGTATCATCTTAATATTAAAATGACATATCCCCACCTCGTACGTGATCGCATATGTTGTGAATCCATGTACCTTATGCTTCAAAAGTGTAATTCACTTGAGAGCAAAAAAAAGTTCAGTCTCAGAAATAATTGTGGTAAAATATTACATGTCTGATTTCTTTGTAGGTATTTAGAGCCCCATTCTTGAATATAAATGTATGTAGTAAGTTTCAAATGTAAAAGTGACCCGCATTTAAAAGGATTTTGCCCATGTATTATTTCAACGAATGGATTTAAAATGTATAGGACATGTCTATAGTCATATCTTTTATAACTCAAGTCATCATTAAATGTGGTAAATTTTGCTATCAAAGGTTCCATTTGTGAAAAACAAGTACTCACCACACATTTCCTCATGATAATCCGACGTTTTCTGGGACGTGAATATCTTTGAAGCGCCAGGAAGAAACCCGTCTTCATTCCCGGCATCGAGGATGGTAATTGGTCTTCCTTTGGCTTTTGGGAGATGGCTCCTAAATTATCCATCTTTAGTTTGCCACTCTTTTTATGGAGTATGCCCTCAATTTATCCATGTGTCGTCAGTGTATATAGTTTTGAGGAGACCTGATTATGTTTAAACACAATTTTTATCATCAGATTAAATTCGAGGCTTCAACTCCCAAATTGTGTGCGAAAAGTTGCAATAACGGTTCCTCTAATAGCCCATTATTGCGATGTTGCTGGTTATTCCATAGTGTTAGTCACATTGCCCACTAATACGATGTTGCTGGTTATTCCATAGTGTGATTCAGAATACAAAAAAAATATCATATACCTGTCTCCAATCTTATATCAAATATGAAACAACTTAAATTTCAAATCCCAATGATTTGTATATTTATTTCTTTTTCTACATTTATGTCTAAATTTGCCCGACGTTTCATTTGAAAACAATTATACGTAGAAACTCAAACTTGGCATGATAAAACAGTCATACAGAAAGTCTTGTTATTTTTATAAAGAAGTGTGTCAGCTTTGAAATAAATTATGCAGATTAGGGCCATTTGAAACTTAAAATCTTTAATGTCTTCAAAACCAAAAATGAAAACTTGAATGAAGTTTTGTTTATGCTAATTACGTACATTTGAGAAGTTTAAATGTTGAATAGGTTCGAAATGTAAACCGAACAGAGATAAATGACTTTATTTTGAAACAATATTATGACCCCAGTATAATACTACAATAAAGGGCATAATCACCTCACTTACCAAGTTCATACCTGTGTGACTGGGGAACCTATTTTAAATTATTATCATTCTCACCTTCATCATTGTCACTCTCATATTGTGAGTTTACATTGGAACAGTATTAAGAAACAAGTGTATTGCTACAATAAATGGCATCATCACCGCCATTATATAGTTCATATTTGTATTATTAGGATAATTATTTTAACTATCATCATTTTCATCTTCATCACTGTCACTCTCATATTGTGAGTTAACATTGAAACAATATTATGTATGACATATTAAAGTGTATTCCTACAATAACGTTCTCATCTTCATCATTGTCACATTCGTATTGTGAGTAAACATTGAAACAACATTATGACACATTAAAGTGTATTGCTACATTAAATGGCATCGTCATCTCCATTACCAAGTTCATACTTGTGTGATTAAGATTGCTATTTTAACTATCATCGTTCTCATCTTCATCCTTGTCACTCTCATATTGTAAGTTGTGGTGTCCAGCTGGTGACTCTCCTACACAGTGGAAGCTGGCCGATCTGGTGATAGCCACATACAGTGGCAGTCTGCCATAGCAGTTGGCTTGTTCAGTTGGACGATGAAGATGAAAGCAGTTCATCATAATTCCAGAGTCATCAATATGTTAGATTTACTTTCGGTACTTCATCCAAAATCTATCACTTATGCCAGTTGAGCCACAGGCAAGAAGTTCACCAAGATCAAGCTGTAGTACACAAGTGATATGTGAACTGTTCTACGTGTGCTGTACATGGGAATGACCAGCCAGTAGGATAAGCTGAGATGCACCTTGCATTATTATTAGGTGGGATGAATGTACTGGGTTGAGGGTGGGGGGAAAACCTTATGACCAAGTTTAGTAAATTTCATTATCTAAACACATAAATTCTGACTACGAAAGTTTCCATTCTGTTTGATACTGCCCAGATGTGATATTTTTCTAGTGGTAACCTGGGTGTTATGCCCACTCTGGCTGAGAATAGGCTAATAGAGTTGGTATGTTTTTACATTCGGCATATAAAGTGCTGGAGGGTTTTGTCATCCCCTACATCGTCGGTCCATCGGTTAATCCGTCTTGTCAATGTTACCTTGATATTTCAAAAAATATTCACCATAGTTGTACCAAATTTTTATCGGAGATGCAACTTGTAATAGACCAGTTTGCTATTGAAAACTAGCATTCTCTTATTATTTTTAAACTTTTAATCAAACTTTTTAAGAATTTATTTCAAGGCTGTCTGCATGGCGCACAAGGGGACGATGTTACCATATTATCTCAAAAAATATTCACCATAGCTTTACTAAACATTTGTAACAGAAGAACCTTATAATGGACCAGGTTCCTATCGAAAACAGGCTTCCTCTGATTATTTCTTAGCCTCTTATGAGACTTTTAAGGTATTTATTTGAAAGCCGTCTGAGTGGTGTCAACCCTGACGATCCTACCGCGATATCTCAAACAATTTTGATCGCACCTTTACCAAATTTGTCAGAGATGCATCTTCTGATAGACCAGATTCCTATTCAAAACTAGCATCCTCTTGGTTTTTATAAACTTTGTATGACACTTTAAAGTATTTATTTCAAAGAGTTCTGAGTGGCGCACAAGGAGACAATGTTACCATAATATCTCAACAAGGATCTATCGCAGCTTAATCACATTTTCATCAGAGATTGCTAAAAATAATGATAAATTGAACATTCACAGAAAAAATTGATGGTGAAAGGTTTGGGGAGAGAGGAAAATTAATGTACGTTTAGTTCTATGGTTGAAGTTTTTATCATTGACCGAGAGCGTGAAATGAATCAAGGCAGATTTAGATAATGTACAAAACCAGTGTATTTATGAACATTATAATTTTCTGTTGTCAATAAAAAAGTTATAAAAAAGCAAATTTCATTAGAGATGCACATTATAAAGGACTATGTTCCTGTTGAAAACCAGCTTCCTCTCATTATTTTGAAACTTGTTATAAAACGTTTGAAGTATTTATATGACGCTCTATGATTCAGATTCAGATTCAGATTCTGTTATTCAAAAATAAATGTAATAAATTTCAATTGTTAGGTAATAATGAAAAAAATATATATAAACAAATGCAAAACAAAAAATAGGAGAAAAAGTACATTACTTCCACAGAGAACAGATAGTCAGGATGACCCATGTAAAGATGAAAACATCCGCTCTCACATGGGCCACCTAAATAAATTTACTTGGTAAGTTAACGCCTTGCATCAGAACAAAGCACCACATGTGTGTTAGGACAGTTGAACT
Organism: Hermodice carunculata; assembly: GCA_964020975.1. Classification (NCBI taxonomy): domain Eukaryota; kingdom Metazoa; phylum Annelida; class Polychaeta; order Eunicida; family Amphinomidae; genus Hermodice; species Hermodice carunculata. The sequence continues at coordinate 7,008,244 of OZ026617.1, forward strand.
GACTGAGACAAAGATAACATAATTACATACAAATATACTTTATGAATCCTCACTACAAACAAAGCAATTTGAAATAGTATAGGTTTCAGAGTATTGGTCTATGTAGAGTCTTTTAACATATTGAGAGAGAGAGAGAGAGAGAGAGAGAGAGAGAGAGAGAGGAGAGAGAGAGAGAGAGAGAGAGAGAGAGAGAGAGAGAGAGAGAATGTTACCATAATATCTCAAGAAGGATTCAGCAAAGCTTTATCAAATTTTTGGTGCAGTTACACCGTATTATGACACCCGAAAGTCTCCAAAAAAATGCAGAACTGGGGAAAAAAACCTTGTTGTGGACGCCGACGGTTATCCTTATCTAAACGCTATTTTCTTATTATGAGGTGGGCACTAAACACCTATTCCATGCTTTGAAAAGCTGTAAATTCACGGGGCATGTTATCTCTGTTTAGCTCTCATCTATAATTGTTATTCAAAATGTTTTCTGTGGACAAAAGTTAATTGAAGACATGAAAGGAGATGATTTTCTATATAGGTGGTCACTTTTAAGGCAATTAGAGGACTAAACCCCAGCATTAATGGGGTTAATCAAGAATATCTAGAGGCCTTGCTACAGTCATTGTGCAAAAAAGTCTTTGCAAATGAATGTGCTTGGATTATGGCAAGAATATGTTCAGTCTTTCAATATAAATGAAGACTCAGCAAGTAATCTAAAAGCACTTTTTCTCGAAGCAGTTAGCTCATGCAGATCCACCCGTCAGCATGCCAACACCATGCATTAGTCCTGGACCACCACTTTAGCTACTATACAGGGAATCATTCTGTCAGCACACCAATACTACCATACAGACCTGCAAAATATATTCAAACAACGGGTAAGTTATAATAGGGAACAATGATTTGAACTGATGATCTTGGATCAGATGAGGAAAAAGTATTGATCTAGACTGAAAGGGTAATGAGAGATATAGTTAAATATCAACAAATTCATATGCATAGGTTATATGCATGCAATTTTTTTTAAGCATATCGGCCATCTTGAAATTTGGTTGGTAACAACTGGTGTTAAGTTTCAAGATTGAAAATCCTGACACAATGTTGTTACATGGTTGGAGTATGATATATAACTCTTAGATAATGTTAGTTGGATAATATTGGTTCTTTATGTAAAATGACATAGTGGCTTGTGGGTGGTGGTGGTGGGGGGGGGGGGGGAGTGGCGGTGGGGCAGCCATTTTGAGGAAATTATGGCTATCTTGAATTGTGATAACTACAATGCTATACATACCCTAATTGATGCCAGTAACAACCAAGATAAAGCCCAAATTTAAATCAACTATTTTAACGCTAAACATTTATAAGAAACATGGGAAATATACATGAAATTTTTCAGATATTTTAAATTTTGGTGTCTAATAATATTCAGGTTTAAGGTAAAAGACATAATGTTCTTGGATGACAAAAGGTTAAAATTTGTTTCTTAGATCTATTAAATCGAACATATCGGACACGTTATGTAACATAAAATATCATTATATTTGGAGTGTGGCGGCCATTTTGGAAAATGACGGCCATTTTGAATCTAACAGGTTGGCAAAGTGCCAACATGGTTTTTTTATGTTCTTTTGGGTATAAATAACATTTCTGAATAGGTGGCATAAAATGTTCATCAAAATCCCACGGGACTTAAAATCATGATATATGCTCCCACACTGTTAGGCCTTTATGAAAACACAAGTAAGTCAATCCTATGAAGAACCAACACTTATCTAATTGATCGAAGGACCACTTCCATGGTGTTTAAGGGAATAAATGTTTGCTGCGTGTCTGTCCAAGGGTCACAGTGGATCAGCAGAGGCTGTGCGACGTGACTGTGAGGGAGGACATTGTTTTTGTTTTCTTCTTTGTTGAATTAATTACTATTTTACACAGACTTAACTAACCTGAATATCCCATTCATATTAATGATAATGTGGAATCTCTATTGTAAGACCACCTAATGGACCGAAAATGTGGTCTTAAAAGGGAAGTGGTCTCTATGGGGATATAATTTCACGAAGGATCAACAAAAACGGGTCGGTAAATCGGTGGTCTTAATATGTAAATGGATATGTTCTTACAGATAATCAACAACAGAGAGCTGGAGTAAATTAGGCAAGGCCCTAAAAATGTAAATCACCTGGAGGAAAAAACAGAACAGCTGAGGTAGAAATTGCGTGAGGAAGATTTTTAAAGTCAAGACTGTATTAAATAAATATATGATATATACCTGTACACAGTACTTCTGCTAACTTTTAGCATTCCGCTGACACGCTCAATAACATTTTTTCAGCAATTGAAAGCGTCCCACTTGCATAAACTGTACGCATTTAAAGTGAGATTTTTCCAGTCCATTTCCACACTTTTTTCGTTGTTCAGTAACTACTACTTATTTACATTCAATTTCTTCTTACTACCTAGTGACACCTTGCGTGCTTCGATACAACCACTATTCGCGCAAGCCACGACTTGCACGAGCCAAAGAGATATCAGCTACGTCATCATATATATAGGTCTAGATGTTACATTTGTTTTGTTTTTTTAACATGGCAGTCAATCCCGAGAGAAAAAAACACGAAGTCAAAACATGCATTATCATTGATTTTATTGGGTAAAAAAACATTTTAAAAAATGACCTGTACCCAAGAGCCTTTGCAAACAATACAGGCTCCTTCTCAACATCATGGTCGCTAACAGATCCAACTTGTAGGGAATGGCGACCGCAGTATTGTAATGGCAGTCACACCGCCGCTTTAATATACGTTTCTCGGCAAACTGACTTGACTTGGAGAGACGAGGACCCCAAATGTATACCAACAGCTGGGCCTGGGGTAATGGGATTATATAGAAGACATGGCGTCAGATTCAGTGAGCTATGGTTTTGATGGGAATTACAGGCGTTTATAGGTGTCAATCGGAATTGTTGGACACGCTTTAGTTTGGGTAGCGTTGGTAGACCTAAATTTATGTCCTACAAATTTTCCCCTCGCTCCCCACCCCGCCATGACATGTTCAGATTATTTGCGTCACGAGAACAAAGAAATAACAATTAAGAGATAAACATTAAGGTTGCCTTCCATGTTTCTTGATGTAAATAGTATATAAGAATCCAACGTGCTAGCAGCTCATTGTTGTTTGATTTTAACTTGATGACGGGCGTGAAGGAGCAATCATCCCTCGATTAATACAATTGAAAGGACATTCCATTCCTAAATATTTGGCACCTTGCTGTCGCTCGGTGCCAATTCTATTTTGTGTGTAATGAAAGGCGCGTTCATATCGGGCGGCGGGGTCTTAAAATTTAACAGACCGAGCAACAACAAAAAAAAATCAAAAAAAAAAAAAAAAAAAAAAAAAACAACAACAAAACAAAAACAAAAAAAAAACCAAAAAAAAAATGCAAGTAGACTTCCTTTGCCCTGTTTTTGTTTATTCCAATAGTGTGGAGGTCGCCCATAGATTTTCATATCCCTGTGGTTAAAACCGTACAGCCCTGTTAGGACTTCCGGTGCACAATACCTTTGGCTGCATAGTAAATGAAACATCACTGGTGATTTGTATCCTTAGCCATAATTACGTTTTTAATTCTCACAACATTCCGTCATTTAAAACCCATATAAAACAGAACTCAACCAGACTTAACCGTGGGCTGTTCTGCTGAACTTTTCAATAGACAGTGTACAGACTGCAAGCAATAAAGATATGACCAAAAAGTAAAATGCTCCTTGTGCATTCCTAAGTCCTACAGACTTCTGTGTTGCAACAGCACGTTTCTCCTTCGTACAGTGACTCACTGTAGCGTTTTTTATCCATTTTTGAGGAATACCCATTTCTTTGAGCCTACGAATACTGAAATGGAGAAATAACGATGCTTTACTCGTGAGTTATTGCTGGTTTGTAGAAAAAGACTATGTATTCAACATTGAGGGCAGAGTTTCATCTTTAAATCACCTTCACCTTTGTACCTTTATGGTTTATTTTAAGCAGAAATGATGTCAGATCGCTATTTATTTGGGTTAGCAGTGATACATTTCAAAATCATGTATATACATATATCTCACGTTTGGGTGTATTTTACTGCTGTCAAGCATGTGAATAAATATCATAAAGGCGAAATCACTATGGGCCCTATAATCGAGTCATTAGAAAGTGCTATAATAGGCCAGTTGTTCGCTTAGCTCACTCGTTCTGCATATATGGCACCCAGTGCTCGTTGATTTTCTTCGTATCGGCAACAAACCACGCTATGATCTGTTTATCTCATGTCAGTTAAGGCCTAACTCAATAATTTTGTCACACAAGGTAACAAATGTTCCAGCAGAGATTCAACAGTCTGCCTGACACTGCAGCAAACGACGCCGTCAATAGCCGGGAAGTTGCTTAGACCGTAAGAGTATATCATATATCGGTACTTCCGGTTTAAAGCTACTCTTCCGGCTGTAGGTTATCTTCGGTTATAGGTAATCTACCGAACAAAATGCCTATTATAGCACCTTTTAATGACTTTAATTTACGGCCTATAGTAGCCTGGGCTATATGATTTTAATACACATGCTTCATAGCACTGAAATGAACCCAAACGTTATATACACACACACACACACACACACACACATATATATATATATATATATATATATATATATATATATATATATATATATATATATATATATATATAGTTATAACAAGCGATAAAACACGTGTATGAGATCAAGGAAGCGTGGGTCATTGCATGGGTGAACAGAAAAAAAAATGTACCAGGCAACCCTCACTAAAACCAACGTTCTCGGGCTGGATGTCAGATCCAACCAAGATTTCTCAAATTAAGATTTGATTTAACCAAGGAGGGTACTCTGTATTCTTTGATTAAATGCAGTACTATGTGCAGACCTGATGCAATAGACCTGTTCATACCGAGTTGTACCGAACTTTTCCGGGCCCAATTAATTATGCATTCCATTCTTGGCCTGATTGTCAAATCAGCAGGCAGCCAAGTCGGACCCAGGCCACCATATGTTTACAACGGATAACAGGGCTAACGCTAGTCATTAAAACATGGATTGTGCTGAACAGTGCAATCTTTTTCTTAAAATATCACATCAGTGGTGAAACGTGCATATAGTTTGCTGACTGTTTCATTTTTCGTTAAATCCAAGCACATCTTGTGTTTTACTTTTTTTTTAATCCTTCCACGTGTAATCCGGCCAGCGTGGTCGAGCACAAAATGTAAACAAGGCAGGGTGCACTTCCTGAAGTGAACCGAATAAACCCGAGTCCCATGTACTGGTCTATTGGTCACGCGTTTCAGAGCAAAAAAGTGTTTTAAACGCCCCCCCCCCGAAAAAAAAACAACAACAACAAAAAAACCAAAACATCGAAGCATGTGCCATTGAATGCCCTCGGCGGAAATCTACAGTAACTCAAGGTACATTTGCATTGAGTGTGCAGCGTTTCTGGTCCCCGGACTGGAGATATTTATAAGTGCAGGCATAACCATACCTGCCAGGCCGACCTGCATCCTTGTATATCATTACACACTTTGAAAATAACCTAAATTCTATTAATGATTGACAGTAGCACTGATAAGTGGAGAGACAAGTGGCCTCTGAGTCAATCTACATTGCCAGAAAGTTTGAAGATGACCGATTCTTCAGTTTTGTTGAAAAGTACAGAACCATACATATCAAGGCAGATTAAATTAACTGCGCCACCTGTTAAAGAAATTTAGGTCTAAGGATGGCCAGAGGTGTACCTTTCAATTTTCGAAAACTATTGATATAGCGGTTTTAATGGGTGAGAATATTTCAATTGAGAACTACCCCAAGGGTCACACCGTTCCTCTCCAAGCAAAAAAACAACAACAAAAAAAAAAAAAAACAAAAACAAAAAAAAATAAATAAACAAAAAAAAAAATAAATATATAAAAAACACACACAAAAATTACAAAAATACAACCCCCCAAATATTAAACCAATAAACAAATCAAAAACAAAACAATAATAACAAAAAACAATGTAAATAATAAAATGAATGAAACAATAAAATACGAAATTAAAGTGTAATTAAATCGTGACCATTTGATCAAATTCTGTAAAGCCCACCAAACGTATACTCCCACCGTGTGAATAGTTGAAAATGTGTTCAACGGTTATGGAAAAAAAAGTCAAATTATAAATTCACCAGAACATGGATGACATTCCATGAGGCAAATTCAGCTAGCTTTTTGCACAACTTGGTCATAACCAACCATTACATCAGTATCTCCGAAAAGGCTTTTTTAAGACACCATTTTCAAGTGCAACCAAAATGGTGCAGCAAGAGTGAAAATCCCCTCTACATGTTACCTTTTGTTCGTAGCATCACTGTTGCCATGGAATCACGTTTTGACAGGTCAGCTTATAGTAAGAAAATTGCTTTCTAATGCAAAAATCATGTTGCGAAGGCAACGATGAGTGATTCAGAATTTACAATCTACAGGTTAGAATAGCATACATTACTTAGTAACTGCTTCCAAATCGCCTAATTTCCATATTAAAATATACGAGACTGCTAAAATTAAGTAACATTTGTGGGAAAATGTAACACATATATGATGGGCAGAGAAAAATAATACCAGACCAATATCAAGTGGGTTGGAGGGTACATGTACCTCATTAGACATTTAACCCGGGAAATAGGCATTTAAGATAATCATAATCTTGATAATGACAATACACTTACACCCTTGAAATATCAGCAGTGAATGCTGATCTCTTTTGCAAAACGTAACCACCAGATATTTGCCATAAACGTTGTTTTAGGGATGCAATAGTGCAGTTTGAGTTGATGGACTGAAGGAATGTTGGGTTTGCATCGAATATGATGGCATAATTTTCTTCTGCTATCATCTTGACATGCACAGCCATATCGGGACTCAGGACACGAGGATCTGTACTGTTGAAGTACAATACCTGTTTCCAGATTTTGCTAATCAAAGGACTTCTGCTGCTCTGTAAAATGTAAAGTAATGCACGACGAGTTAGATCAGACTTTACAACATACATGTAAATGTCAGGAAATGTATTTTGGTATAGTTGCAAAATGCACTCTGCAAACTGTCTTATCCTGGAAGTTTGTAGTTCCAAACTTGTATGTCAGCAAATATGTCTATAAATATATTTTTGTATGTTACGGATTTGCGGATTAAAGACGACACATATGCTTCTGCTTCATTGTAAGACACACACACACACACACACACACACACACACACACACATATATATATACATGTATGTCTGTGCGTGTGTGTGTAAAATTTGCACACATGCTTTTCAATCTTACGAACTTAACCAAATAACCAAGTAGGTAAGATATATATATATATATATATATATATAGAGAGAGAGAGAGAGAGAGAGAGAGAGAGAGAGAGAGAGAGAGAGAGAGAGAGAGAGAGAGAGAGAGAGAGAGACTGCACGTTATTTACCCGAAATTCATCAATTGCTGCAGAACTGCCTAAAAGGCCATAGCGGAACGTCTGTTGGTCTACCATTTCCTCGATAGTATCAAATGGAAAACTGGTAGTTTCAACTGCTAGACTGGCGATAAGCTTACCGCTGTATGATGCACCAATTATCAAACATGTTATCCACCAGAATGAGGCCAATATCTTTTGAATGCGGCCCCTAGGTACTTCTCCTGTAGAATGCATGGGGCAGCAAGTATCAACATATGAAATTAACAATTCAAAAACATTTTAAAACATCTGATCGTCAGCATGAGTAGGCATTTTTGCTGGGAACCGAGAATACTTTTCACCTTAGATTGTAAGACTACGTATAATCTGGTTTGCTAGATTACCACATTCTGTGCTATGCAATTCTAAACATAAATTTAAAAAATCTGATCGTCAGCATGACTAGGTATTTTGCTGGGAACGGAGAATACTTTTCACCTTAGACTGTAAGACTACGTATAATCTGGTGAACTAGAGCACCACCTTTTGTGCTATGCAATTAAGAGTATATATCTAGCTGTTTGAATATGTATGACCAGAAGAGTAACCTATAGGCCTGTCGTTTTCACACAGTACAGTTCACTGATTACCATTTGCAATGAGCACAGCATGTCAAATTAGAGTAAATACTATTTAATACAAGTAATTGTTTATCTGTTGTTAGTAAATCCTATGTGGTGACTGTGAAGCATTTGTGTTCAAAAGGTAGGTGACAGCTAAATCAAAATCACCCAGTAAAGATTTATAGCGTTCTGGGTGAGAATGTAAATAAAGGAGCCAAAAGTAATTTGCCAGGCAATTACTCATTGGGTCATACCGATTGAAAACCCGACATCACATTCTTCTAGTGCTTGCTCCTCGATGCTTAATTTCCGGCGAAAGTCCTTTACAGCCAGAAGGAATCTCATGCCTGATGTTACTTAAGGGTTTCATCCTGTTGCTTTATGGTGGCTTGGATTTTTGTGACCGAGATGGGTGTCGAAAACACGTGGTTAGTCTATGTCCAAAGGGAGGGCGCGAACCAAGGCGAAGTCGATACAAACGTGCGTGCCGTTCCTTTAGCCTAACACTGACTATTTTGCTTCCATTCCCATTGCCTGTCATAAACTCCAAGCCATCATGGAGGAACAAGAATTAATTCCTTTCTATTATAGTGTAGGAATTTTATTTTATTAATTTACTTATATATATATATATTACACAGGGTCCTGGACAGGTACAAAGAAAATGGCGGATATAACACTAGAGAAACAAGTGAAAATACGATAAATTTATATCGACCTGTATGGATTCGAACCCACTACCTTCGGCACACTCGCCTGGCCAAATGTAAAGTCCAACACGCTGACCTCTAGGCCATCGGGACAACCCCAAAAAGGTTGACCAAGGACCCAGGGTGATGTTATAGCAGGTGTGGCTTGTACATTGACACGGTAGGGCACTTCCACAGACCGACAATTTATGAAATACACCTCTAATATAATTTCGAAGTCGGAGCAATGGCCCACAGCACTTCGAAACCAATAGAGTATTATCAAGTGAAAAATACGATAAATTTATGTCGACCTGTATTACTGTGATTGTTCTGTTTGGTTGAATGACAACACTGCTAGGCTATCTGAGGCATTAGACGACTCATCATTCATCTCTTGCAAAGGGTGCTTTGTACGGTATGACTTTTCACTTTCCAAGTAAAACATATGGATAACAATACACGTTTTCAGAAAAATAATCACTGAATACATAATCTCTTTAAAATGCCAGACTTGACACCTGCGATGGAAAGAGGACTCGAGAAATTCCGACTACAAAAGTCATTCTAAAATAATTTAGTAGTCTTATTGATCTGGACCAATATAAAATAGTTAATAGTTTGTTTGGCGTGAACAGCAAATAATCTTGTTACGGGGTGAAAAGTTACCGTGCCAAAGTACATCTTTTTCTCTAAAATAAGGACTAAAACTAAAAACAGATAGACAAACCCAAACCTTGTATGAAGAAACATCCGATGATTTCGCGCGTTACCATTCTCTTACAAGCCATGGAGACTGACGTGGTAGTTGCTTTGATGAGCAACTCTAGTATTCCAAACAGCGCCATGAGTGATATTATCGCCAGGGCACATACTGCCAGAACAACCCACGTAGTGAAAGAGAATGGTTTTAGATACCAGTGCCATCGCTTGTCAGCCGTTGAGAAAAGTCTGACGAAGACAACTCTGCTTGAATAATAGAATGGCTCTGCAAAATCTACGACAGCAGAGCGACCCTGGGTGATTGTCAAGACATTTGCAACCATATCGATTTTCTGTGACGCAATAAACAAAGAAAATAATGAGGGACAATACCATGCTTTCATCATTCACTAATTAGGAATCGCTCAAAATTAATGTCTAGCAGCAAACCTATAATGTTTAGCAAATGTCAAAGGTGAACCAAAGGGGGAAAAAAAAAAGTAAAAGAGACAAGACGCAAAAAGGAGCAAACACTAAGAGGTCTGAAAGTCCTGTGTCCAGGTAGCTTTGGATGCGCATGCTGATGTGGTAATTTAACCTTTGGAATAAAATCGAGCTCACCTTTCTTTGAAAGATTTTTCACTCTTCACTGTTTTTATTCACACAGTTCTGGGGTAATGATATTTAAAATAAAATGAAACAGGATTTACTATTACAATGGTACAAATCAATGTGTCAGTTTCACATTCTAAGGTCACTTACAGTCAAAATTAACAATACCATAAGAAACCCCACTGGTACTTATCTATTATTTTTTAATGATGACCGTGGGCTCCAGATCCACCGTCAACAAAATATAAGCTTAGCTGCCACATTTGCCGTGATATCTGCAGTTATATTGCCAATGGGTACACGTACCGATATTTCCGTGTAGCCCTAATGCGTTAAAAATCAGAAAATGCCAGCAGCACAGTAAAGTGACAAAGTTTTTGTAGGTTGCGTTAAAAGGCAAATTCTCACCAACTTTGAAGTGAGTCCTCATGCTGTTTCTCAGGAACAGTCAAAAAGAGCAAAACTCTCACATACAAATTCAAAAATACATCCCATACAGTCTGAAGTGAGCCCCTTAGACGGTTTTGGTGAAGAAGTCGAAAATGTGATCATGATATATCACCGTAACCCGCATGGAAATACATTTTAATCATTAGTAATGTATTTTTTGACTGATAAGTACCATTTTGAAAATAAAAAACCTGCACCTCAAAATATTAACATCTAATGAACTGTTTTCTTTGAACCTTTCACAAGCGAAATTTCCTACAAGTGTCAGCATAATCTGACGCTTTTTGGAAAGTGGTTGGAATAACAACATCACTCAAAACTCATAATCCATTAAAATTAGAAAATAGAATGATGGATAGATTAAGCTCTATGAATACCCAGGAGTGTTTTGATGTAATTACTCGAAGCAATTAGTCAAAGAGTTTTGGAGACGATTTTTTAGCTTTTGCCACAAAATTAACACAAAATTGAAAAGCAATCTGAACATTATTTTCACATGACCATTTGCACTAAAGATGTAGAGCCGTAACGAAGGTATATGCCAACCACGTTTGAAGTGAATCTGGCTGATGGTTTTGGAAAAGAGTTTGAAACTGTAATTTCTGACAAACAACAGAGAGGACGAATGATCCGATGCAACCCACCCTGTAACCTTAGCAGACAAATCAGCTAGACTAAATTAATGACAAAACAACCCAAAGGCGTTCAAAATCTTTCCAGTTAAAAAAACAAAACAAAACTAAATGAAACAAACAAACAAACAAATCCCCAAGGTGATATTACATGTAGATTGGCCAGCCAGCTAAATTAGGGTAAGCATATAATACGAAACCAAGGAAACGGCATGTATCCCCCATGTTCCCATTCTCCCCTGTTACGACCAGCCTATATAATATCCCATCAAAATGGTCTATCAGGACATGGATAGACACATGTTAATGCAACGAAGATAAGTTTGCGATTGACGGTCAATAATGGCAAATTGGTGTTAAATCATGGGTTATTCAGCTGCTAGTCCAATTATTTCCTCTTTAATCTTATCAAACTTTATCAGCAGTTGCATAATACATAGGAAGGTCGTTAGCATTATGAGCCTTCATACATTTATCTGCGTTAATGAATGAGGACGTGAGCTGCATAATATATGATATTCGTTGGACTAATAAAGAAGGTACCAATGAGTCAACGACATGTCTTGAAATACAGCACGTGTATATGTCCAAACGTTTGGAGACCTCTAGTGTTTTACAGACTCACTAATTCAGTTGATAACTGTCCTAAATAAATAGAAATTTCAAACACTTTAGAACTTTATTTAAGGATTGGTTGATCAATAACGCCAGGCTACTTCTACACCTGGTGTCTTCTTTATGGAATTGGCCTCATGATGGTTGAAAAAACAGCTAGCACAAAATATGAATAACAGATTACACTACCTAGCCATGTGGCCATATTAATCTTAGTAAACATTTGTAACTTATTTTAATCAAGGAAACAGAAGTTTCTATGTTGCCAGGTTACCCTCAAGAAATCAAGAACATCCAATCAGTATTTTTAACATAATAAAAGCTGTCTATGCTGCATTTGATTGCCATTTGGAGTTGATATCTTGTGTTTGACTGTTCTTTGCCTTAGTTAGACTTGTAGGTGTGCACCAACTGGTAAGTAGGAGTTGCATGAGGCACTCTGTTTTGATTACAAGTTGAACTTTTGCAGCTTATGCACTTTACACTGAAAAAAAAAGATGACATCTCATGGTGGAATTGGGAACAGGGACACACGAGTACACTCAATGGCTAGCTGGGACAACCATTGGCATTCCAGGTACCTGGACTCCATCAAATGTGTAACTTGCACCCAGGATAACTCTTGGGAAGTGTGCAAAAACTGGCCTTCGGACTTTTGGGAGGAAGTCACTAGGGTGCACTCCTGGGTGGAACAGAGAAGGAGAATGATGCTTTCACCTGGGCCAGCTAAATTGACAGGGCAAGTGCCACTTAGCAATAATCTACCGGTATTGCTGTGTTACCAGGGCCAATGGTTGCATCCACCAGTGAGTTAGTTAACATCAGGCACACAGGCACAGTGAGCACCATCGCCATGCCTTCTGCTGCTACTCACGCCATTCCCATTAGTGAGCCCACGGCTCAGTACCCTACTGTCAGTTCTTACAGGGCAATCGGTTCCAGACAAGCCATTGCCATTAAAGTTACTGGTTCCTGCAGCTCAGTATTCAAAATGGTCAGCCAGTACTGTTGCTGTACCCTTCCAGCATGGAGGTCCATCTAATACAGCTGGACATGAGGCTTGACTGGCATATTTATGATATCTTACATAATACTAATTAAGTTGGAGACAGCTGCCCCTGTATATGCCCTTGAGGATGCCAAGGTCCGGAATTTAGTTTCTGGGTTTCTGCAAAAGCAATTGCCCGCGGTCTTCTGCAGTTAATGATCTAGTGTTTTGAAGTCAGGCCATGGCTTGTTGTATCCCAGATCACTAGATGTGATCCGGTTCCCATCCCTAATAACATGCACTCAATAGCCACCCAAAGCTCTCTGAATCCCTCCAATGCTTTCATAGATGCTTCACACACACCCATGACTTCCAACACCTTCTAAGAACAAATTGACGCCCTTGAGATGTCATTGAAACACCCTACAGATCCGCCCAACGCTGTCTGCATGCTTAAGGCCTAATTGCCTCTGGCCCTTATAAAAGTCCATACATCGACATACAATTCTCTCAAATCTGCCAGGTCATGGAGCATCGTCGTAAAACAATTAGTCCTACAAACAATATAAATGGGCATCTTTGTTTGCATATCAGTATGCATGAATGCATGCAAGGCAATGACTTCACTTTTCAGCTTGCATGCTGAACATGTTTTGCCAAAACTCACTTTTCATGTATTAACAGTTTCCCCATTACAAGCAATGGACTTTCATTTCTCCTTGGGAGACACCTCAATGGGCGGATACTTACATGTCAGACATGGCCATGTAACTCGTATCTCTACATTCTACTTATGTTAACATTTTATTTCTACCAATTCCCTAAAAATATCGTTACATTGAACTAAAAATTTGTGGTAGGAATAGTATGTTTTACGCTCAGGGGGAGGAGGTTCTATTTATAAGGCCATGTACATAGGTTTATTGGCCTCATTTTATGACGTCTGCACCGACCATTGGAACTGTATAGATTTAAACGCCTCATTTAAAAACGTCTGCATCAACCATTGAATCTTGCACGTGTTTACATACACTTATAGCTTCCTATGTACTTCATTCAACTCAACAGATGGTGGTATGTCACATGTACACATGGTTCAACTGAGTCTCAATTGCTATACCTTTCAGCCTAAAGCTAGTCATCAGCATTGGACAACATCACCTTACATCCGGAAGCATCCTCTTAGGTACAAGAATGATATATTCTTCATATCTAACTGTTCGCTATTGATGGATCCTCCCAGTTGAAACAATTCCTCGTGTTTATAAACTACCTCTAGATGTTGTTGATTGCTGCATAAATCCTGGATGTATTTTAGGAGTTACACGCAGTTTACATGCACATTTCGCACTGCAAATAGTTATAAAATCGAATCTAACACCGAATTAACTCTAGTGTCATTTATCATCAACTACAATTTGTTTGATCGATTAAAGGACAGACTGACTGGTATTGACAAACAAAAGAACTAGTACAAAAAGCATATGGTAGATAGTACAATAACAATCTGACTATAAATTTGGCTGTACAAAACCTCTAAAATATAGATATATTCTGGATACCTAACTGTAATGAGCAGACATATCAGCAACTATAATATCCGAATATTAACATTTTATTTTGTAAGAGTTGCATTGACATAAGGCCTTTGTATATGTGCTACCCAATTGGCATGGTAATAATTAGCTAATGTAGTATTTAACCTGTTCCTCCTTTATTTAAATAATAGTCAGAATTGCCGTGAGTGTACACAAACTGAATTCAATAAATACTTCACACAAATTTTCATTGTTTGCCTTGGAATACTCAAATATGACTGCTTCAGGAGAAGTGGAAATAAAGTTTCACTGCCAAGCTAACCTTTCTGTGGAGTTCCCCAATTAGACCAACCCAACTTCCATTCTCAATTGCTCCCCATTTTTTAGCTCCAGGTTGGTATAATTGATAGCTGTAGAAGATATAAATTTATATATCAGTTTTATTATACAATATAACAATCGTTGCCTCAACGAATCTACAATTTGTACAAGCATTATGGCTATATCTATTAGCCTTTGGCCGCTCTTTTTTTGCTGGAAAGGTACTGAAGTGGAAAAGCAAATCAGATGTGATGCTTTGTTAATACTTTTTTGCACGCTATTACAATCAGTATCTAAGAATCTACAACATGCTTTATAACCCATTGTAACCATTAAACTCAATGTCAATTATTTGGATTACACTTCAATCACCATAGAATACCAGTTCGCAAAAAAATTCACGTGCAATCAAACCATGGTGCCCAGATTATCTGCAAGAAGTTTGAATTCTAATTTCTTTGTTGGGTACCAATTCAAATAACAAATTATCATCGCTGTTCAGGGTTTAAGACAGAAATTAGTGTAAAAAGGATGATTACTACCACAATTAAATGTTAAGATAATGTTACTTCCAAGAGTTTTGTTTCATCATGATGTTAAGGGTGTTTTGTGTGTCTTTAGCTACCAGTTATTTATTTGCGTCCAAAAAATGTACCTTTCCAAAACCAGTAAGCTGAACACGTCGAAGTATCATGCAAAGTGCCAGAATTTTGAGGGCATGAAGATTGCAGTATATTAATTACTTGATATACAGATGCTTAGACCAAGGGAGACACCATATCAAGATGTTTAAGGTTAACATGTGCCTCCAGATGTTTTGTGTTCCCTGTACTTTTCAGAACCGAACATCCACACTGCCTTGCCTAAATAAAGTTTTACATAACTATTTTGATGTATGAAATTCGGGCAAAATAAATGACCAGTTAAAATAAACACATGAGGTATGTATTCAACTGTCTACCCAGCCTAACTGTCCCTAAACAGAATGGTGGTTTGACTCTTACCTGAAGTTTAACTGTTTAGACAGAATCTTAAGCATATCAATGTCCAATCCATGATAATAGGGAGTCCCATTCACTTTAGCTACCATTAGAAATGGTTTCCACTGTAACAAAAATGATAATAAAGTAACTAATGCAATGGAATATTTTGTGTTCTATGAAAACATGTGTCTTTTCGTTCATTATACGAAAAGCAAGATATATTTAAATGAGACAGTGTCATTACCATATCCAAACCGTAGTCCTAGTGAAACAAATCCAAGTCAATTCCGACCAAAGACAATTTTCCTTGGTATGTATAGCTGAAACACATAAATTTATAGTTCGTATTTACCCAAAAGAGACCAAAACGTAAGTGTAAAGGTCCATAGGGTCGAATAAGTCATATCTAGTTTTAACATGACAAAATGCAAAAAGTTTTGTTTTAAATTATAGGCCTATTTCAGTTAATTGGGTTGAAAATATGCATCATTCATGCGCATACAGGACCATACAATTTATTAAAAGGACCAAAATTTGCAGCACATCAGAGAATTTGTAAGCGCAGGTTCTTGATTTTTTGAAAATGTCAAGAAAATTCAGTATTTAAAAAGGTACTACTTGCAACCACCATCTCAACAATGATCATCATCTATATACGTCCACATAGTGACACTAACACCAACATCAATCCATCAGAAAAGCCCCCTAGGCCTAAAATGACCATCAACAAGAATCCAAACAATATGATGTTATAATTTTAGGCATGTAGTTAAAGACAAGATGTTGTTGTAAAGGAGATAAGCTAAGAGTATTTCCAAAAGAAAAGTGTTTGAATTTGCAAATATAGTAAATACATTGGTTCAAATGTTAAACATCAGCCAGAAGCAAGTGACATTAGGCCTCAAACCATTAAACGTAGTCAAAAATTGCATTACAATAGTCAAAATTTGTAAGGATAGCAGTCACATTTCAAGTTGGTTTCCAAAAGTATATTTGAAAGGAAATTTAAATGTTCAAGAAAGCATAGAATCCCACAAGTCATCTAATAAGTCAATTATTAGGGTAATAATTTAGAATTCCAAAAATGTAGTATGCCATTGTAAGTTATATTCATCAGACAATAATAAAAAACAACATCAGTTTCACTACACTTGGAACACTTACTGCACTGCAATATGTGCAGAAAATGACTGAATGTTCAAATTTTTTCCAAATTAATAAAAGTTTCATGAAAAGAGAAGCGGACAACAGCTTTCAATGATAGTGATGGGACCAAACCGAATACCAGTTTAACCTTGTCAGATCCATGATCATTTACGAAATAGTAAGACATGCTAGTGTTCATCCACAGAAGGATCCATGACCAACAGTAATGAGATTTAAACGAATGAGAGTATCTTCTACCTGACTTGGAATGGGTTACCATAATATTGGCAGTGGGTTAAACCAGTTTTACGGGATCCCAATCCTCCCACTTTGGAAAACACTCACATTAAACAACTGTGAGGATATCTACAAATCCCTTTGAAGTTTATGTTATGCACAACACCTACAAGCAGTCTTCGATGAACTAACATATCTGTTAAGCCTTAATGTCACGTAGGTAATACTTAACAATATTTCTGTAGAACACGAATGAATACATTTTTCATTTTGCTTCTGTTTTAATGAAACAGGGTAGCTTATGACAGGAGTGGCATGACACAAATTAAGGAGTAATCAATGGCATGTGTGAAAAATGAATGTCAATGCCCACATCCAATGTATATTCATATTCACTAAGATATTACAAAGTATTTTCAAATATTTCTGAAATACTGATTTTGTGTAGGCTTGTGACCTTCTACAACTTTGTCACAGATCTGACACTTATTGAATGCATATGTCACAGACTTAATACTACAATCAAAACTGAGGCAAATGATTAATGCATATACACTTCTAAATCTGTGAGTCGTTTGAACAACCATTTACCCGACAATGCTCTGTGGGTATGTCTTGTCTTTCAATATTCACAAAAAACAGAGTATGTTCATTTACAGAAATGCATACATCTTGCTGGACATTACAACGGGAATGTTGACCCCAAATGCCTGACGCAAAATATGGAGATGTTGAAAGCGATGTTGAGACCATAACGTGTAAGAGAAAAAGACTTTTACACAGCATAGAGCAGAACAAATTCATTAATTTCCAAGCAACAAATTCACTCCATAGTTTCTAATCAGCTGTAGTAAGAGGGGTAAAGATCACATCGTGTTTTAGTATTTCCTACATTATGCAAAAAAATGGGCACACTTATGTGTACTCTGGTTTCGATAGATATAGATATATTGAGTAAACAGGGTCACGACGAGCTTTCTTATTAGGACCACATAATAAAAGTTAGATATGTTCAACATGGCGTTATAGGGATTAACCATTATTTGGACTTCCAATTAACATCATATACCTTATGGAACGCAGATGAGATCGATTCGTCTTGTTATATCATAAAAAACAAAGACAAAGGCCAATTTTAATTCTTCCACATATGGCTGTGTATAGGGTGTCCCTGATTCCGGTTGGTTAGTTACAACACACCTTAAGGCCATTGTGGTTTCTCAAAATATATTTGTGTCAGTGGTGCTGGCAGTGGTCTCTTTTGACTTTGTATGCAGGATAATGGTGCGTTTTCAGGAGATTTGTTGACTTGTAATAGCACAGAAAAGGATACCTGTATCCGCAGAAAAAATTTGACTACCAACTCAACAAATATGACAACATTAATTTCTCAAAGAGTCTCACCTCCCCGACACCAATTTTAAGATGACGTCCATTAAATCCGAATCGTTTGTTTGGAAATACATCCAACTGAACTGCTTTAGAATTCTTGTGAGGGGGAACTACTTCAAATTTGCGTCCAATAGCTTTGTACATGGCAGTATGCCATTGATACCATTTACTTGTGATCCCATTCTACATCATAAAAGAAAAGTACTGAATAAAATATTCCATATATCGTGTAAAAAAAAATTAGGAGAATGTGTGCCCTTACTAACTATGTTGATACATATATTCCAATGTATGCTACGCGTCACTTGCAGGTGAGCATGATTCCCTTTTGATGATCAGAAAATGTGACAATACGCCATGAATTTAAAGATGGCCTCATTTGATGCTTTCAGGTAAATATTCAATAATCAATAAATGAGCATTAAACAGCCATCATATATGCACTAAATGAGCGTATGTATACACAGACACACACAAACACACACACACAAACACATATATATATATATATATATAAATATATATATATATGTATATATACATAAATATATATATGTATATATATTTTTGGTCCCCATTAACTGAAAATAAGATACACGTAAGCAAGTTTTTTTTTCAGTACATGGGCTATTATATCTAAGTAAATATAAGCATAATAATGACCCGACTTGTGGGGGACCAGTGTTTGATCCCCGCAACAGTGTAAACTGCCTAAGTTTTAAACATTATATATATATATATATATATATATATATATATATATATATATATATATATATATATAATATATATATATATGCTTATACTTATATATAACTATATGCAATTAGTACCTTTAAGTGTTGCATACACATTGTTGATAGAGAACATTGCCAATTTTTCGCATACATATATAGCAAAGGTTTTCCAATGCAGTGACAATAAGACATTTTCAACGAAATAGACTTATGTTCCTTTTCAAGGTTTCTGCAGCAATGTTGGACCACTATCAACAATCGTAACGTTATCTACTTCAGGCTCTAGGCATGTGTTCCAGAACGCGAAACTAATTGTCACGCAATACTAAAACCTGTCTCATATATGGGATAGCAGATTGGTGAATCTGAATGCTCGTTAGAAACCCCGTCAAATGAAAGCTTCAAGAAATCAAGTATCACAAAAAGCCATTAGTTTTGCAGCACTTGACAATATTAATGAGGAAAAAGAAGACGGATTAAATTCAGTAAACCCGTGGCAAAGGAAACAGAAGTGTTGCAAGCATCACTTATAGGGATGTTTCTGAGAAATCCATGATACGCCGTTTACATCATTCTTGAAAAGCAGAGTTCGAAATTTTGCAGCACTTGACAATATTAATGAGGAAAAAGAAGACGGATTAAATTCAGTAAACCCGTGGCAAAGGAAACAGAAGTGTTGCAAGCATCACTTATAGGGATGTTTCTGAGAAAGCCATGATACGCCGTTTAGATCATTCTTGAAAAGCAGAGTTCGAAAGTCCGTCTGTTAAGCTGGTAATGGTATTGACATTTTGTTACCAAGCAGTGAGACAGGATCAGTGTTATTTGCATTTTATAGAATATTGGCAGGGCAGAGCTGCAACTCATGTTCTTCTATACAATGAAAAACGTTCTTTGAGATCATTAGTTTGAAGTTTATATTCTTTATGCGAGCATACTTTCAGTATATATGTACAGATCGGTCGTTTTCCTCGACAATTTCCCGTCAAAAAGGCTTTAAAGAAGCGCACTTATGCTTATTTATTTATATTTACATGGTATATCCATTTTCAGGTTCAATTATTAATGTTTCCATCATTACTTTGTACTTAAATATTACCTCACTGTATTCCTTTTTATTTCTCTCCCCCCCCCCCCCTCGGCTAGACGTCAAGAGCAATACAAGAACGTAAACTAAAAGAACTTCAACTTGAGATGGAATCAAATAGTTTAGAAAACCATGATCCATGTTCATTTCAAATGCAACAATGACAACAAAGAGATTCCAGAGTTACGAAAGCATCAACATTCATCTTCCAATATCAATGTGAAGACACAAATTTCACTCCTGAATTGAGACAGGCAGTCACCCATAAAAGGCAACTGGTGGTTTTAAACGGGTCCTCTGAAACTTTGAAACATTCTTTATTGGCTTCAGACTATACTGTTTCCAAAATGTATAGGTTTAACCACTCAAAACCAAAAGTTTATCACTTCTGCCGAAAAAGAGACCTGGTAGGCCTATCACTTTTTTATTGTCCTGATCAGGCACACAGCTGAGTTCACAGCAAAAGAAGAAAGTAGGCCTATATCGTTTTTGTGATCTATATGAATCTGGAACATAATAAACACACAGAGGCATGCCGACTTTGTCTGGGAGTTGTTAAAGGTTCCCTTGATTGACCATTTTCGCTACCTCCATTATAACTATGAGTTGGCACAAAATGCGCTTGGCAATTCGTTCTGGTATTGCGAAGAGAAAAACGTTTTATCGTTTCAGCTTACAGGTGTTTTATCATTGCACGTCATCTTAAGTTTATTTTTTTCTATTTAGACTGCTTTATCACGAATAGGCACAATCTGTTAAACCAAGGTATAATAATGATATGCTTTTAAACCTCTGTTACCGAGCAACATAATATATACATATGAAAATAAAGCAAATTCAAGACAATATACATAAAGGCGAGTCGTGACAAATCCCAAAAGTCAGGCCAACAAGAAATAAGAGATTGTCTCCATTTGATGTTGGTGCAGTGAACAACAGTTACCCCAGTTAAAAACATAAGCTATGCACACATATACTATATTCTGTTTGGGCATTCAGTGACAAGAGGCATTCACTAAATAAATTTATCTTGAAACGTTGGTACTAAAAGGCAGGATATATAAAAACAGCTTTGTATATGTCTTCTTTACAAAAGCTCCGTCTGAAAGGCACCAGCGAAAACAAATTATCTGATACAGATATTTCAAAACTCAGAGTCGGACTATCGCTACCTCAGCCTATGTGGTGTACCTCCGTTTCTAAGTCAGGTAAAGCTGCCTTGATCCGCATTACGCCTATCAACATGCATTTGAAACTGTGGAACGTATACCCCAACATCCATGAACACTTCTCAAAATACATCCATTCCTGTGTATAAAGACAACCATCTGGCACCCTTAAGTGTACAGAGGCATGCCGACTTTGTCTGGGAGTTGTTAAAGGTTCCCTTGATTGACCATTTTCAAATATGATATATGGGTGATTCGTAGGTTGTTCCCACCATACGATGCGCTCTAAAAAATGGATGTGAAAATACTACTTTTATTCATATTTTTATTTTCAAAACTCAGTGCTCCTTCAATCTTCGCTTTCCGTTCATTTCCGACACCAACAAGGGGCGAAAGGCTTGTGGCGTCATAAACGCAACCCCGCTGGCTGACAGGGAAGACCGACCATGCAAGCGAGTCATGGCTGTCAAGTTTCACTGGGTGTAAACATATTTTATCCACCCTTTTTTAACAGGGTTAAAAATGCACTTAGAAATACATTTTTTTTGTCCCTGTTCCCATCCAGGATGGGTCAGTTTCTTGCTCTTATTTGTAGCAATACAATTTCTGCAGCTTGTTTACATCCCCCCCCCCCCCCCCCCAAGACTTGAAATTACGGAGAGCGGCGCGGGCCCGTGCAGTCATGATTTACAGGGACAAGTGGGAAGGGGCTGGGAACCGATGTAACATATGTAGCGAACACTTTGTGAAAAAGAGCTTTGATTTTTCAAATATGACGATCTGTAGGATAAGTTTGGCAAGAAAAAGCTATCGTTGTTGTCATGTGCGGTCCGATCAATGGACAATAGAAGGATTCATGGAACTGGCCAAATTAGTCATTACTAACAAAACCAGATTCATTACTTTTTTGCAGTATTTACAAACTTATCTTCAGTGTGATTCTGATTTCAAAGCTTGCATAATATATCACATAATTATCAATCGAATGTCACAGAGACAACGCTGGTCTGGGATGTTAATTTTTACAAAGTAACATTGTAACAAAACTTTAGTGTGCTTAACCCTTTTTGATTCAATTGATGGAAAAAACGGGTGGAAAACATGGACAAACAAGGTCCGATATTGTTCCATACCCAGGTCTAGGGACCAGTAGGGTTGAACAGTATATAACTATTTGAGGTAGCTGCCAACAGTACTGTGTTTGTCCAATTACTACCGTGTATTGCAAGGTGTTAAATCCCGTAACCAGATACCACTTTTGGATAGCTACCACATTCACGCCTCATCTTCGCAGCTGCCAAAAGCAGTGGGCGGCTGGTCTTTCATCTTTTTCAGTCATGTATCATTGTTTGTGACAGTCCACGGCTATCCCCCAATAATCGGGTGTACAGATTTCCTTCTCATTGTACCTTTGTCGTCAATATGGAGCCAGAAATAAGTCAGTCACAGGGAAATATTTACCATTGCTACATAATGGATACGATCCGAAATGAAGAATATAATAAACAAGTGTACTGATAGCAACGTAAAATACTGCGTTCCAAGGGTAGCAAGGTTACTACCTGGTAGGATTTCTTTGATATTGAAACCTATATGCAAACTTATGTTTAATCATCCATAGACAACATATATGGGAAAGTAAAATTACGTAGAGCGGCGTGGACCCGTACAGTCAAGATTTACAGGGACAAGTGGCAAGGCCCTAGGAACCGATCTAATATATGTAGCAGTCACTTTGTGAAAAGTATCTTTGATTTTTCAAATATGACGATCTGTAGGATAAGTTTGGCAAGAAAGAGCTACCGTTGTTGTCATATGCTGTCCAATCAATGGACAAAGGAGGAATTCATGGAACTGGCCAAATTAGTCATTACTTATAAAACGAGATCCATTACTTTTTTGCAGTATTTACAAACTAATCTTCAGTGTGATTCTGATTTCAGCTTGCATAACTGCAAAATATAGGTCAGATAATTCTACAACTGTTACAATGTATCACATAATTATCAATCGAATGTCACAGAGACAACGCTGGTCTTGGATGTTAATTTTTACAAAGTAACATTGTAACAAAACTTTAGTGTGCTGATCCATTTTGATTCAATTGGTGGAAAAACCGGGTGGAAAACATGGACAAACAAGGTCCGATATTTTTCCATACCCAGGTCTAGGGACCAGTAGGGTTGAACAGTCTATAACTGGTTGATGTAGCTGCGAACTGTAATGTGTTTGTCCAATTACTACCGTGTATTGCAAGGTGTTTAATCCAGTAACCAGAACCACTTGTTTGGATAGCTACCACATTCACGCCTCATCTTCGCAGCTGCCAAAAGCAGTGGGCGGCTGGTCTTTCATCTTTTTTTCAGTCATGTATCATTGTTTGTGACAGTCCACGGCTATCCCCCATTAATCGGGTGTACAAAATTCCATCTCATTGTACCTTTGTCGTCAAAATAGAACCAGAAAATAAGTCGGTTACAGGGAAATATTTACCATTGTTACATAATGGATACGATCCGAAATGAAGAATATCATAAACAAGTGTACTGATGACAACGTAAATTACTGCTTCCAAGGGTAGCGAGGTTACTACCTGGTAGGATTTCTTTGATATTGAAACCTATATGCAAACTTATATTTAATCATCCATAGACAACATATATGGGTAGGGAAAATAAACTGTTTGTTTAAACTTTTATATACCATAGGCGGAGGCCGTAGTTGTTTCAGTTAATGCTAGAATTTGAAACACTACAAGACCTGGCTCATCCTGACGCAAATTCCAATTTGTTGCATTCATGTTTGTTCTTGTTAAATAAAATCTAGTACTTTTTCATGGGCAATATCTCTTTTGCAACGAATTATCATTGCCCATATGACAAGTTGGGATCGTCTGGCTGTACCACAGCTGCACTCTCTGCAGTACTGGAGACAGTAGGGTTCTGGGCGTCCCCTCATGTGTGAAAGGCTGAATGTTCTTTTTCTCTGTTGCTTCAGCTTTTCTTATTAATTCTTCATCGTCGCCAGACCACGTACATATAAAACTCAATTCATATTCTCCGGAATCACTTTGCTCTGTTTTATCTGCCCTATCTCTTGGCAAACTGAAGGCTTATAACACATTCAGCTTGGCCAGGGTTGCATTTGTGACGTCACTAACTCTTTCCCACATCCGGCCCCATTGGCGAAAATTGGCGCGCTTTCCTGTCGCAAATGTGGCGCCCCTTTCGAGCTAAATTACCACTCGAAAATGAAATTCAACATTTTGGTTTTTAGATATAGCTTCTAACCACCCTAAACATAAATTTTCTAATTTGTGGTACCCAATCAATCAAGAGACCTTTAAATACAGTAGCTGTGAGCAAATGTCCTCACAGATTTATCTCCCCATTAATTGTGTGTCTGATGACCCACTCCCTGCCCCCTGAGGGCACAGTCATTAAACTAGCTTGGTCACCACAATCGGCAACTGAATTTCCAAAATTCAATATCATATTGCATTATAATTTGTCAGCGCAGTTTTTACTAGGATTTCGGTTTCCAAATACGGCGGTGAAATCCTCCCTCGGCATTGTGCTGCCACTTTGTCTACCCAAATGAAACATATAGATGTACTGACGCTTTCCCGTGAAGTGTTTTAATTACTGAACTGCTGCATTCAGTTAGTGCAAATTTCCCTTCAACTTTAACCGACTTAGTACGTATCGCTTGGAAATGCCAACATAATACAGTATACACACGGAAAATTGGAAACCGCAATTGACTCAGTTCTCATCAAAAAGTTAAAAAGGCTTTTGGATAATAAAAAACTGGTATAGATTCATACATAAATACATACATGCATACACACACAGGTACATACATACATACATACATACATACATACATACATACATACATACACACGACATATATCGCGACTCTTGAAAGTGAATCTATTTTGCATATGAAATACCCCCTTTTTTTCCTTTTGACAATCATATGGCCACCCCGGGTTTTAGTCAAATCATATATCAAGACATCTGCTTTGATGCAGATTAATTAGAATCCCATTGTACACAGTTGAGGGGAAAAAGGATATCAGCAAAAAGTATCATTCCATGTACAAGCAGCCAACTTAACCTGATTACATTGTCGTGGATATAAATTACAGTCAATTATAACCAAAGCCGCAACGTGGTGCATATCACCCAGCACGGCTTCCAGCAAGTTCAAGTCCTCCATCTTAACGACAGTAATCCACCTAGCTCGGTGAGTGAAATATCCTTGCTGTGTGTGAGTTTTGTCGAACAGGTTTACCTGTTTGGCAGAAAAATGATCTCAGTATTATTTGCTTACTTTAGTTTTGTTTCCATAAAAACCGCTTATCTCAGCCGTAGTGCTCATAAGAATTTTACTGTATGGTAAGAGTTAAAAAATAAGGCTGCATCTCATGTGTACATACCTGTAAACAAAGAATGAGTGACTGGCACTTCCGCGCGTGCAGTGGTCATACATTCTTTTTTAACAGATGAGTAAGACTTACCAGACATACCAGAAGGTTCTGTGGTCAAATGCACTGCAAAATGCTAGACTGAGGTTTAATAAAATGCTCCTCCGTCACACCATTCGTTCTCAGAACTAAGATAATTTCCAAACCTGATCTGGATTAATACACAGACGTACAGGTAAGATACTGGCCACATTGAAGTAGAACAGAAATACGAAAACGGCGCACCCAAGACAGATACACCATCAGGTCCTATTGCGACGCATATCTATCAATACTTGCGCGCCTAAGTTTAGCCAGGGTAAAACTGTCAATCACACACACACGCACACACAGAGGCATATATATATATATATATGTATATATATATATATATATATATGTGTGTGTGTGTGTGTGTGTGTGTGTGTGTGTGTGTGTGTGTCTAGTACGGATCAATATGCATTTTATAGGGTCCATCCTTGGATCAATTTGGACAATATGTAGATAGATCTGTTTATGTTTCAACTTTATCGAAATGTTTATACATACCTACCAATTAGCAAGGACAAGTTAATTATCACTGTTATTAGTAGAATGTAATGTCCAGAAAGTTAATTTACAGCTTAAGTATCTTACCTGTGTGAAAAGTTCAATCTGACAATGTATACTGCAGAGAACAACAAAGTTATGATGATTCATCACGAATGAATCTGAAATTCTTAGCACTGTTAATATGTCTGAAAGAAGGGTTGAGTTGGACACTCTCAGTTGCATATTCAACATGGGCCACTGCACTTGTCCGATGATTGCAGCTGAAACAGTACACAATTGCCATATTAATGTGTTTCCTTCTCTTGTTTTTCAATTACTGCCAAAATATTCCATTTATTTCATGGTAGATAAATAAAGATTTAAAATTTTAATGGCACTGTCAATGACACTGACCTGGTAGTAAAACGTTTAATAACTACAGGACAAAATCCATGGACAATACAGCCCTTTAAGCGAGCTAGATGTTAATTGGCATTTAAAGGTCGTCTAAGTATGGATAGAAATTGGTATTTTGGACTTCACACAGGTAGAAAGAAAACCAACGCTGTGAAACTAGTGCATTTTAAATTATGACTTCATGTCCCGGCTAAAGTTTGCGATATTTTACCGAAAGCTATCTCTAATTGTCACTTTATAAGAGAAAAATGTTTCCCGATTACGAGCAACAAGCCTCCAGTTTGGTAGCAAGACCATTAACATAATGCAAAGGACGCTGATCCTTTCACTGTATCCCAATTCATTTCTGTACGGTTCAGCTCGCAGTGACGAAGGGCGAAATCTCAAAACACTGTGGCCAGGAAGTTCTGCAGTGACGCAGTGTTTTGATATTTCGTCCTCCTCACTGAATCACAGTCTTGCAGACAAGCTCAAGCTAACAGGACTTGACCAGCTCACACGGTTTAGGCTTGGTAAACGCAAGGAGCACCTGGATGTTTCGGTCTTCCAACCACTGCACCATGTCTCCTTTCGGCTGTTCGATGATAGGGATATGGTCTCCTCAGCCAAGACGCTGTGCTAACTTGCATTATCTATCACTCTGACGGAAGGCTCTCTCAGAGTTGCCATCAATGCGTTCACAAACCAGTGGATGAATGTTGTGCCGTTCATCTCCCCCATGACAATCTCCGTCTGTTTTCCGCCCCTGGAAAACAAACTTGCAATCCTCAAGCAACCAATAATTGGCACACCCTGCATGTAACACTTTTATACTCTGGCCTCGTAGCTGTTCTTTTGGCCGTTAGGGGTGCTGCGTGGGACAAAGGACGGTGGTTATCAGTTTCCGTCCCAGGAAGCCGGTCTGTCCATCTGTAGGCGGCTGGGTGGTACTGGTTCACCCATATTTTGTCCAAGTATATGACAGGATGGCCTCCTTCCAGAACTCACGGACCTGCATGATATACTCATTCCTTCCTGCAATCATGCTAGAGTCTTCATACATTATTTTCTGAATGGTGTTGGTTCTTCTCTATTTAAAACCATGTTTCTCAAATACACGGACAAGAGTTAATTTTGAGAGGAACACTTCACTTGCTTCCCCCAGCGCTATTTTAATCTGTTACGGGTCAGCAAGGTCTTGTCCCTATAAAATTGGTGTATCCTTCGCCTAATGACTTCCATGGTGGAAGAGTCACAAGAAAGTGGTTTTTTATGCCTTTGTTCCCCTGTCTTGGAAGAATCAGCGCTTCTAGCATTTTTGCTTATAACTCTGCAGCCACATAGTTTTTTTCCGCTCAAAACAATGCATTTGTTCCTTCACCAACAGGTCAAATCGTTCACGTGCACTTTGCTGTTTTTTGCAATCCTACATACATGTTTTACAGGACATACTTAAATTTAGCGGAACAAAGGCTTCGTGTTTTATGGTCATATACATGCATATATATATATATATATACATATATATATATATATATATATATATATATATATATACATATATATATTTATATGTGGATCAAATTTTTGCAACACGTCTACTTTTAATAGTGTTTGTAAATGTAAGTTCAGTTGCTTAGTGTTTTTTTTGTAAGTAACTCGTGAAGGACAGTGAACCCCCTTCCTAAATCATTGTACATTCAAAATTAGGAACAAAGAAATACAGGAGAGATCATACATACATACATACATACATACATACATACATACATATACAACCACACATACATACATACATTTTCACTATGACACTTAAACCCCCGCACAATAAAAAAAAACATAAAGAACAGAAAATGCCTCCCCCCTCTTAAAAAAAAAGAAGAAAATATTAACACAAAGAGGTGCCGGGTACGAACCCCGGACCACCCAGTACTGATCACTCAGGTCTCAACTGTTCGGCCATCCACTCATTCTGTGTGGTACTGAGAATATTAATTATAATAAGATAGATACCCAGCTGCCATTATGAGAATGATCATATACCATTATTGTAGATCACAACACAATTTATTTCTTGTCTTGAACTGAAAATTGGGAAAGGCACGGGGGGGGGGGGGGAATTGTAGTTTTATTTTACCCGTTTCTGGTCATGGTGCTGAAATGGCCCCCTTCCTGGCCCGATTCCTTACTTTGCCCGCATGACGCAACAATGTGCATATTTTAATGTTTTCGGTTTTAAAATGAAGTTTGATTGTTCGTAATGGGGCGACTTTTTTCTCATAGAAAGCAGCATATAGCTATAATCCTGGTTAAATGTTGCATAGGTTACTAGATAGGACATGAACCCATCACGCTGAATGCAGTGGTTTCACAAGTTTGCTTTTCATGCTACCTCCATGGAGTTCAAATGCCCATTTCTATCCATGGTGAGACGACCTTTAAGTTTCTGTCATACAGCAGCTTATAGCACTTTAACTTGTAAAACACTTTCATTCCAAGGAATGAGAACAAGAAACGTGAGTCGATAAGAAAGTTTTGTTGCTTGTTTTGTAAATGCTTAATAACTGGCAATACCATTTCCTGTTCCTGTAACATCCTTGAAAATCTACTATAAGATAACAACAAGGCTCTTGGTTTCTGTTTAACAACTACCAACTTGAAGGTTTTTCTGGAAATCTGCCGCTTTTAGCTTGCTTCTGATTTTTTGCAAGGTAGCAATAACAGCATTCAATCAGCTGGTAAATCTCTTTCCCATTTTACTGCTACTATTTCCTCCTAGCAAATGCAACATTTTGTTGGCTTATGAGATTATTCCTACTAGCTGCTACAGTTACACATGGTGTTTTATTGCTTGGTCATCAATTTTATGCTATGCTTCTCCTCAGAACAATGTGGCCTTTTTATGCTTGTGCTCATTTGTCTGATTAAAATAATTTTTAGGACTTTTCGACAACTTACTGATCTCAAGGTCAACATTTTATCGGAAGGTATTAGCTGATTTGCCAAATTTTTCAAATATAATGAATCGATGATAGGTGTATAGTTGTTACTTGAATTATTTTGCCTGAGTTTGGTTTAATTTTGCGTGTTGCTTTGGGACTTGTCCCTGGCACTGAGGAGGGTACCATGGGTCAGGATGGTGTCGCTGACTCCATCATTCATTTCATCTATCAAAAAATGTTAATGTCCGGAGCTCAGAGAAAGTACTCTTGCTAAACTTTTAACCTCATCGTTCTTATGGTGTCTTAAAATGTATATATAATATATGTGCTTAGCCTGGATGTTCAGTGTATTTTTCCTTGCACCTCTATGTATATATAATTGTGTAATTTTCCTCACTTGTGGGGTTCAATTAAATATTATTATTATAATTCAAATTAGACAGATGATTCAACGCACACAATGCTTAATTAACATTTTGACACTCTATTGACAAAGTTGGCGTTTTGTTATAATGATATCTGCATCGAAAGATGAGTAAAACAATAATAGAAATATTGATTGTGGTCCACAGCTCAGTCCATCGATGGCTCGCCTCAACATTCCACACACTCACAGCTCCATGTGTTTTTCATAAGTGAATTTCTGCTTTATCTATGACAATGCCTCATGATGCAAGGAATATTACTCAGAGTAGTCTTGGTTTTCAAATTGCAAACTAACCCTAGGTTTCGGGTGTGCCTTTCACTATCGCATTTATAAAATGTACTGTTAACCAATTTTACTGAAGTTTGGACTTGAGCAATTAAACGGCAGATCAAATGTAGCAAACCGCAATATGTTATGACTGCTAAGCCCTTAAGGGGCAGAAAGATGATAACATCGTACACTTTAAAGCTATTGATAGACATATTTAACAATATATGAAAAATGAGTCATTCTCACTATCATAGAGTTATAATGATAATAATAACAAAAAATTACCGACAACGAAAATAATAATAATAATAATAATAATAATAATAATAATAATAATAATAATAATAATAATAATAATAATAATAATAATAATACCCCTACGACTAGAAAATATTGCACACATCAAAGTAAAGCACATACAGCATTTGATTACAAGAAACAAATAAACACAAGAAGGAAATTGTGTGCTAATTATACAATTACAATATGATGCTAAAATCACTAATGAAAATTAGCCAAAAATACAAAAAGCTAACCAGCTCCTTGTTAAGCGCCGTCTGCGTATAAAAAAGAGTATTGATGGGTAGTCATTTTTGCTACCCGGGTAGTGTAAATACCCGGGTACTCGTCGATTACTACCTGATTCAGCATGCACAAAAAATAAACACACGTACACACATGTAATCATATGGCCTATATATAGAACAACAAACGTATTAAGTACGCTGATATTTACATCATTTTTGTAAATTTTACACATAAAATATGTTTACGCCGAGTACACCGATGTAATTATTCATATATGTTGTCGTAAAATAATATTCATAATATCTATATAGATAAAGTGCTATATCAAACAAAAGGAAAGACACTGAACGAAAGTTGTTTGCTAAATGCAAACCAATCGCTTAGCAGACAAGAACCAAACGCAATGGAAGTAAGTTTATGTGTGTATAATTTCTCAACTATTTACAATATGTGAATATTTACTGAGCACATTTGTTTCTATTGTAGTGTAGAAATATAAGAATTTCGGCCATTTCAGGTCTCATTGAACATTTTTTGGCTAAAGTGTTCGCAGTGTCAGAGGAAAGCTTGTGTCAGGGTACACTTGTAGCCGGTGAACCCAGGTATTTTCGTGCCAAAGGGGTAATAGGTTGGAATGAGTTTCATGTTACCACCACCATACATTCAACGTGAAGTCTGTCGATCTTCGTCGCGCAGAGACAATCTTGCTTGTCCTTGCATGTCCTTGCATGTTTAAACTCAATATGTTTGAACATATTCCTTGTGGACCTTCCACTATATTTAAGTGTCTTTTTGCTCTCCTTGCGAGTAACATAATGGCCATCTCTGACTGAATATTTCTATGCCTGAGAACTAATACTGCTGTCTGATCTGTCTGGTTTAAAACTGCAGCCTCATTCTGGTTTGAATTTTTACACGCTTGTCTTTTAATTGCAGGATCGCAAGGAAAACTTTTTGTCATGTATATGTTCAGGCTCTTTTTTAAAACGGGAACCCGATGATACTGCTCGTGTACCGTTTTTTTTTTTTTTACTATAATCCGGGTCCCGGCTACCCTACAATCCTTAGTATGAGAGTACTGCGACTGATATAACCATAGCAGAATCAGACCCATTGGACAGAAGTTGATAGACTGGGCAGATTCGTGCCAGGAAAGGCATCTATATAAAATTACAAACAACCCCATATATACGTGGGCCTACAATTACAGGTATTATAGAATGCTTCACGGCTTTCGTTGATGTGCGTGGGTGGAATCGGCGTAAGTTCGTCGACAATTCACATGCCAACTGCCGGGGATGTACCTTGGCAGAGTTTCTGTCAAGTTTATTCAAATGGTCATGGTCCAGTTCCTTTGAGATTTTTGTGATCTTATTTAGTAGGTAGTGATATTCCGCATCTCTGATTTTTACATTTGGTTAATTAGCGGTTAATGCATAGATTCCCATTGATTAAAATGCAGGTCAATCTGGATTGTAGTGGTAAGTCACATTTTTACTTCTCCAAAACCGTGAACCAGATCTAATTCAAACATGCTGGGGATTAAAAAAAAAAACAACTTGGTAGAGTATTTACCAAGTTTGTTCAAATGGTCACGCCGCTCCAATGATTTAATTTTTTTTTTTCATTACTTTTTTGACACAACCTTCAAAAATCTCCGAAATTGCCGAGCCATTGCTTTAAAATTTCATGAGAACACACCCGGTTACGTATAGACCTTTTTCTCACTAGGTACGCTGTGTTTCACTTTTTGAGATTTTTTGTGCTTTTCGCCTTCCTTATTTTTTCTCTCCCAAACGGTAAGTACCATCCTAGTTGGACTTTTCGGTAATATATACTTACCACAAAAAGGAACACATCCTGTGACATATAGACCTTCATTTTTCACCAGGTAATGTTGTGATTATTTTTCACTTTTTGAGAATTTTGTGCTGTTTTACTTTCCTTAATTTTTCTCTACCGAACGGTAACTTGGATCCTCTTTAGACGCATCGGGAATATATACTCAACATAAAAAAGGAAAAAACGGATATTGCATTATGTGTTTTCTCCACTGGACAGGGATCCCAATATTGACCACTGGCACTTCCATTGTCAAAGTGCACGTGCCACTTATGCACCACTTTTTGGAATCAGGTGCTGTCCCATTTTTATGCCCCCCTTCGAAGAAGGTGGGGGCATATAGCGTTGCACATGTCAGTCGGTCGGTCTGTCGGTCGGTCCGTCGGTCAGTCGGTAGACTGTGGTTTCCCGCACAATAACTCAAGAAGGTTTTCAGCTAGGACTTTGATACTGTACAGGTGTATTATTCTAGTCAAAAACTAAGCGAAGTTTGAAGATGGGTGACCTTGACCTAATTTCCAAGGTCACAGTGGTACCTAAGTCAACTTTGGTTTCCGCACATTAACTGAAGAGGTTTTTAAGCTAGGACTTTTATATTGCACAAGATTAAAGTCCATATTTGGGGCTAAGCGAAGTTTGAAGATGGGTGACCTTGACCTAATTTCCAAGGTCACAGTGGTACCTGAGTCAACTTTAATTTCCGCACAACAACTGAGGAGGTTTTTAAGCTAGGACTTTTATATTTCGCAGAATTATAGTCCATACTTGGGGCTAGGCGTAGTTTGAAGATGGGTGACCTTGACCTCATTTGAAAGGTCACATAGCCAGTTTACTTAAATATGGTTTCATGCTTTCTGCATGATAACTCATGCCTCGGAGCTAGAATTTTTATATTGCACAGCTTCATGGTACTCTGTAAGGGCTGGGTTGAGTTTGAAGATGGATGACCTTGACCCAGTTTTCAGGGTCACAGACAGATTGTAGAATTCCTGTCGTTTCTGCACAATAACTACAGAATATTTTAAGTCAGGACTGGGATACTGTAAAGGTCCATAGTTCTTGCTAAGGGCTAGAAGAAGTTTAAAGTTGGGTGACCTCGATTTAATTTTCAAGGTCATGTTGGTACCTGAGTTAATTTTGGTTTCCACATGATAACTGAAGAGGTTTTTTAACTAGGATACTGTTTTTGCATGATAACTTGCATTTTAGAGGTAGCACTTTTATATTGCACAGCTTAATGGTTGCCTATAAGGGCTAGTTTGAGTTTGTAGATGGGTAACCTTGACCCAGTTTTGAGGGTCACACACAGAAAGTAGACTTCCTGTGGTTTTTGCACAACAACTGAAGAAGGTCAAGTGAAAATGGGTGACTTTGCCCTAATTTCCAAGGTCATAAAGCCACTCTGCTGAATATGAGTTCTAAATGATGACTAATTTTTCGGCTATAACGTTTATATTGTCCAGGTTTTTAGTCGTTTTTTAAGGGCTAGGTTAAAGTTTAAAGATATGTGACATTGATGTATGATCAACCTTCACTAATTTCGTAAGGTCACGAGTGCCCCATCTACCACTATCAATAGGGTAGCGAGGGCAAGGGTAATGAGGGCAGGGGGCATCTATGTTTTACAAACATATCTTGTTCTGTCTTTATTTTTGTCTATAAGAAGCCACTCCATCCAGTCCAAAATCATACCCGGTTTGAATTGGGCCGAGGTATGACCATAACCAGTCATGAGGCACCTGTTAAAAGCAGAGCGTGAAAGGGCTGTGGGTATGCT
Organism: Hermodice carunculata; assembly: GCA_964020975.1. Classification (NCBI taxonomy): domain Eukaryota; kingdom Metazoa; phylum Annelida; class Polychaeta; order Eunicida; family Amphinomidae; genus Hermodice; species Hermodice carunculata. The sequence goes on from OZ026617.1 coordinate 7,042,822, forward strand.
AATGGCAGGCATGCCAGTTAGTCATGTCTCAGACCATAAGCAGGTCCACAGGTCACCTATATGCTGTCTTAAAACCCAACTACAAGAGACTGGGTCAACAGATGATGGACCACGATGTGGCCAACCACAGGTTACCTCACCAAAACAGGACAGACATATTTGTCTTGAAACTGGTATCCAATGAGGAGTTGTGTGTCTTTGTATTTTTGTTGAGAATACATACCGTTGATCTCCACCTAATTTGTTCACTATATTTTAGTGCTGTCATATTCTTTTTTTTTTTTTTTTTCTTTTTTTTTTGAAAATTACCAAACTTCTGAAAAATCGGTAGGGGATGTGTTCATGGCAGCAAAAATGATGATGGTCTTAACCATGATTTTATTCTGACGTTCACAGGACCACTTCAGTCTGTGCATGGAAGATCAGCTGACGACTGGACTGTCACAGTCCTTTTGTTTATTTTTTATTTTATTTTATTTATTTATTTTTTTTTTTTTTGAGGGGGAGGGGGGAAGTTTTCAAACATAATCTCCCAAACTGCATGGACAATTGTTTGAAATTGCGTAGGAACCCTTCTGGGGACGTGGAGACCAGCACTTGTTCGACATGCGGCACTGCGATTCCTTTTTGTATATTCTTGAAGAATTTTGGTGCACTTTTGCTTTCCTTTACTTTTTCCAAACTGTATGTTGCAGGATCCTCTCTAAAGTTACTGAGAATGTAACTGGACTTGACCTCCATATTTTTTTCGGTATATTGTGGTCCTGTCATTTTTTCTTTTAAGCAAATTATCAAAGTTAGTGGTTTATCTACACTTTTCATTTTGTTTGCGATCTTTAATGCTAATGTTCAAAACCTAGATCACGTTTTCAGTGCGGTAAAACTCTTGTTGTTCCCCAGTTTGCTGCTAGGTGTGTGTCAACAGTTAATGCAAGGAACTAAGGACAATGTGCTTGTTTTGTAAAAGTGTGGCTGAAAGCACAACTGGGCTGCAGCACAGCAAGGAACTTGACAGTAACGAGGGCAGATGCATGGGTGAAGAAGAGCCAAAAGAGTTTCAAAGATAAAAGCAACAACTCGAAAAAGCAAAAAGCTGAAGAATATCATTCACAAAGTTTCAAACCGTACATGATGCTGAATATATTTAGAAAAATCATTTGTTTCGTAGAAAAAGTGCTATTTTTGAATGCTCAAGTATCATTACTGGTACAGGTCTCCTCATCATTACAGAGACATAGTTCTGTTGCTTAGCAACCGATCGACCGAAATAGCAATTAATATTGGTAATTATGGACATCTGCATTTGGCGTTGTTTCACAATTTTTTCAGTGCTACATTGTTTCCCCGTTTTGAATTTTACGTGTCTACGTGCAACGCATTACTTCGTCCAGCCTCATTGGTGTTGAAGTTTTAAACAATAAATATTTGCATATACCTATTGCATTTTTATAAATCTTTGCCCATATTTGCTCATACAATTTCCTTAGACTTACGTCCAGATTCGTGAAATAAAAAATATAAATTAAAAAAAAAATACAAAAGAAAAGCAACAACAACAACAACAATAATTCATAAAGTAGAGGTTAGGTAGCTCCGTGTACCCCACACGATGGCACAATCAACAGCGTAAGAACGTACATGTTCACAATCATAAAATTGGCAGAAAAAGTATGAAACCTACCGCTATCAGGATCAGAAATGACAACCACACGTTTCCAATTTTGTTGAGTCAGCATTTGAGATACTGCTTGTCCAAGTGTAGTATAGTTATGTGTCTCAAATTTGTCGACATTCTGAACATTGAAATAATCTGTATTTGCTGAAGCAAAAGTTTTCATTATACATGAAATGGGAGGTTTTTTTGTGATTAGCTTTACACATATCATTTTGTTTAACCATCCAGATACTGCATACAGCGCCAGTATATAAATAACAAGACACGCGTTCTCACAAACTTAGCCTCATCTTTGTCAAAGAAAGTTACTTTTCATTCTGTTCGGGCGAACCGGGCGAACGCCTAAACCGATTCCCAAGTAGAGAACACACGTGCACGTCATTGAATTTATCATTCATGTGGAAACTTTAGAACCTTTATAGTAGATAGAGACCTTAAGACATTTTGTCAGACTAACAGTTTTGTGTGCACAGTCATAACATTAAACCATGAAAGAATCTAAGGGAAGAGCTATGGCTATATCATCGGATAACTGGGAATAGTTATGAAAGTATTCCAGCAAGTAACTAATCCTGTCGTTGGTTGCCGGTTCGTGTTCTTTTAAAGACTGAAATCAGACCAGGAACGCTATCTATCTATTGGGATCTACAGAATTATGAAAGCTAATGATTTCGTCCACAACATCGGTAAGTTTTTCAATTCTGTCCACAGAATCCTTATATTCATCAATTTTGTGCACAAAATTGGCTAAGGGTTTTGAATTTTGTTCACAAAATCCTAAAAGCTTTCCAAGTTTGTCCACGAAATCCATTTTTGTTCAAATTATGTGCACAAAATCGATAAACATGTCACATAACCCATGTATTATCCAATTTTGTGCACGAAATTGGAAGAACATTTCACAAAATTAATAACTTACTCGATTTCGTGCACACAATTGTAAGAGTATAACAGTTTTGTTCACGGAAATCTAAAGATGATACAATTCTGTCAACAGAATTGTTAAGTTTCTCGAGTTCGTATACGAAATCGCAAAAACTATCTCACTTTTGTCAACAAAATTCTAAAACACACGGAAATGGAAAACTTTATCGATTTTGTTCCCGAAATTGGTAAAATGTGACGTTTTGAACACCAGCGTGCCAAGTGTAACAGCTTATGATATCGTACCATCATAGACCCATGACGACGTTATCAGAAACTAATAAATCATGCACATGTGTTTATGTTTTAATTTTGAGCGTTTGGCCTGCTTAAAAAAAAAAAAGGATAATAGGCCTAAAAGAAAAAAAATATCAGACTCAAAATAAAAACGGGAGAACCAACATTCAGAATTTCGTTCAATATTGGACAGTCTGCAATGTAACCCTAATGGTCAACTGTCGCACGGTTAATCCACAGCTTGCTGAATTGTCAAGACGGTACATACTAAAATGCGGATGCAGACCGCAGAGCCTGTAGATGCTAAAACGCGGACCCCAACTGCAGACCCTCGATATCTCCCATACCGTCCCGAACTGTATAGTTTACACACGTCACTATATTCCTTCAAGTATAATTTATAAACCAGCAAAATTTCAGGCCTTAAATATGCCTATTGATCGAGATATTCAAAGTTCCGCAAATTCTAGCTAGTGTCTGTGGGTCAGGCCCAAGTGGAATCCCGTAACGCGTGAACGTGCGCTCACAATTGCGTTCACATTCATTGATCACTACAGTGCCCAGGCAGCGGCCTGCTTGCCATCGGGTGAAAGCTTCAGTGATCAACGTGAGTTTTCTTCAGACAGTCAAACATGCCCAGTGTTTTTTCATTACCAATCCCTCATCCTCTGTCCATGGACTTTTTGAATTTTTCGCACCTTTTTACGTGTTGGCAAGAAGCACAAGACTGAGAAACTACCAAAATTTAGTGCAAGCGCTCAGTTCACCAGTCTGAGCTAAATCGACACATTCCTATATATTCGTAGAACTCTCTGGAGAAACTTGCCTTTTGGGAGAGACACGACTGGCATTGATTCTGAATTTTTATATCTCTGGAGTTAGAAGGCCTGCTTCGCAGACAAGGGTCAAACAAACGTAGAAATTCTCTTTCCAGCAAATTATCAAACTGTCAGGTTTTAGGCGTACCGCGCGGTATGATAGACCTACACTCAGAAAAGAAACTGACAGGCAAATAAACTCACGTTAACGCCTCAGCCATCATCTGTTCCACGATGTAGCTGGGTGGGCTGCAGTGGCTTCTGCAGTCCCTAACGCCGGGTCTCGGGTCACCGAGGTCAGTGGTGAGCATGATACCGGACTCCAGGAACAAGCTAGAATTTGCCGAACTTCGAATTTCTTCATAAATAAGCAAATTTAAGACCTGGAATTTCGCTGGTTTATAAATTATACTTCAAGGAATATAGTGTTATGTAAACTATACAGTTCAAGGTCTTGGATTCAGCATGGGATCCGCGGTCCGCATCCGCGTCCACGTGCGCGTCCGCGTTTTAGTTTGTGGGCCCAACGTCACGGCGGCACATGACTTATTGCGAGACATGGAGACGATGCCCTCTACAAGTCATTACAGGGGCTCATGAAAATGCCCACCATAACGACTCTGTGGCTTTATACGATTTCGTAATTTCAATGCACACAATATGTCATTCTTTCCAACTTTGTGCACAAAATTGGATTAATCTGTATGATTTTTTTAATTGAATACCGTTTCCGTCGACCAAATCGATACTAGGATGATTTGAATTTCGTGATGATAATTTCGACCAAATTGAAAGATTACTCCATTTCGTGGACGAACTTGCCAGCTTGCACACAAAAGTGAAAGCCCTTTACCATTTTGTGAACGAAATTCAAAACTATGCGCACAGAAATTAAACAGCAGGCTTTAAAGAATTGTGTGAAACGGATTGGATTTCGTGATTTTCTTTTCCAATTTTGTAAACAGAACCGCATAAAGCTTACAATTTCGTGAAAACTTCTTAAATACTGTGAAATATATATTCGAATTTCGGGGGCAAAACTGATAAATAAAATTATTGATTGCCCAGCTTTCCACAGAATTTTAAGTTTTTTCAATTTTGTGGACAAAATCCGTAGACTGACAGGATTTTGTGAACAAAATTGGTAGGCTTCAACGATTTTGTAGACAAAATTGGTATCTTTATTCGAATTTGTGGATGTAATTGGTAAACCCACTCAATTTGGTAGACGTAATTGATTAACTTGTGGATTTCGTTGGCGTAATTGATAAACTTATGAATTCTGTAGACAAAATTGATAAACTTAACAATTCTGAGGACGAAATTGTTAGAGTTTACGGATTTCGTCCACGAAATGGATTAAAGTAACTACAAAATTGATGTTTCACTTGGCACCCAATATTACACCTGTGCGTCTGGTATTGTCATCGGTCTCCCGCCCATCTTCCGCATGAGGGACTTACATATATTAAGGAGAGCACTTCGTCTCTTGTTTGCAACACTCTAAACTGTGTCCTGTATATTCATTGCAGTGTCAGTCAATAAAAGATTTTAAATCGAAATCCAAGTGCACCTCTATGCTTGACGTAAATTAATTAATAAATATTAAACGCACACATAAAAAAGCATGCAATATACTTAGTATGTAGAAATATGAACGGTAAAATAACAAACTTGTTTTAAGCCTCAACATTTCCTTCGTATTCCCCTGACGTTGATGCAGAAAAATTCGAGTCATGGGCATTCATGAGTCGTTGTCTCAGGAAGGTGGACAGGATGAACAAAAACTACAACAATTAAAATTTATCAAAGGTGAAAATATCGAAGTAACATGCACCTACCGATGAAAGCCACCAGGTTGTTGTTGTTATGCATGGTGCAAGAATTCTGCATTACAGATTCCACACTAGTCACTGATACTGTGAAGCCTAGAAAAGAAAATAGTGCAAAGGGTTTGTTCATCTTCACGAATATGATGTTCACGGAGGCTGCAGTACGACGCATCTGATACAATTGCATGTATAATATGTATTTGCCTCAGTAGCATTTGTTGGCATGTGAGTAAAAACAAACCTTTCACTCAAATGAGGAATGTTTACACATACTCTAACGTTACTGTGCAAAGTGCAACAAGGACTCTGTCATCACATCGATTGCGTACATATAATTATATAATTCCACGTCAAGTAACCCAACGGTATCAAAATGCAAGTCGCCATCTGCTTTAATTCTTTAACTTAATTTAACTTAATTTTAGGCTAACAATAAACATTTCTGTAGAAATGTGTGGATGAAATAAATCATGACGTTTCGCGTGAATAGATTTTCCTGGTAGGCTATGCTTATTCAGCGCCAAAGAAAACGGTTATAAGGGTTAATCATGCATGCGTCAGCAGATATTTCAAGTTGAATTCGTTGACTTTTGGCTCAGTGTTTCACCTACGTCCAATGAAAAGAGGACTACCGACGGGTGAATAAGCCTTTTAAGCCATTAGCTTATGGAATGCATTATTGAACCTCAATAGAAGACTTATGCGAGTAAATTCATTGACGAGAAAATCAAAGCAGAAATTCGCCGTGTCAGATTAATATCAAAGTACTTCACAAAATGGGGTACCATAACCATGTATTGTTGCATTTGTCCATTGATTTTTCCCGCCGCTTGTTTCATTTATAAAGAGAACAAAGGCACATGGAATGAACGTTCTTAAAATACCTCTTTCAACTCATGAATCTGATACGAGGCAAGTACACATGGACAACGTTTTCGCATTTATGCAATACTAATGGCTAAATGGATAACAGTTTGTGTACCCTTGCAGTAGTACCCAAACAAATTTTTGAAAAAGAATACAATAGCGTGAAATTTACGTCAAGTGTGTGGGTTTAGAATAGAAGTCTCATGGGCGAATATCTTAAGTACACACACAGACAGACACACACACATACACACACATACACACACATACATACATATATATATATATATATATATATATATATAGAGAGAGAGAGAGAGAGAGAGAGAGAGAGAGAGAGAGAGAGAGATCAATTATCTCTATGATATGTATGTAGCTTGGTTGTATCTACGTACGTACATCATACGAACTTGTGAAAGAGTTGTGGATGTGACTATGTGTGTTATCTTACAAAATTAATGTAATGCCTGTATTTAAAATAACTTCTTCTGCCATCGGCAATTGGAGACGGTTTCAGATATCTTTTTCCAAGAAACAGTTCTATCCTAGGTAAATTCTGCAGGTAAATTCTGCAGGTAAATTCTGCATAAGACATTAAACAAAGAGAAAGAAACCCCGCATCAGTAAACCTGGCAAACACTTTGAGTGAGAAAAAAAACAGGCTGGCGAAACTTTCAGAGTTTCAACGTCCTTTGTAGTATATGTAGCAGCTGGTTTTATCTCTAATTTAGTAAAAAAAAACTACATTAAAACATATGATTACACCTTCATCTAAGCCAACCTCCACAATAGCATATATATGGAAACGTGTGTGGACATGTGTATCTTGGTATTGCGATGACTCAATCTGGAAAATAGACAAGCTAGAAGAAAAAAAAAAGCTTAAATCATTGTAAATATGATTAAATTATTTGTTAGGTGTACGTTTTCTGCTGATAATTCGGAGCCTGAGCTGGTAAAAATGAACAAGACGGGGGTTGAGTTGAAGCGGTGAAATTTTATTCTCAGTTCCACATATTTCACACAGTCATTCGTACGCCAGTTGTCTTTGCTACACAATGCGACACGGCACCCGTGTAGAACACAACGAGAGCAAATAATGGAATAAAAACGTAGACAGTTAAACGTACGTAGAATGATGAATGATAACCGGTGAAATCTGAAAACACAGAAATCAACATATAACTTAAACAAAGTTCACATCACAAGTAAAGTTGAAAAATATTTAGGCAGCGCAGTGCCTTCAATTGACAGAAATTCACAGAATCACGTCACATAATACATTTGTTGTACTTACGACTGTTGGAAGCTCTTCAGCATGACGACAAGTTAAACGAAAAGTATGAAAGAGAAGATACGCGTCTTCACCTTTCCACGTCTGCCGCTTCAACTGACGCTACTCCACTTTGTCTTCTTAAATTACCGACGCTACATCCTTACGATCACATGTCTCATCTATTTGCATGTTTAAGCCCCGCAAAAATTAGCACTAACTCACAAACCTTGAGTAAAACATAGGCCCAAGTTTATATAACTTTACTTTGCAGGAACGCTTGATGATTAAAGACAAATTGTCTGAAACAACAAACTACTATGGGTACCTGTAACAAAACTACCAAACTTCATGCTCCAGAGTACGGACATAACATCACATAAAGTGACAATTAATACATCATATAATCAGCGACACCTATAGGAGACTAATGAACTTTCTTTGCAAAAACAAAGTAACATTGGGAATGAATGATTATTCATTCCTTGGCATTGGGGTCGGCCAGTAACCGACCTTTGACCCTGAGTGACCGCTGGTGCACCGAGATCAAGGTTGGGCGCTTTCCACGTGGGCTCAGCTTCCCTCCCGCACTTTCAGATCGACTGTCCATGGCGCGCCAGCTACGTCCTGCTGCAGCTCGCCCACCCTCCCTGGATCCCCATTTATTGTTATATTAATTGTTTTGTTTACTGTTAGTGCTTCATGGCGTACACTCAGCTTATAGTACGCCCATTTAACTTGCGAGTAGTCAATGGCACGTGTAGGCAGTAGTTTATTATTAGGTTGTTATTAGTGAGTTTAATTGGTGTCCTGAAAGTATTTATTTCGCCATTCTGTGTTGTGTCTTTCTTGACCGGTACCTAATGCGTTGGCAATCAAAGGCAATGGGGAAGCTCTGAAAGTTATTTTTAGTCAACCTGCGAATAAATGTCATGATTTCCACGAACCGCAGCCCCAAGAGGTAAACTTTTCGTTTTGAATATGCTCTTATCTGCTGTATGTAAAATTGATCACCATTCCCCAACGTTCCGCATTATATGTAGCATTATATTTTGAAACAGGATTGATGTTCATAAGGGATTTTTGACAAGGTCAGTTAATTTGGCAAGTTTGGCTTGATTTTCAGGTGATGCAATTTGACTGAAAATGTAATCCATAATGTACATAAATAAAAATGAAATATGAATCACAAAATATTCAACATTAGCATTTGTTCCCTGCAAAAAAACACGAAAAAATGTAATTCCGTCACTCTGAAGTGTGTGTGTGTGTGTGTGTGTGTGTGTGTGTGTGTGTGTGTGTGTGTGTGTGTGTGGTTTTTTTTTTTTTGTTTTTTTTGTTTTGTTTTGTTTTGTTTCTTTTTTGTTTTTTGTTTTTGTTTTTTTTTGTTGTTGCTTTTTCTTTGTTTTTTGTTTTGTTTTGTTTTTGTTTGGTTGGGGTTTTTTTGCTTTTGTTTTTGTTTTTTTAGTTTTTTTTCATGGTTTTGTTTTGTTTTCGGGGGGTTTGGTTGGGGTATTTTTTTTGTTTTCCGTTTTTGTTTGTTTTTGTTTAATTTTTTTCTACTGAACGGTCAGATCATAAAATAACAAAAGAGCTGTCTTTCTCGTTTATGATAGCCCATATGGAACACTTTGGTGGTACCATGATGGTGTAACATAGTAAAAATGGTGCTAGGATATTCACGGAGCGACTCGCAAAAAGGTAAATTTACCCCACGAAATTACAAACGCGTCAACAATTAAACGAAGGGTGGCATTGATATATATATATATATATATATATATATATATATATATATATATATATATATATATATATATATATATATATATATATATATATATATATATATATATATATATACATATTTATATATATGTTTCTGTTACTCCAATACTTTCATTAGCTTATCTTTTTTGTTTTACATTCCTTTTTTTTACAAGTACACTATTTCCCTGCCTAATTCTTACAGCTTTCGCTGCTTCTATTGTCCATTCTTCGTCATCAGTAATTTCAATTCTCTTTTTCCATTGCCCTTTACCTAATATTGTAGGATTATCCTTATCAATTTTTATCCTCATGCATCAACAGCATCAGAATATCAAAAAACACTTTCAGTGCATCCATTGTTGATACCAAAGTGAGTATCGTCTGCAAATTGCGCCAGTCCAACTTCGTATTTATGTTTTAGTCCCACATCACCACTGTACCCTGGTAAGATTACACGTTTTATATCAGTACGTTTTCTTACCTTTTGTGCCATAAGCTCTGCCTAAATAATGTACAAAACTGTGGCGATTGGATTTACCTGTCTCAGACTCCTTGACATTTTAAACATTCCTGATAGGAGGCCATTAGTTAGTATGGAACTTTGTGAACCTTTATACAATATCTTATCTATTTTTCTTTAATTTGGTCGAAATTTCACTACCGTCTCCGATCTGGGACAACTTCCAGCACTGTACTCCATTTGTGCTGGAATGAATAAAATGGACTGGGCCGTGTCGATTATGGCATCCACGCATAATTGCCTGCATTGAACTATAGTTTTCGCGAATGGGGATTCGGTACAGTTAGTATGTGCGTTTCCCAATATCGGCTAGGTGATTGGTGCCGAAGGTTGCTGTTGAGCACAGAAACATATATAATTAAGCACTAAGTCTACATACTACCACTCAACACGATCAAAAGTTTGGGGTTTTTGTGTGTGTGTGTGTTTTTTTTTTTTTTTTTTTTTTTTGTTTTTTTGTTTTTTTTTTTTTGTTGATATGAGGACAACATTGTTGTCTCCTTCTTTTCTTTATTACAATACTGAACTTTCTGTCTTGTTCGAGCCATTGCATCGTGTATGTTACGCCGTTTTGCATATGCTTTTTGATCTGCATGTATTAACTTTGACAAATACACTTCAGACGTTTTGCCATACAATTTTTATATCTTTTAGGCCATAATTCACTTTGACCCTGATACATCTGTAAATTATGTTTTATTGTGGTTTTTTGTTTGTTTGTTTGTTTGTTTGTTTGTTTTTTTGTTTGTTTTTTTGTTTTTTTTTTTTTTTTGTTTCTGTTTTTGTTTTTGTTTTGTTTTGTTTTTGTTTTGCTGGTGTCTCTACTTTTTAGAACTATCGAATTTTAGATCTTATCTTTGCAGCTTCAGCGCTTTCTGGGGATTGTTGTTTTTTTCTTTGACTTTTTAGTTTCCAACTTTTCCATTTCTTAATTCATATTTTCAGCTTGTATTTCTTTATTTTTTTTGGTAACTTCTTTTTTTCGGAATTTTTACTCTTCTCACTTTCACTTTTTTTTTCGTAGTCGTTGCTCAATGTATGCATATATTTTTCATTTTTCTTTTTGTTATATCCGTACCATATTTTCTTACTTTGCTATCCCCTTTTGTTTCTTTCCAGAGAGAAAATTGTAAACATATCTGTAAATAATGTGCCTTATATAACTTTAATATTCATTATCCAGTACTCATTGCGTTTTTCAATTTCACTAGTATTTATCATTATGGTTACAGTATCATGGTCACAAACTGCAGAAACAATGTCGCATACAGACACAACATAGTCTGGATGGCTGCTAACGTACATATGTCTGTCCGTGATGCTTTTCGAGTTCCTTTTTTAATATACGTGAAATTTGTCTTGCTTGGGTTCCTTCCCCTTAAAATTTCCAACACAAGTATTTTACCTTTTTTCATTGTGGAAAGGGCCTGATAGGTGATGACAATCATCTTTTGTTTCGGCGCATCAACAAATATATCCTGAAAATGCTGACAGACCCGGATGACAAACGGTGAACACTTCAGCTGAATTATGTGTTACTTGATGGCAAGTAAATAAATCATATATTTATTATCTATGGTTGTTAAGGTACCTGGCAATGGCTAAGGCAAGCGGTATTAAAAAGTTAATACATTTTCTTCGATCGAAATCAATGTGTAGGCAGCGGCATTAATGAAAGTGTAGTTTAACAGCTACATTCTGTTAGTAAATTTTGCTTAGTACTAGTAACTAGAATATGTTTTGTATAATGTAGCACTGTGCTGCTACCGTGTTTCCTGTGCAAGCCAGTGCAGGTACAAGGAGACCAAAAGGGTAAACATCAAAAATGAGATCTAAGTAAAAGCAGGGAATTTTCTTTCAGAATGATAGTTTCACTTTGCTTACAGGTTTCGCAAGTCTTATTCTCACAAATGTAAAAGCCAATAAATGGGATATATATATAACAGTTTTGCTCCATTCCCCAAGGTTCACCTGTGGCAATGAAGCTGATCATATTAGTCAAATCCCAGTTGGAGCCCTCGTGGGTATTATGATTATCCTGCGCACAATCAAAACACTATTGTCAGTCAGATTGTGGCCATTACATGCTTTATTAGTTTAACTGTTTATGAGTCATATAAGGGTACTACAGGGAATCGGATATTGTATAGTAAATACAGAGTTCTTGTTTTAGGTTTCTATGGGGTGTCATCGGTGGGCACATGCTTACTTGATTATTGATACGTTTGCTGGCTTTTTTGTAAAGAATCACAAGACACATAATTTTATAGCCACTTTTTCATCAGCTAGGAATATTTACCGATTAAACCTAAATGCAAGATATACTGTTTAATAAAGTCTAATAATCCATTATACGGCATATATCCTTTTCATGTTTTACAGGTGATGATTGAGGCAGTGACCATATATTTTATTTCACACTCCGCCGATATTAGTTTGTCCTCACGCCCTCATTACTGCCACTCAACTTTGGAACAAACCAAGTGCACATGCACTTTTAAATGGACGCTACTCTGTTGATGGCGTATTTCTAGTTAATTTTTATGAGGTATCAGAAACAACCTTGTTATTTCCATGCACCAGGTCATTGACCTTTCCCAGGACTGATGGTGTTAAGCGGAGACAAAGGTAAAACTTTGCAGCAATACCACCTGCTACGCGAAAAAACAAATGAATTTTTCCATTGTCTATACCTGTTACTTCTGGATATACAGAGAAACCTGAATAATTCAATGGATGCCAGATAGACCTGTGGCTCGTGACTGTTTCTATCACGATAAATTTTGCGCCCTGTACTGCATGCAAACTTTTCGATTCATTCTTGTTGCTTCCAGGACTAAAATTTGCCTGCACATAATGCAGTGTCATGCCTGCGAGCATAACATAATGGTAAGTTATCAACATGTACAAACATGGTTTTCAGTCGTACCTAGCTGTCAGGAAGGAATAACACCGAACAACAGAGCAACTATGCTTTCATGATATGGTAATTTACAACGAAAAGACTTAAACTGCGTTTGCAGCCGGTGTACATCTAATTGCTAATAGAAAGTTATTCTTAAGGTTTTTCCTCGGCGCTCCTGGGGTGCACTAAGAAATGTTGTTGACTTGCACCATTATATTTGATTGGACTATAAGCATGCTGGTACTTAACTCATACCATACCGATATTTACGTTGATTAACCAAGATTTAAGACGACAATTGCATATTTAAATTCTTCATGAAAAGAACTTTCGTTTAAGTACCATCATACCTAGCGTCTAAAGTCAGTGGTTTTGGCACTGCCTGGCAAGTCACGCTGCAGCTGCGGCAAGGGCAGCTGCAGCATGACTTGCCAGGCAGTGCCAGAACCACTGACCGAGGCCTGTGACCATAATATGGAATGAGTTAAATGAAATGCCTTTTCACAAAGAATGCTATTACTGTATCCATTTGATTATTCAGAGCTCTAGGCTAATTTTAACTACTTTTACCTCACAGTTCGCACTGAAATAGCTAAACAGCCCATAAAATGCCCACCCAGGCTGCCTCATTATCTTTAAGTGAATCTGGCAGACCATTCTGGAGAAGAATACATTGTGGAACACAACTCCAATCCCATTTGACTTATACAAGAATCAATCGGGATCGATGCAAGTATCCGAATTGAAGATTCCATTCGGAATGAGGGATCCATAGCAACACCATCTAGCGTGCAACTTTTGTCTGACATTTCCAAAAAAGCTACATTTTCATGAAGTTGCAGCATGATCGGCATGATAAGTTTGGAACACAAGTTACAAAATACCAAAAACACACACAAATTTCAAAAATGGGAAACGTTCTTGTGTTGAACGACAGGATAACGGATATAAGACACAATTAGTTTATTACGAACGGATGATCACCAAAAAAGCTCACTTGCTTGATAATTCAGCACGCTAGGAACTTGTCATTTCAATTCCAGCTGTATCAACAAGTTTAGTTCATTGATGTAGCCATTCACCCTTCCCTCCCCCCCCCCCCCACACACACACACCCTTAACGGGGTCTACCCCTCTTTAGGCCTATCAAAACGAATTGAAATGATACAGTAGCTAAGGGACATGGTATATCTACAAGGTCTCTTTTTTGGCAGGACATATATACATATATATTTCAATAAAACTTATGGCAATGTTCTAAACCAGAACAAAAACGAAATGCTACATGTACATAAAATGTTTCTTAAATAGGGAATTGCAAAGAGTACGCCTGCTATAGGTGCATGTGTGACCAAAGCTACAGACCTAGCCTAAATGATCCAGTCTGTGTAAAGATCGCGTGTTAGACTACGCTACGAAAATTACTTCTAGCATGATAGCTTAATACATAAAGTAGGTCTGTCTCAACACAGAGCAAAAGATTATGTTGTGAAATAGCACACTATTGTATGGAGCAGAAAAAGAAAAAAAAAAAACAATTTGGAGTGTTTACATCTCGATCCTGCGCTTGTGATTTCTCTGTCAGGGATGTTTTCAACTGTTTTTCATAGTGCCTAATACATTTAATACAGCCACATTTATTACACAATAGAAACATTAATTGTACCCATTTTACTATCATATAGACAATAAAGCTAAAATTTCAGCAAAAAATAAAACTGAAAATTAAAACGCTGTTATTGCATATATATTTGACACGAATGCGTTTTACTTAAGGGCAAGTATGAACAATTATGTCACCAGCCGGCCCCAGATAACCCACATTTACTACTTATCTGTTACTGTCTGTCTTTTCATATGTGATGCTAACCTTCTTCATGCATGTTCTTGTTACCATATTGTCATGTGAAGGGTGTATGTGTCCTGTGAGTACCTCTGATTGTAATTCTATATTTTCATAGTGTATTTTTTGTTTTCACACTTTTTTTTATTTACGAGAAATGTTAACATAGGCTTCGCCTGCTCCCGATCACTTAAAAAAAAACAATGCTAAAACCAAAAGCGAGGCATTTAAACACATCTATGTACATGTAGTTGGTGTTTTATTGTCTATGCGGCACAATAATGGTGCTATTTAGCATTAACACTGGACAAACCAAAATTGCAGTGAATTAGTTTAGGAATTCTGGACAAAACGTCCAACAAGCATGGAGATACCACGGGACCAATAAAGCTTGTCATGCGGTTTTATTGAAGGGGCTTTAACCATTTACGGTAATTTCTACAAATTGTATGGTGTATACTTCTATTTTTGCAGGATAATATTGCAATTGCAAGATCAACATTTCACCTTTCCCAACAACATTTTAAGTAGTTTACATATCATGAATCTATTGCAAGATAGTAATCGCCACACCAGAAAAAATGTCATCATGCATAGCAACTGACATGAACGGATCCATAAGAAAACGTACATATTGCCTATGGACCTTCAAAATATTGAATTTTCTAAACAAAAACAATAAATAAAATATTATCGCCCGTAATGAACAACTTAAAAGCCATTCTTTTCCTTTCAAGGGCTCTTACGTCAAAGGTACAACATGATAATTGGTCTGTGGACAATGATAGCACAAATAGGGGATTCGATTGCGTCTGAATCTATGGGAAAATAGTTGTTACAATGCGACGGTTTAAAGATATTTATGCACAGAAGAAAAATTTATGTGTGTCAGAAAATAAGCTAATTTCGTTATGAAATACTGTGATCGAAATTTAAATCTTAAACTTTAAACTTAAATTTTAAGAAGGCAATTAAGCAAGGCCTTTGCCCACGATACCACCGGTTGACACAGATTCATAACTGAATGAAAAAAGCTCGGTCATAACCCACATTCACGATTATCTAAGGTGAGACGTGAAGTTTAATTGCGGTGTTGCTCATCTGTTTCTCACTTTCTACTTAAAACAGTTTTGTGTCAAATACAGAATAATGTACATACGGATAATACATCTGCACAAATTTTACAGATATTGAACCAGATAACGTATCGTATTCCATTGAATAGTAAAGTACCAGTCGCAGGACAGTTTTGAGGATAATTACACCCGAAAATTGAGGATAGTGTTAACGTCACTATCCTCAAAAATTGAGGATAGGAATGACGTTACAACAGTTGCCAATCACGGTGACAGACTGTAAGTATAAAGAAACATGAAGCACGTTTTGAAAACTTTGTTCAAAGAAATAGCAAGGATAGTTTTGAGGCTCACTATCTGCGAAAACCTGAGGATAGTGACGTCACCACATTGGTAAATCACGAAAACAGACAGATTATTCGTTTTAACAAATATTGGCTAAGATTTTAAAAGGACAGGCTTTCACAAATCAGTTACAATTATGAATATGCTACCGATATATGTTTCAAAATGGAGGTAAGTGACTTTCAGTTACTCTTTAAGCGAGATGCTGGTGAATCTAGAGCTATGGTCCCACAGTAGCATAAATGAATATCACGATGCCTTCATACAATTACAATGTAGGATAGCAGAGTATATAGGAAGCTGGTGAATCTCCCATACTTGGTCAATTGAGCTCTACGGGTCAGCTAGTCACAAGAAGTAAAATTTAAGTCGTTGGGGTAGAATGTTACATAAAAAGGGAGCTGAAAAGGATCCTTCAATCCAGTATATAGCTGACAGTCATGAGAATCATAGCAAATGCTGACTACAGGAAAGGATGGTTTCGCCAAGGCATATTACACCATTGTTAACGACAGATCCCCCATTTGCGTATTGTCACAACAAACGACAGAGATCAACTCTTGGGCAGCCAAGGGCAACTCTTCCGCAGTCAAGGGCCACTCTTTGGCAGCCAAGGGGCACTCTTTTGCAATCAAAGGCCACTTTTTGGCAGCCAAGGCCCCCTCTTTGGCAGCCAAGGGGCAACTCCTTGGCCGCCATGGGCCACTCTTTGGCAGCAAAGGGCCACTCTTTGCGGCCAGGGCCACTCTTTGGCAGCCAAGGGCCACTCTCTGCGGCCAGGGTTACTCTTTGGAAGCCAGGGACCACTCTTTGGCAGTCAGGGGCCACCTCTTGCGAGCCAAGCACCTCTAAATGGCAGCTAAGGCCATTCTTTCCCAGTGCTGGGGCTACCCTATAAGTAGAGTTGACCAATACCATCTAAATCAAAAGCATGACACAGATCAAAGGCGAATGTTTGGAAGGAAAGACTTGGTTACATTACCTCCCATATGATGAAAATACATAGGTTGAAGTCTGGGGAGAGGCAACCGTATTCAAATTCCAAGAGCAGCACACAAAAACGTGAAACACTTATCTGTCCCGTTTCTCAGTGTGGAGTTACAATCAAACGTCTAGCACAACATCTGTTGTTTTCTCACAAGTTAAACCTTCAGCAAAGACAAACCAGGTTGTCTGTAACCATAAGCACCAATCATATAAAACAACTGCCTGCAGTCACTTGGGGACCTGCTGAGATGGAGTTGACCAATAAGCCATGGTGGGAAACACATTATTATTATTATTATTATTATTATTATTATTATTATTATTATTATTATTATTATTATTATTATTATTATTATTATTATTATTATTATTATTATTATTATTATTATTATTATAACCCACACATCCCAACTATGTCAATGGCTAACACAATAAAGCGGGCTCCTCCATTGTATAAATTTGCATGACACCCCATTGTGAATCCAACCCCTCAACCACAAATTCTTTTGAGTCTCACTGAATGTCAATTCAAAGTGTAGGCCTCATCACTTTTCACTCAATATTTAATGTAGTGCAATGTGGTGGGGTATTGGCCTTCAGCTTTTACTGCCTCATGAAGCTTGTGTATATTAGAAAAATAGCCGGTTTGTTTGGACTGCAGTAGAGCTGGGCCAGATGGTCATCGATCCCTGTACTCTGAAGAAGTAATCTTTGTGATCCCCATAATAATTTTCCCCATTCTTAAACATTGTAAGTGCATTCCATCCCTGTTGCCCATGGCTGCAGAAAATAATTGGAGTTTAAATAAAACACTCAGTCATTTGCCAACATAATCAAAGTGAGATGACTACTCAAGGTGTGTACTGTGGACACGGTGACCACCTTTATCTTAGAGAACTGTATGGCATAGCTTACCCCCTAAATCAGTCGAGCATAGCACCTCACTCTCTTCTTGGCTTCTAGGATATGAGAACCGCATCCACTGCACATCATTTTACCATGTCTGGAGAGCATGCAGCAACTGCCGACCTTTTTATGTCGCCAAATGAGACAATTATGTTTATAAGGATTGTACTCCACGTCCTTTAGATAGAAGCTGAAGGTCTCAAGTCAATGTCACACTGGAGTTGAGTCATGCATACCACACTCGTTAAGTAAACCGTGTATGGCAAGCCAACAGGGCCATAACGCATTGGTCTTACGCGTTGCCGAGCGTCCACTACGCATAGTCGAGCCAACCAATCAGATTTCAGTCTCCACTATGCGTTGCCGAGAATATGTTTTCCACTACGCATAGTCGAGCTTCGGCTACACGTAGTGGAGCAACTTATGGCACCTTTTGGCTGAAGAAAAGCAAACCAATCATTTGCGTCCTTACAATCATTACTGATATTAAAACAGCCAAAAGGTCTAATACAGTTTACAAGAGCATGAATGATTGGATAGTTTGGCAACAAGCTATAGGAGGCATAGTTTCTCCACTACGCGTCGCCGAGGCTCGGCGACGCGTTCTAGAAGAACATTTTCTCGGCAACGCGTAGTGGAGACTGTAATCTTAGTGGTTAGCTCGACTACGCGTTGCCGAGCCTTGACTACGCATAGTGGAGACTCTGATCTTATTGTTTGGCTCGACTACGCGTTGCCGAGACTCTACTACGCGTAGTGGAAACTGTAATCTTATTTGTTGGCTCGACTATGCGTTGCCGAGCCTCAACTACGCGTAGTAGAGACTACAATCTGATTGGTGTACTCGACTACGCGTTGCCGAGCCTCGACTACGTGTAGTGGAGGCTCGGCTACGCGTAAGACCTGTACGTTATGGCCCTGTTGGCTTGCCATAACCGTGTTGCCCTTGCAAAGTCTTAAGCTCAAATGATGATTCTCTTACTGTTGATTCTTATTTAAGTGAAAGGCTAATGTTATAATCAGTGCAATTAATTAGAAATTCAGCAAAATGTCGACAGTTCAACTTACATTTATGCACGGAGGCCTACACTCACTCCCTTGTGTTTTATATATATATATATATATATATATATATATATATATATATATATATATATATATATATATATATATATATATATATATATGTACTATATTCATAATTTTAACTGATTAGGGAAAGCCTATTCTTTTAAAATGATATTCCATATTTGTTTTCACTACGTCACGTCATCACTATCCTCAATTTTCCAGAGTCGTGACGTCATTACTTTCCTTAATTTTTCAGGATAGTGAAGCTTAAAAATACGCCCGGTATTTCTTTAAACTAGTTTTTTAAAACGTGCCTTATATTTCCTTAAATTTTCGGTCTGTTGTCGTGATTTATAACTATGGTAACGTCAATACTATTTTCGATTTCTGAGGATAGTGACGTGAACACTACTCAATTTTTGAGGGAAGTGATCCTCGAAACTGTCCTGCGATTGGTGCTTTACTATCTACTCATTTTAATCGATTGTAACTTGCATTTTTCGTTACAACAAACATTGGTATCTCGCAACACCAATCATAAAGTTTCAGTCAGCAGACACACTCACTACTGTATTGCCAATAATGGTATCATGTAAATTTTGCCTCAAGAAAGATACGATTGCGTAATACATAATGGCAGAGGAAAAATGCATTATTTGGAGAAAAGGAGCAACTGGTTATCAAAGAGAACTCTTGCAAAATTGGTGCAAATGCCGCTTTCGTCATGATAGTTCACACATTATTGTTAAATCCCATTTACGTTCAAGACGCTTTGTCGTATAGGGTGGATTTCATGTGAATCCAATTGTGTTGTTTACCGAGAAACGTCTGACAAAACGGACGCAAGCTGAGTCACCCTAATAACCGTTATCACACTCACAAATTGCGCGCACACACACACACATCTACACACACACACACACACACACATACACATAAATTGCGCACACACACATACACACACACATATATATATATAGATATACATATATATATATATATATATATATATATATATATATATATCGCACTTCCATTCTTTTCTTCCAAAATTTTCAAAATTTTCATATATTTCTATGACATAAATCCATTGTTATGGTGGTTTTGAGCCAGGGCACTGGAATAAGAAGATATTTACAAAAGCTCTCATGGCGCAAGATAGAATCTTTTGTTCTTGACATTTTATGTTTCAACGAGATTCCATTGAATGCTATCTATGGATATATACACCATAATTTGGTGCAGTAAAATGCATAAAACGCGCCTGCCCGTGTATTGGTAGTATTTTCATTGGTGTGAAACGTGTCGTGGTTTTCAGGTCATTAAACCTAGGTGAACCAGGCACCGGATAGTAATGTTCTCTAATTTGCGATCAGAATAAAACCGAAATGAAAACTGTAAATGTAACACGAATTGATCAAAATACTATAACATCAATGACGTTGATGAGGGACAACTTATTTCTTAACATTTAGCAGCATGTGTACAAGAATAACTGGGACTTGTGATGTGGGTGCTTTGTGTCAATGTGAGAATACGTATCTCATTTCTGAACATGAACATTGACTTTTTCATCTGTGTGATGAAAGGCATAAAAATACGAGTGCCCCCGAATGTCTTTATTGATAACAAAGACAAAGAATCTTCCAATTGAAATTAACTTCGACTCGCTACCCGCCTGTCCACGTCAATATATGTCGAGAATAGTTAAAACCAGCCTTCATATAGAAAAGGTCAAACGAGAGTATGGATGCAACACAGCCAAGTTATGAGAGACACCAAGTTCCGACACCGTTGGGTTATGCTGCATATTTCATACAGGAGACTTGTTTTGGCCACAAATGAGGACAAACATATATTTCGTGTGTCCAATAAAAGCGCCCTTGGATGTTGATCGATGCTGTCGTCCAGTATATTTTATGCACACCTCCATGCCGAAAGGAATTCGAAAAACTTCCTGCATGAATACTTATTAGCAAATATTTCACTGAAATTTGTGTGTAAGCTCATCCATGACGGTACTCCCTAGGTCAATAGCTTTCCTTGGCACGGGTTGGGCGCACCTATGAACGAAAATTTAAGCAAAAACGTTAAGCCAGAGAACAATTTACATCCCGGCCCATCTGGTAATTTGAGCGGGTAAATGTTGACGTGAGGAAATATGTTAAACCGTAGTGTGGATATTAGCCATTTTGATATTTTACTTTAAATGGAACACAACAATGAGTCAACAGAAATATGAGCAAATCGCCATAA
This sequence comes from Hermodice carunculata, assembly GCA_964020975.1. Lineage (NCBI taxonomy): Eukaryota > Metazoa > Annelida > Polychaeta > Eunicida > Amphinomidae > Hermodice > Hermodice carunculata. The sequence goes on from OZ026617.1 coordinate 7,064,127, forward strand.
TTACAAAGAGGTTAAGCCAGAATGATTTCTTGCACTTATTTTGCATTAATTCTATTCGAAAAGGTGTTTGTTATGTTGGTCCAATATTGGTCGAACAGAACAACAGTAGCTCATAAAGCAGTGTATCTCCGTTGTGATTACATGTACATGTTTCACAGGTTAAACCATCTTAATATGCAGTGGTATACTTCATGCTTCGTTTCGAACTTATGGAACATAAATATCATATAAACATGGTTCTGCCTTTAGCAGCATGACGTGTGCGGAAATTAATGGCACCGAAAAAAGTCTTGCGCTGGTTCCCGCTGATGACCCGATTTTAAATAAAGACTTATAAAGCCTAAAACGTTCTTCTAAATTTCAATTTTTTTTGCATGCAATTTGTTCCTTACACAAAACACCAGCGTAATTTGTTATAATGATTTAGAACTTTTGTTTTTCAGCGAGTACGAACCAAGTCTTTGATCTTGTAATATTAGACTTTATAGTGTTCAAACAGGTCTTTAGGTTAAATATTTGGGTTTGTTAAGTTTCTCTTTATATTAGAGTACAATTATTAGTGTACAATCGTGACTAAATGTGCAAAAACGTCACAGGTGCATGTATGGGTAAGGTGGCTCAGTAATGTCACCATATCCTTTGCAGTATGCACGTGTGCTCCGGAGATGACTGTGGATTACTCTGAATAAAACAAAAATACAGAATAAGCATCTCTGGAGCTTTCATAGTCCAAATATATGGCTGTATTTTATCTGTTGCCAATATACATGGAGTGATGTTTCAACATTAAGTTTTGATGTTTAGCATTAAAAAATGAAAAAAAAAACATATTTTATGTCAAATATAATATATCAGGTGAATCACGGATAGACTGAAATGATAAACAATCAGCAATCAAGTATTCAGTTATTTATTAAAAACATTTAGCAGATTATGAAATAAAGCCCATACAGCTATTATAGATAAGTGTGTACTGGCATTCTTTAGTGCAACACAGTGTGCATTGTTTTAGAAGTGCATGGTGTCGCTTATCCGTAGCTGTTCCTAAAGAGCATGAGGTTGTCATGACTGAAGAAACATGCTGCCCAAAAATTTAAACACCAGGTAAAATTATTTCACCTCACGTCACACGTTCTTGCTGCTTATATATAGCGCTTATATATAGATAAAGAACATTCAAGCTAATAACATGCCCTGATCACACGGAATTGCTGTGGCCTGGTATAGTAGAGGCACACTGGATTAAAACTTGTCCTGTTACACTACAGCCAGATTCCTGGAAACCATAAATTAGCATGGTCAGTAGTACGACGCCATTTTAACACTCAGACTGCTCAGAACTTGGCACAAGCAATCTTCTATAAGTAAGAACCATTTGTACTCTACTCATTTTTGTTATATAATATATATATATATATATATATATATATATATATATATATATATATGTTTATATATACATGTTTATATATATATATATATATATATATATTAATAAACATATAGAGTGATCCATTTCATTGTATGTGCAGGTATAATATATGTGCATACGACGAAATGAATCACTATGATTTGGGGGACTTCACGGGAATAAAAAAGGAGAGAAGAGAAAACATCAGTGTGTATTGTAGGAACCAATTCACTGTGCGTAAGACGTTATCAAGTAAAGATGCACAAAATTAAACAATTTGTAACTTAGAGGTAATTGTTGTTTCCAACATAACAACAACATACAAACACAATGTGTGAAAAGTACATTCACGTCAAAGCTAAATTAGCCGCCCAGTGACAATTATGGTCAGCTATTACCTAATGTTTGTTATTTTTCATATTGTATTTTCCTCAGTACATGTGTTCCAGGGTCACTTAAGCTGGTCCACTTTCACACACAGTTGAAATAATGTTTACTCTCTTTTGATTGGCTATTTCGCATACTGCATCTTCATTCCGCGAAAGATATATAAACTGCGTTTCACACTGTATATGGTGTATAATAAGTAACACTCTTTGTTACAACACATGGACATGTACGAAGTCGTGGTGCTCGGATCTGCGAAATCAGGCAAATCTTCACTGATTGAGCAATTCATGAACGGCAATTTTGCTGCTAGGTATATCCCAACACTAGTGGAGCGCTACTTCCATGCACTCCAGCGTCCAGGTATGTTTTAAAATCCAGTTTTTGTTCATTTTGTATATGCTATGAAACTATGTCAAAAAGAACAAACTTAATATTGAGCTGAGCTTCTAAATTGAACTATTGCCATGACGAAAGCTTTATGATCAGATTGTTTAATGAAACATTGAATATTGCATTGACAATTCTTCATGATATGGATTCCTGAATACTTTATACTTAATTTGGGCCAGGGTATATTTTCAGATGCATATTTATTTAAATGCATTAGCTGAATATTACTGCAGGATGCTATATATGACAGGTATACCTATTTCAGTCGATTTGATTATGATTTATACAATTGACAATGTTATAAACGTTATTGCATTGTTGTGTTGCAGATGGCCAGTACGAGAAGGTGGCAATTGTGGACACTGCTGGGCTTTACTTGAACCAGTTCCTGGCAACCAGAGGCCGTGTTATACGGACAGGAGATGTTTTCATACTTGTTTTCTCCGTCACGTGCTTGGAGTCATGGCAGATGACTGTGGAACTTTCCAAAATTATCCACAAGGAAAAAGGTCAGTTATCCCATATCTGATATAGTAGTTCGTTGAACATGTGTTTGATGTAAAGGAACTTTTGATTTAATTTTGATAGTCGGTAAGAGAGATGCAGAAAGATTCAATGTAAAGTAGACATCAAGATTTACAAGGATATAGTTTTGCGACCTTGCCATTATATAAATTTGAGACTTTAATAAAGAGTGGACTTAGAATCTCAGTTGGCAAAATATGATTTCATTAATTTTAAAGAGCAAAGTAGTTTTGCACTCTGGATTCAACTCATCAAAAAATATTCTTCTACCATGCAAACAGTTTTCATAATAAATCTACACACAATTGTATCCATTTTTATTATCAATATTGTATTTATCTTTGTTGGTGACAATATTGTCTTCTGTTTTCTTATTTAGATCTACATAGGTACTAAACTTTTTTTTTGTCTAGTACTGTATTCTTGTATTTACAATTACAAATGTGCTTTTTCCTTAACAAGAATAAGAGTCAAAATGGGTTTTTGTTGAACATCCCCATGCAAGACGGATTTTATATGCGGAAAATGATTAAACCTCATCATGTTGAGAGAGCAACTTCTGAAAATTTGATTCCAAAATTCTCGGGTAACAGCAGTCCAAAAATAATATTCCATAGTTTCACTTTCTCGTTTGTAAATACTACAATTATTTGTATCTCATAATCTACATTTTATTTCATCATCTGCATTTAAACAAAGTATCATTTGCATATATATATATATATATATATATATATATATATATATATATATATATATATATATATATATATATATATATATATGTGTGTGTGTGTGTGTGTGTGTGTGTGTGTGTGTGTGTGTGTGTGTACCTATTTCAATTCCGGTACTGTTCTGGATTTTTCCAAATATTTACTGCCAAAATTTCCCCAAATGAACTGAAAATGTACGGCGAGGGGGACATCTTTGACGGATACCGCAGGATAAGTTAAAAACTTCTGCTGTGCAGTTAATATTCACACAACGGTGAATGTCATTGTAAGATATGTTTATCCACCTAATTGGCAAGAGTCCAAAGTAAAAACAGTTCAACATTTAAAAATAAACTTCTGTTTCAATCAGTCGAAGGTCTTTTCAAATTCAATTTAAACCAAAAGTGCTTGGATTTCTTCCTCATTTGTATAATCTATAAGACTTAATTTTCTGCTTATATATTCACCTGTGTAACATCCGTCCAAATATACAGTCTCGACTTGATGTATTATGTTTGGCAATACCCTTTTTTATTCTGAATGCAGCACATTTTGCAGCTTATTTGTAATCTTGATTAAGCAGGGAGATTTGTCTTCAGATTTTAACTCTAAATTGTTTCCATCTTTTTGGGAAGTAATGTGAGAAAGCAATGTCGTTGAGTGCTGGGTAACATGCCACTGTGATATGCTGCATTCAAAGCATTTAGTTACTTTATTTTATGTCAAACCAGAAAAATCATCAGACCCTGGAGACTCGCCATTTTGGCAGCTTCACAATGTTTTTAAAAATTCTCTATGTAAAATATCTTCTTTGCATTTATTTTGTTCATCATCAGTTTCTTTTGGAACACTCTGATCTTCTACGAAGTATAATTTATTTAAATCCTATTTTCTAGTATGTCAATGCTGCGTTTTATGTAATTGTTTATATTTTTTTCCTCCTAAAGGAATTCTGAAGCATATGTTTTAATTATATTTCCTAAGTTTAATTTGTTAATTACCTTGTTATTATAATTTGTCGTTTTTAAAGCTGTAAAACTATTTTGTCTGCTTTTGTCCCTCTTTTTACACTCTGTTTTTGGATCTGATCATTGCCCCTTGTAGTATGCCTTACATTGCAGCCTCCAGCTCATCTTTGGTCACTTGTATTTGTTCTGGTTCGTCAGAGTTATTTACTTCAATATACTTTTTAACCTTTTTAATATAACTTCTCAAGATTCAACTTTTTCTTTCTTGTCCTTTTCTTTCTGACTGCAGAACTGAATTATTTTTGTTCTAATTTCCATTCTTAACATTTTACAAAGCATGATATAATTTTCATTTTCATAAACATTACAATTTTCTGTTAAACACTGTCGTACACGAACTACATACCGTTACTCTATATGAAGGGAGCAATATAACTTCCAGAAACCCCATATGTTATTGTTTAGCTTTAGTGGTAATGCCATAGCAGAATGGTCAGATTTAGAGCCAGGAATAATATCAGTATGAGTAATATAACCATACACTTAAAAAAAATTGAAAAAGATATTTTTGTCTCCATTTGTACCGATGCAATTACAGTCCCCAATCCTTGTTTTTTTTTAATTAACTATAGTATGAGTTGTCGGGCTACCTCCTCTTTTGTCCTTTTGTATATCTAAAACAAAATCATGCTCTCCCCTACTGATTCTATTATCATCCGAGGTTTTTCTTTTCATTTTTGAAGTTCTCATATAACTCTAAAAGTATCAGAGTACCGCAGCCAAAAATATTTGCCTATGTGATCCGTTTTTTATTCAAAGTTACATCTAAGTTGATTAATCAATCGTTATACGCTCTAATAAATTGATGCATTTCATGCAAAAAGTAATTTTTTGAACAATATGCAGACACCCCTAGCATCATTTTTGTCATGACTGAAGATGATCTGATAACCAAACTCGGCATACCAGAGTTTTTCTATGCCTGTTTTTTCATGCACTTCTTAAGGTAGGAAAATGCAACTATTGCCACAAGGATATGGGATTTTGGTTCCTTTTCAGCGTCTCGCAGACGTCTCACATGCAATGATGAAATACCTAAAGTGATAAAAGACCTGTTTGATACCAAAGTGATGCGGCGAGCGGTTTCTCACAAGAAGAGTTGTTAAAATGTGCACCCCCACCCCCCACCCCGAATATAAATAATAAATCTTAAAAAAATTCAAAATTCACTGGAATTTAACCATTTGAATGGACTTGGTGGATATGATCCCAATATGGCCCCTAAGTTTGAAGTCAGTCAGTTTTGGAGAAGAAGTCGAAGATAGGAATTAAAGAGTCCAACGGACTGCTGGTCGATAACAGATGCCCAAGTCAGTTGAGCTAAAAATCAGGAATCTACAGCAGTGCTACCTAGTCAACACCTTTGTTTAACCCTCTCGCAAAGAAAATGTGCACCAAGTTTCAGGTCAATCTAAGCGAGAATTTGATTCTGAAGAAAAAGTTAAAAATACCGAAAACACACAGAGAAAAAAATAATTTAAAAAATTGCAGCAGCACTTGATGAACAGTTTAATCTAGAAGTCCTCAGAGGTTTCCTGTGTGGTATCAAAGTAATTGGGTGAGCGTTTTTTGAGAAGAAAACGATTTGAATAACCTTAGTAGAGATTCACGCAAGGTATAATACCACCAATACGGAAGTGAATATGTCCATTGGGTTTGGAAAAAATCGAAAGAGTGAATTGCGGATGCCAAATAGACGGACGGAAGGACAACAGATCCCTTACCATGACATAAGCTCAGCTGACTGACAAGTCAGCTGAGCTAATAAACCTTTGCAGAATAATTGAGCTAAAGTGCCACTAAGAACTTTCACTTAAAACTTTCAATACAAAGAGACAAAACATCACACCTTGTCCGGTATCATCGGTTTCATGCATATGGGGCGGAGTCCTTAAAGAAGTAAAATTTTGCAAAGCATATAAAAATATGTCTGTCCATACTAGACTTTAACCCACCTCGATTTCCTAATATCCAGAGGAAAAAGATTCCCATTGTCTGATTTCTGTCAGAGTACAACATGACGAGCTTCCTATATTGCCTTTAAAACTACCCTTTATCATTTTCATCAATGAAAAAATATTCACCAGAGCTTGACTTTTGAGCAGTTACCAATGAAAGCTTTGTGCAGAACCATTCAATTACTAAAAGCCTTCATGAATTTTCCATGGCTTTATGTGCTTCCTTTGTCGCTTTAATGTCAAACTATATTTCAAGGTAAGCCTTTGAAGAACCTAAAAATGTTCATTACGGGCTATTTGCCGTTTATCACAATACAAATCAAAATTCAACACCAACAGTATTACTAATTTATGGTACTGTTGAACATGTTAGTAATTCAAACTTAGCAGAAAAGGAAAGGTTCCCTCCAACATGAAATAAGTTCCATATTGGGCAACCAGGTTGTCCTTTATCATGTTATCACCCGCTTCAATACAGAATTAAGAATTTAGACAAAGTGCCATAAAATTAGGAATGAAACAAAGAGAAAAGGAAGTGAAGTCGTACACTGTGTTTAGCAGTATTAATGTAAGGCTAGTATGTTTGCCCTTCATCATATTGGTGTTGAAGTTATCACCTCACAGGTAGATTAAAAAAGATTTCTGAGACTAAAACTACCACAGCGACTGCAAGGGAACCTGCATCATGACCTGCCAGACAGAACAAAAAAAAAAAAAAAAAAACCAAAAACACGAAATGGAATGATTTGAAAAAAAAGGAGAAGATACTGTTCGGTAGGGGTCACTAAGCCCCAGTGTTTCATGCAGCTCATGTTTGATACGAATATTAATGTAATCAGCATCACAAAACTATGAATTTAATGTATAAGATCCACCCTGCAGAGCATTCGCTTTAGACCTCGAATGACTAGATATGAAAACACACCTTACCAAGTGTTATTTGGTTACTGGTTTGCAGTATTCAAACATTTCCACAAAGATTCTTCGTAGCTACCTCCAAAACTGTGAGTTTGGTGGTGGACCCTTGAAGTGAAGGCTTTGGCATTACAGAGTGAATCATAATTTTGACCAACAAAAGTTGTCACAGACTTTCAGTGGAACTACTCATTACCAGAGGAATAAATCCATCAGTTAACTAACTCCATACTAGTCCCTGATATTTCTGCATATATGTATGTAGAAATAAGATGGCGATTGCATGCTGAATTCCTTCATAAAGATAGCTTTCATTCAAGCATCAACATGCCTGGTGTTCAGTTAGTGGCTGCCGCACTGCCCGGCCAGCCATGATGTAGCCACCGCAAGGGCAGCCGCAACATGACGCGCCAAACAGTGCAGAAAACAACGACCAAGGACTTTACCATGACAGTATGAAATGAGAAAAGAAAGGCAGTAGCTGTTAGGTGCAGGGTACTTACCCCATCCTTTCATGCCGCTTATGTTTCGTAAGAATACCATAAATGCAAACAGTATAACCAAAAGTTATATTCAACATATGAGATGCATCCTTTAGAGCTCTCAATAAATACTCGAACAAATGGATGAGAAACCACACTTCACCAGTTGGCATCTGGTTGGCCGGAAGCAAAGCCTTGTGAAATATTTAAAAAATTCCTCCCATGAACATCGATAAAGCTTGTTCCAATACAACCATCCAAAACTTCCAAGGTACTTATAGTGTCCCCAAAAAGTTCATTAACCACCTACTATCAGCATTTAAGTTTCACATGCATGCAAGGCGTCTGTGACTTCCTAATCTTTATATTCATGACAAGTGCCTCTGTCTGTGCCCAGGTAACAGATTAAACTCATATCAAAAGAGGTGATGTGTAAAAGAGGAAACAACATCCATTTAGAAAAATGTCTCAAAGCCTGACAAAGGTATAATTGTGGTGCCGGTAGCCAGACAGACCCTACTGAAAGGCCCAATGCTAAAATCAATGGAACAAAAAAAAAAGACTTTCAAGCGTCCCTTTCCCTAATAAAAATTGATCGATCCTCGCTAGTGCTCGAAACTCAGTTAGAGACCCAAGTGGCCAAAAAAGTACGTATTTTTTCAGTGGCCCAGGTGAGACACAAGTGGCCCAAAGGGCCAAAGCGAGCATCAAAAGACATGCTAAGGGGGCATCCCTCCCTCCCCCCTGAAAATCTCGAATTTGAGCATGCAAAATGGTTCGTTCTAGTGAGTTTCGAGTGAAAAATCTTGCCTTAAAATGGTTGTAGAAAAGTGACAACGTTTTTGCTTTAATGTTCTGATTTGGTTATTTCCGCTCATATAGAACAAAAATCTAATGAAAATTAGCAAAAATCAGCAAAAAATAATTTTAAAAAGCCCATCGCCATATTATTAATTAAGATAAGACAATTTTTGTACTAATACATGTAACGGTTAAGAGAATTTGTGCACACATATTCATTATGTTTATTAATTCTGGGACAATTAACAGATAAATTATCCTGCATTTAGTATTTTCTATACAAAAACAAGATGAAAAAAACCATTAAAATAATGCCTAGGCCTAAATGTGCTAAACTTTTATAACTGAATATTGATTGATTGACTGGTTAGATTTTATCCATGCACATGGATAGAGTAGACATACTAAAATACACAAAATCTCAGCATCGTGCTTCTTGAAAGCACACCAAACTATTATGCATGAAATGGAAGCACCAAAAGCAGGAAATCTTGCCTTGCCTTATTTCTGTGCTGGACCACAAGATGAAAATAGCAAGTATGAAGGCAAAAAAATATTAAGTTGCTTTGCACAGGTTTGTAGCTGAAATGCTTTATTAGCGAATTGAAAGATAGATTTAAATTTCCAATAAATTAATATATAAGTAACTAAATATAATTACTGTGAAGTGTGATTTTTTACTAAGTTGGCTGGCCCAAACAAATTTTTGGTCGCATTTGGCGACCAGCCATTTCTACCTCTTTTATCGAGAAAGTGGTCATCGTGTGCCGTTAATTACAGAAAGTCAACTAAAACACCGCATTTGATTATAATTTGTCTGGAGGGTTAGCTTGGGTCGGGGAAACAGCATTATAACGCACAGTTCAATAAGACATGGCCACGGTAGTTGGGTGATCATTATCATATTTTGCAAGGTTCTATGTATTCCTTCTCTAAGTTACCAGGGCAAACGGTTGTTTAAGTACTTTTAGAAGATGACTCCTAAGAGGCAAATGGGGGTTATAAACCAGTCCTCTCAACCTTTGAAATATTTTTTAGTAACTAGAGACTATAGTATTTCCAAAATGTACAGTTCTAACCACTCAAAACCCTAATTTTATTACTTCTGCCAAAAATAAAAAGACCTGGTAGGCCGTTCACCTTTCACTTTTCTCTTGACTTGTCAGTCAGGTGAGTTTACAGCAAAAGAAAAAAGTAGGCATACATCGTTTTTTCGTGATATTTGTGGATCTATAACATCATAAGCATACTTTACCTCCATTATACTATGAGTCGGAGAACACAGCCTACAGTACAACATAGCCAATGAATAATATATCAAATAGTACAGAAAAACGTGACCCATATTCCATAATTCCAAAGCAAACAATGACAGCAAAGAAAATATTTATCATAAGACTGAAACATTAATATAAATGTACCATTTCGCGCAGAGCCAGTGTTTCCTTTGGTACACAGTTCTCTTGACAAAACAAAGCAAATCCCTACCTGCTGTAAAGGAACACCTTTCTTGGCTTAATTCAAACACCTGTCTTATTCTGATATCACTTAAAACAATATGGAAGTTAAATTATGAATGTAAATAGAATGTTTGATTATATAGTATATGAAAATGATTTAAACATCTTTCATTTTGTATGGTTCTCTAAGCTTCTACCAACAATTTTTGGAAAGCATAGTTAAAAGAATTGATGGTATGTTTTTTTCAAAAAAACGGTGCATAGAAAATTTTTCTGGGGCATCCATATATATCTATATATATACATTATATGTAGGTGTGTGTATGTGGAAATTATGCAATCGAATGTATGGATAGACGGACAGACGGACTTGTTTTACATAAGATATTATTGACCACATCGTATTTTGTCTGCTGTAGGTTCCAAAACGGTGCCTATTATGTTTGTGGGCAACAAAACTGATTTGGATTCAGAGAGGCAGATTCACAAAGACATTGCACGGAAGGAAGCGCAAGCGTATGGCTGTTTGTATGCGGAGACAAGTGCCAAAGATGATATCAACGTTCAGTATGCATTCAGTGCAGTGTTTGCAAAACTGTGTGAATTGGAAATTGAAGCACAATTGAATCATAGAAAAAGTATTCAAGGCAGCAGGCGGATATCCAAATTGTCCATTCTAGGCTGTCCACAGACACTACGTAAAGAGACCCCAGCCTCTAAGTTCGAATCTCAACTTTTAAATGAAAGCAGTTCAGTTTGCAACATTTTATAACACGTGACTCACTTTGTGTTAATAAGCAATATAGCAGTAAATATTATTTTACTACTTTTCATTTGTACAAAACTCAGCGGTGTTGCTGTTGTCTTCCCCAGAAGTTAATTGTAAAATGATACATAAATGAGCGCAACGTTGGTTGGAAAAATATTTAATATAACAATTCTTTGATGAGGATCCGGTGTTTGAAACGTGTTTTCAATTAAAAATAATGCGGACTTGTTTGTCACATATAATTTTAAGTTTGCTACACTAGTAATGACATTTCAAGGCCGTCTCCAATCTCTTTATGTTATTGTGATACAAGATCCGGCATCAGAGCCAGATTTGTCTGGATACTGCCTTGACTGACAACATGGCTAAGGAATAACACCTGGTTCCAATAACCACCAGCCACAGAACTGGCCAGGTAACGCCACCCCCCTTGTGGCCAATACGGTGCCACCCTTATCAAACCCCCACAGCTTCATCAGTGTTTGGCAACAGACAGGCACTTTCATAGCTATTTTGGTGAATAGATCCTCTTAGATAATTGTATGTTGGCCCTGGTATCAACAACTGTATCCACACATTGACCTTCAACTTGCAGTTGTTCCCGCGGAGTAAGTCCATGGGTGTCACACTGCCAAACCCTCACTTTGGGGCACTAATAGGAGGGTGAGGTGGAGCTGACAACTTGCGTGACATCATTCATTTACTTCCAGGCCAAGCCTCTATCCTCAGGCTCAGCCCTTGGCTGTTTTCCAGATGGGGACTTAGGGTGGGTGACATGGACCTGGCCCAATCCCTGCACAAGTGTCCCTATTACCAACACTGGAAACAAAAAAATTCACTGGGGAAGCACTTCAGACGCCATCCAGAGATGGAGAACCTGGCCTGCCATAGGTGGGGCCCCATCTCCTGGTGGTTTGGGAGTCTAGGGGCCTTCAACATGTGGTGCTTCCCTAATCCTCTTAGGCATGTTGCTTGAGTGGGCAAGAAAAAACACACTACCATACCATGACAAGGAGGTGTCCTACTACTGGCGTCGTTGGTAGGCATACTGTCCGTCCGACAATCGGGCGGGGGGGGGGGGGGGGGGGTACACGGTAAATCACACCATCAAGCTGGTGACTGCAAATGTGAACCAGCCAATAAACTGGAAGAGAGTGGTTTGACAGGCCGTGGGAGCCATGCAATGACACCAGCCCACAAAGCAAGGTAATTAGGTGCAGCAAATCACAAAAAACATGAAACTGTCAGGGTAAATCCGCACACTGAAGCCTACGGCGGGCTGCACCACTGTTGTAAATGCCAGCAGAGCTACTTGTACAGATGCAGCTGAACTATTGCCCCAGTTACCAATGAAATTACCAATGCAACCATGGCTGAACTGTTGGGTGGACGCTTACGCTCTTCCATCTGGACAGCTGTCAAAAACACTGGTGGAATTATTTGAGCAACTACAATCGAGGAATTCACAAAAACACCAGTGTAAAGAACCACACACTACAAGCTGGGCAGCTATTAAAAATACAGGTCAAACTATTTGAGGAACTGCAGTTAAGCAGTCCACAAAACATCAGTGTAAACATTTACACACCTTTAGCTGGACAGCTATCAAAAACCGTCAGAAGCATTTAAGCTACCATCTGACATACAGGAAACACAAAGTGGGACAGAGCTCCCAGTGGTGGCATGGGGGGAGTAAACAGTGTGCAATAAAGGTGACTCAATGAGCAAACACCTAAATCCCAATAGGTGAGGAAGAGTTAAAGACCAGCCAAATGAATATCTTCACCAGCAGACCAAGTTTAACTGTATCGATCCCGAGCTACTCCACTCTGGCTAGGTATGTGCCAAATGGAGCAATGCTTTGGAGAAGGTGGCCCTAAGCAGTTAACATTTTAGGCCCTCACTGCATATGACAGCTTCTGTACTGACGTATCTGCTACAGTGAAACCTCTCTCAGGAATCTCATATAGTCCACTTTGTTTCATGCATGTACAACCGATTTGATAGGTAGCAATCCTACTAGGGGCTAAATGACTCTACATTTAGTAGGTGATGCGCTGCTTGGGCACAGCACGGGGACAGACCAGTAAGGGCAGTGTCATGGACACCTGCACTGACCCACTGCTATGCCAAAGGTGACCAAAGCTGTCTACTTGGCAGCTGTTGATGGGGGTAAGCCCTCTGTTAATGATAAAAACCTCACAAAATAACCTATAAGTGTTTTCCATCACTCGCAAATATGTCTTAATGTAGAAGCATACTATGCCAAATTGATCACTGTAACTTGGTCCCTGATAGTGTCGATTTATTTTGAAGTGATGTTGGTAAAGTTACTTTACTTGGATGAGGCAGATTACTCTGTTTATAACAATAATTCTTAACATCGTTTATGTCAATGCAAAACAATGCAACTCTCTACAATTGCAATTGCCTTACATTTTACGTCACACTAGAACACAATGAAGCGTGTATGTTAAACTATTATAACAATGGTCACATGCAAATTTCATCAAACCCACAAATATTTTACAACGGATGTTTACAACTAGCTTTATGGCAATCTGTGAAAAAATACTGAAAGTCATGGAATTCAATATTATTTCAAATAGCACAATACTGTTATTTTCCCATGATTAAAATATTAAATTTCACCTTGGGTGGCAGTAATCACACGAACGTGATGTCAAATTTGTGATTATTTAAACTAAGCAAAAAACGTAACTTTCCACCTTCTAGGAATCTGTATTTTGTATGTGTTTAGATGTATTTCCGAATTTTCTGTTGACATGTGGGACATAACATCTTGTCCTCATTATCTGTGATTTTTAACAACATTGGCACCCATGCTTGGCTGCATTCACACTGGATGAAAGTCAGAGTTATAATGGAGAGATCGCCATAATGTCATTAGATGACATCGTTAATTGTCAATGTGCTTCGCTGTAAAGGAAGGATAACCAAACAGATTTAAAGATGCTCTTATTAACTTACCATTTGGTTTGGCTTTTTGATAAAAAGAATGAAGACAAGTTTCACTCAGTAAGGTCACACTAGAAACAAGCTTGCATAATCAGGCCTATTATCCCAGCTTGGGTGTCTTGAAATGTGTTTGCAACATAGTGACAATTTTCAATCACATAAACACTTGACCATATTGATTGAGGTTTTTATTATCAACATCAATAAGCAGTATAACCACCATTGTTTTGCACACATTAATGCCATAAAATGAAAAGAATGTGACTGTTTTGAAATGGATATTAACAAGAACAAGAAAGCCTCTTACTACCTCACTGCCAATTGCTCATCTGTTTTGCAAACTCTCTGATATGCATCCAGTGCAAATACAGCCAAGCACGGTCACAAGTCTTTATTAAGATCACAGGTACATTAGACAAATGTTGTGTCACACACACCAAGAAAACTTTTGGTGATTTATAGAAAAACATACAAAATTCAGATTTTGGAAAAGGTGGAGAGTTACTTTTGTTGCCTAGTTTATACTGAGTTTACAGAAACCTAATCGCAAATTGCTGACTGCAGGACGAGTAATTGGGAAGGATTTAAACTGCAAGTATTGTGATTTTCGGTTTACACTTGAAAGTTTCCAGGGACAGGGAGTTTCTGTTATCAGTGGCGGTCTGTTCCATATTCTAATGGAATCAGGGAGGAAGACTGTTTTGGTGTGTTGTTACTGCAATTAAGATGTATGGATTTATAAATTTTTTGTATGTATATGTGATGTATTCATGTACCGGGTCCCATTGCAAAAACGCAATGTTTACTGCTTCATAGTAAATAAATAAATAAAATATTAATATATATATTTCTTTTATATATAATTCACACAAGCATATTGGAGTTGGCGTGAACTTTGAAAAATATAGTCCCTTGAGAGCTTTTCCTGATTACGTAAACGTTTGAAGTCCAATGCACTGCCTGTCTTGCTTGTGATGCATGTGGCATGTGTGTGCGAGGAAAGACTGCTGGTTAGTATCTGATTCTGGTATGACAGAACCACCATGAGGGATGGAGTTGGAGTTGGTTTGACAGTTATATCAGGAGAGGAGGACTGAAATGGATTTTACAGCATTGAAAATTATACTCCATAATTTATCCCAGTCATGAAATAATTGACAGATTTTTATTCAAATGGTGTGCTGGTTTCTGGGGTTGTTGACCATTTGAAGGATGCTGCATGTAGTGTCGTAGGGCAAGATACTGGCTTCACAGGTTAGATTGTCTACGATATCATTTGTAAATACAAAGGACTACAAGGGACGTAATACGAATACTTCAGCACTCTAGCTTGAACAGGCAGCCAGGATAATTCCACCTTAATAGCCATTTCTGAGAATCTGTCTATCCATCTAATAAGAGCTTCACAGAACCTTAGTTGTCCCAGTGTGAAGAGTACCCCTTTGAACCAGACCTTTCAAAGGGCATTGGGAATATCTCAAGAGCCCATTTTGACCACTTCAGAATTTTGGAGACCACTATAGGTGCTGTGGTAAAAACTAATTCGTTAACTGTGGACCCATTGGCCTTATACTCAATCTTTGTCACTCAGCAGATTATTACCTTTATAGATATTTCTTTAAAAAATATTAGACCGGCCGTTCAAATATATCTAACATGTGGCCATTAAAAACGTCTCTAAGCATGGTAACGCTCATACATAGGTTTTAACTCATCTCACTTGTCAGAAAGTTGAGATTTTAGGAGGCTCCATCATCCGTCCTCATCCATCCACGTTTCGTATTCCAACTCATCCAAAGTCACTATCCATTTTTCCTGGTTCCCTTAAAACTTGGCAGGGATCTATTTTGGGTGGTTCTCTATCAAGTTTGCTGAAATGGTTATGCTCCAATGAATTCTTTATTTTTCATGATTTTTTTCATTTATGTATTTCTTTTTATTTTTTTCTTCCTTTCTTTTTTTGTCACGGGTATGCATTGTGATATTTTTGTTCATGGTTGAAATGTAAACCATCTTCAGATATAGTCAATTATAATGGTTTTTCTTTTTTTTTTTTTTTTTTGTCAACTAACAAGTCAGCCAAGGTTATAATATGGTCCACCGCCTGGCCGGTCTTTTCTCTCTCTCTCTCTCTCTCTCTCACTCTCTCTCTCTCTCTCTCTCTCTCTCTCTCTCTCTCTCTCTCTCTCTCTCTCTCTCTCTCTCTGTCTCTCTCATTACATCTTCTACCTCTTTAAAACGGTCAGCCAGATTCACTTGAAACTTGATGAGGATGTACCTTGGGTGGGTTTCTACCAGGAAGTTTTCAAAATGTCATGCTCCAATTATAGTATATCTTTTTTTCAAATGTTTTTCCTAATTTTTTGGCAAAATCTCAAAAAAAAATCTTCTTCTCGGAAACTGCTTCGCCAATTGCTTTGAAATTGCATATGGACACTTCTGGGAACCCATAGACCCGAATTTCTTCAAGCGTGGCACTGTAATTTTTTTATTTATTTATTTATCTATTTATTTATTTTTTACAGAATTTGTGGGTATTTTTTCCAATTTAAGTCTTCGACAAATCCATCACTTAATTTTTCATGAATTATTTCTTTAGGTTACTGTTAACTTTTTAAAATCGGTTTCTAGCAAACTGCTGCACCAATTGCTTTGAAACTGCATAGGGACGCTTGTGGGGACCTGAAGACTTTACCTTGTTCATCAGGTGGTATTGCGATTCTTTTTTGTTTATTCGTTAAGAATGTTTCTGCATTTTTGCTTTTCTTTACTTCTCCCAAACTGTATGCTGGCTCCTCTTTCATATTACTGGGAAAGTACCTTGACTTGGTATCCAAAAAAATATTTTCCTCACATAGTTTTGCGATAATTTTTTTTATTATTTATAACAAGCTATCAAAATTCGGAAAAAATGGTAAGGCGATATGTTCATATTAGCAACATGATGGTGGTCTTAAGGAAAGGTTATTTTGTCGTTATTCTGAAATTCACAGCAGTGCTTCATTCTGTGTATATACGGTCAGCTCAACAGAGGTCTGTCACAGTCCTGGTGGTTGAATTTGTGTGATAACGCAAGGCTTGGCCCCTCGGTTTAATAGTAACTTCGTTATTAGGGATAAAGTGTTTTGCTGTAGTCCAAAACAAATGAGAACAATACCATACAGCGCCACGGAATAATCCAAAAGGTTAGCGGCAGTAACCACAACAGAGCAAATGATAATCGATAAACCAGAATTTTAGATAGGTACTAAAACGTTGCTGTGCAGAATACTTCAAGGTGGATTTGTGATTAAAGAGTTTTCCATGCTGGTCGAATATTTGTTTGTTTTGGTGGTTTCATGTATTACATGTAACGGAAAAAGATTAAATTCCTGGAAAGAAGTTTAAAATTTTCAATGTGCAGGAGATGGTCTCGATATCTCTGATCTCGCTAGGTCAGAGAAATTGTAGGCCCTGACAATGTTTGAATTTTCCATCTGTGCAAGAAGTTGTTTTTTATCAACTTTGCCAATATCTTACCACTGCAAACATTGCAGTGACATGCTTTGAACTGATATAAAGAAAAAGCGTCAGTGGATCCTCGTTAGAGATGTACATCAATAGCCAAGGCACAAATTTTACAAAACTCATATATTAGATGCCATGACCACACATACACATATAATGAATAAGGTGAACATTATGACCAAAACAGTGGGGAACGGCCAGAGAGCAGTGTGCTAGATTCCTGCTGTATTTGGCGCCATAGTGTTTCAGTATAATTTAGCCTTCCAGAGAATAGTATAATGAATGGTATGGGCACAACATGGAGGATGAACAAAATAAGAGCAAAGATACTCTAATTGTATATCAATAAAAATTGATGGAAAACACACATACCAATCATACCAATAGAAATGGACTAAAAACTAGATTGCAAAAAAGAATACCAGAAATAACAGTCTTGGGACTGTACATGTAGTTTCCTTGATATTTCATATTTGGGTGTCAGAGTGTATCATAACCCAGAATAAATTTCAGTTGTTGTGTTTCCTTGGTCCCCTGAATACCAGATGACAACAACATATAACATGAAATTACAACACATAATCATGGTAACTACAGAAAAAAAGGCTATGTACATGTTGATGTTAATGGGCATAAACAGGAAAGAGAAAGAGCCCGTCGACTTGTTTATTGATACTTTTGGCCCAAATAGGAGAGCATAATATCAACTTTGATGACCATCAAGGAGGGATCCTCCATAAAGTAAAATCCAGTGCAGTTCTTAACTGGCAGTAAAATAAATGTGTATAATAAGAGATCTGGGTAATTGAGAAATAGGTTGTTAAGGACTCGGGATAACCTGTTAAAGATACATAGTGTCTACCCGGTCCATGATCCTAACACAAAAAAAATTAGACTACAGTCACAACAGAATACACCAAATTGTCTTCTTGTTCAAGGCCGCACGGCAAAGTACATGCAATAGGTTTAAAATCAACAGAGATAAACTTATCATGGACGCCTGCAATTAACTGCCTCATGTTACCGTTACAAATACATGTGGTAGTATAGAACCTTAGAACACTTTTACATAATAGGTTGCACTCAGTAAATATATCTCCCAGAACAAAACAGAGGACATATAATTGAGAACAAAGCAGTGACTCTAAATGATAACATGGTCTCAATACTATCCTGATAAGATGAACAAAGCAACATCACTTTAGCACGTTTTGTCCGTTTACGGATTGAATGTTGTATGCTACTACGGTAAATGTGCTACTAACAACATGCACAGGCCAATGTATTAGTGTCTAAGGAAAAACTCAAAGGGTAAATAAAAGCTTTGTAAGTTTAATGCCTTTCCACAAATTCGTTCCACATGCTGCTATTTTAGAAGTTTTAGACTCACCAACCTTCATAAAATATGACTTCCTTGTGGTTGGAGCTTTATTACACTAATCACTGTGTGCATGTGTACATGGTGGGCATCTGTTCATTTGTGCTCAGAATCATCAATCTTCGAAGAGGTCCACCTTGGTCATCAGGGAATCCAATGGTTAGTTTCCCGTTGTTGGTTGAAAGTTAGAAATATTGGTAATGTTCTTCTGAACTGATTGATGCAAATTGCATGCATTGCAATTTGCCGCTCAAAATCGCTTCATGGGTGCAAAACACAAAAGTTTCATTCATATGCTATGATACGACTTCTCAAGCCTGTGCCCAAGACATACACACACACACACACACACACACACACACACACACACACACACACATATATATATATATATATATATATATATATATATATATATATATATATATATATATATATATATATATATATATATATTACCAGGATTAAATCGGATCTTCTACACAGTTTGGTAAGAAAACTACATATACAGACTTGCTAAATTGGGAAACATTTTTATAAAACAGATCTACCTTTTTACGCAAAGTATTGCCTAATATGGACGGATGCTCCTTTTGGCCGTCCATGCGCCTATTTGTGGACACAGTAATTAACTCCTTGCTTTTTTTTCAACCAGACTTCCTCCCTGCTGTGATAACATACCCGTATCACAGTAATAATGCTTCCGGGGAACAAAAGTCTATTTTCAGATAAAGGCTCCAACTGAACATGAAAGGAAATATTTTGCTTTCATTTTTTCCAGGACTCGTGTTCATCTGGTTAGTACATATACCATAGGTATCCAAAAACGTAACACGGATCCTTCTCTTAATGTCCTAGTACGCCAAACACGACTCGATAGTGCATAATACACCCGCAAAGGTTTGTATAATGCGTCACTGATTTCAGGCAAGTGTCAACTCGTAAGGGTGAATAGTTGTTAAAATCCACCCTCTCACATTTAAATTCGGGTCTTGATTGCTTATGACTGTTGATAAGCCTAAATGATAACTGTGTGACGATTTTGATTATTTAAGAGGTTAAAACCGTTTCACCCAACGTATACTATTTTGATTAAAAAAAAACAATCATAAAAAATTATTTAACAGTCACAAAAATGATATTACAGGGCATACTAGGCACAGTCAGTGCCGTTTTGACATTCAACGAAAGAACTGGTGTTTGAATTCGCGTCCACTTATCTATCTAAGCAAGTATTTTAGCCGTGCTTCCGGCTCTCTGTAAATGCTTTTCCTTAAACATTAGGCTTACTGTACTCTGGGTCACTGTAAACATGGCACAAATGTAACATGCATATAACAAAGCACGCCAGTCCATGCGAGAAATGATTAATGGTTCTGTAACGTAGTAATTGTGATGCTACATAATTGTCCTGTATTTCAATTGTTTTATTCTACATGTTGTCCCCATTATGTACCTTTGGTGGTGAAAGGGTGGCTTCCCCGATGCATACGCATAACTTGTCTCACTATGGGCCAGGTTTGTTTTTAAATAATTTGACTGGTATACATCAGCTGACAACTGTGTATTTGCGATTCAGTTATCAGATGTAACTCTAAGTTAATATCACCACATATCGTTATGAGATGCCATAAAACCTGACAAACTTGTGAAACCGAGAATTCATCTATAAAGATTTTGCTGTTCTCATGAGTGTTTTAAAATGATCAGTCCACGTTACAGAAACTTCACAAAATTCCTATTTTGGCCATCAATGAATGGAAATTCCCATAAAGTAGATATGCATCTAAATTAAAGGGAGAAGTTCTAACCGACAGCTGACTGACTGCCTGCCGGACTGGGTGGGTGGGTGGGTGGGTGGGTGGTTGAGGGTGGGTGGATGGATGGATAGGTAGATAGACAGATATATATATATATATATATATATATATATACATATATATATTAGACATATATATATATATATATATATATATATAAAGAGAGAGAGAGAGAGAGAGAGAGAGAGAGAGAGAGAGAGAGAGAGAGAGAGAGAGAGAGTAGATTCATAGGTAGATAGATAATCTATTCCTTGTCCCAACGATGTAGAGTGAGTTTTGTGTTAAGACTTCCGTTGCAGTTCACCAGAGACGCGGAGTATAAACCTGAGTCACTGTCATTCACCTATGAAAGGTTTTTTTTGGGGGGGGGTGGGGCTCAATATTCCTGTATATGGAAAAGAGAGTGATGATTCGTTGCAACGAAAAGAAGATTACCCATTTCAAGAATGAACAAAATAGCCATCATATTGCTTAGTTCGCGTCCAGTGTACATATATACTCCCGACAAACAGAAAGAAAGAAAAGGCACCCCGCACCATTGGTTAAACATGGGCTTTCCTAAATGTCAATTTGTGTGTTATGTAGCATGAACAGGATAGCTAACAGCATGGCAGCCGCAAAGGTGTGAAACGTGTGTCCGGTCTTGGGGTGCCTATGGGCGTTGTAAGGGGCCACTAGCAACACAGGGATCGATGTGAATACATAATGGCATGTGGTTAACTGAGTACTCTCAAAAGTCGACAGAAGCAGGATCATTGGGAATGTGGAGGCTGGTCTCCCCCAGTGTGAGCTTGCCAGGAAATCTGAGTGCTCCGGGTCAGCGGTACAGAGGTGGAGAAGCCGTTTCTAAGAAGCAAGCCCATGCAAGACGAAAGCTGGATTTGAAAGACCAAGATTTTCAGATGGGAGGGACGAACACCCACAGGTGTGGTATGCAATGACACACAGGTTTTTCTTTCGGGGCAGAGGCTTTTCCAGCGGTGGCGCAAGGCAACGTGAGGGCATACTGCCCTGCCATCCGCATCCCTCTCGGGCCTGTACACAAGGCTGCACACATAGAGTGGTGTCAGAATCATCTGACTAAAGCAGCGCTCATTGGAGAGTCTGATGTGGTCACAGGAGCCAAGATTTTGCCTCCACTTCCATGATGGGAGGATACGGAATGGATGTATGCCTTTATGCATATGAATGATGCACCTGTTCAAGCCAATTTGCTGAAATAAGCCTATAATTTTAAACAAACCTTTTTGCATTCAGTCATGTTAAACTAGACATGGCTTTTTTGATGCTATGAACCTTTGTACGTACCTTTTGGACCCTTTTTGGGTAAAGACTAACAATAAATTCATATTTATATTCAGCTATACATACCAATAAAATTGCCTTTGGTCGGAATTGACTTGAATTTGTTTCATAAGGACTACGGTTTGGATATGGTAATGACACTGTATAGTTTGGAGATTTGTGGACGAATGCATGGGGGAACATGACGGTTATGGAGGAGACAATCATGGCAACAGGAAGAAGAGAACTCGCCAGGCTAAATGGGACTCTATCAGGCCATTGCTATGTGCATAAAATCCTGCTGACTGTCGCCAAATTCTTCCCACAATATCCGGGGCTGATATTCCTGCAATATAATGCATGGTCAAATGAGGCACAGGTCAGCATCCATTATCACCAGCACCACAAAATGCTGGCCAGCTCCTGACCTAACCCTGTAAAACAGTTATGGAATATACATTGCCGTCGAGTCAAGCACGAATACGGCGAGCCTGCGACCACTCTCGACCAACTGGAACAGCGGCCACAGCTAGTGAAACTCTATTACTCTGGCCGAATTAGCCAAACTTACCAGCAGCACACCAAAGAAGATCCAGGCTGCTTGAAGAAGAGTAGTAATCACAACCTGTTACTGATAAGTGCAGCCTTCAAACAAAGCAGTCCTCTTCACAACTACCATATTATCCCGAAAGAGGTAATTAGCACTTGCACAATAAAATAAACAAACTTTAAACACAAATTCAGTTGACTGTAATTATGAGACTGTCAGATTGAACGCATGGAAGTGATTAGTTAGAATTCATTGCAGATTGTTTAAATGCAAGAATCAAACTATAAACTTAAAGACTATAGAAAAATCCAAATTGCATTTTGTAGCATTGAAGGTCCTAAGTAGGGTGTTCAACCTGCTGTCAGAAAAGGTGGGTTAAGATGACCACTACAGCTGCCAACATTATACACACACAAACACACACACACACCACACACACACACACACACACACACACACACACACACACACACACATATATATATATATATATATATATATATATATATATATATATATATATATATATATACAATTATTTTTTTACAAAATATAAGGGTCGGTACGAATGTAAAAATTACATATTGTTCCCATTGATATGTTGCTTCTAAAGTCCAAGAGTGCTCAAGATATATTATTTATATGGTTAAAAGAAATGGTATTTATATTGAATCAAATATGGCTTTTAAAAGCATGAGAAATATCATTACACTCTGTATTCAAACAGTTTACATAAAGGCTAAAAATATGTTCCTTGCCCCCAGTTCTGCATAAGTCGATAACACATTTTTGTACCTATTCATTAACTCCATTTATTAATATCCATTTGTGCTGTGATGAGCTGCCAAAATAAGTAAATAAGGAGATAAATTTATATATTCTGTTTTTAATCATTTATTTTTTCATTCTTTTGTCATTTTCCTTGATTTGACACAATCTTACACCTATATATTCGTTGTGGATTGACTTATAGTCTCGCTTTTTGAGGATCTCACCCTCCCCCGCCACTTTAGAAATCACTGGCAGGAAAATGTTATGCTTATTAACCCCACGGATGGCATATACAAATGACACAAAAACATGCGAGACAGTTGTCTGAGGGGTAACCATGCTGCAGAAATGTGTCTGCGCCATCTATTGTTTTACATTGAAACGTCGTAATATTCAATATTCATTTCTTAGTAACCAAGGCATACGGGTTGCGTCAGGAGTAATTCACAGAAGGCTATGTTGTCACGAGCTATAATAGTAATGTATTGCACAAATGTCAGGCCAAGTAATATCTCTTCTCGGAAATGTATTTCTATAACACACCTTTCCCACAAATTGAACCCAGGTCACTTTGAATCTACCTGCCAGAACCAAAGTCACTGCTTGATGGTTCTATTGGCAGTTTTGAATATTTTGCATTTTGAGGTACTTGTAGGGGAAGGGGGGGGGTCATTTGAAATAAATGTTTTTCCCAAGACAGTACGTTTTATTACAATGGCATGATATTTAAAGGTTTTTTACTCAGTAAACAACACTTATGGGGTTTCCCAAAAGCAATTCACATGACTCGAGGAGGTCACAGAGTGTCATAGTAAATTGTTGCATGTATATCGGACCAAGTGTTAAGTCTTCATTTAAATCCTATTTCTATTGCCGTCCCTTCCCCCAACCTCTACCCAAACATTTATGGATATTTTACATTTAGAAGTATCTATGTAAATGGAATGGTTACCCTTTTATACAATACAGTATTCAGCTCAATAGCTCTTTACCAAGAAAACATCGAAGTAGCAAATCATTGTCATAAACTACATTTTTTTATACAAAGAGTTCATTAGAAAATACTTTTGTCAGCTTAACCTAATTCCTTAATGAAACATTTACAAAAATGAAGTGTCAAACAGCACAGACAGTCACATTAGCCTACGTCCTGGGTAGGCTAAATGGTTGCAGTCGGTATTAAATTTGGAACATTATACTGTACATATTTACTACACTTTCGTTTATGAGGGTTTGTAGGACAATGCAAAATTGTCTTTAAAATCCAGGTACACCCCAAGTTGTTGCTTGGTGGTTATTTGGAAACCAACCGAACGAGCAGCATTGTTCTGAACAATGTAGCAAACATAGTACTTTACTCTATTATTATTAGGAAGAATTTGATTACATCGGCCTTTAATTAGCTGGCATGGTTCTTGTTGTAGTGTAGTCGCGCCATTTGACCTATCGCAGTATGTGAACTTTCGCGCATGCGCAGACGACCGGAAAAGGACCATGCTGGCGGCCGACATTTTTGATGATTGTCTCACACAAATTTTGAGATGCCTACGTGCGATGCTTACGCATTAAACACCTAAACATACTCAAAAAAACTGTGTCGCAGTAGAATCAATTATTGCCGTCGAGTTGTCCATATTGCGGCCAGGGTGCGAATTAATTTTCAAGTTCAAAACAAGCATAATGTTGCATTGGAAAAAACGTAAAAGTGCAGATCACATATCTTCAATTTAGATCTGACTGTGGTGCAAGGTCACCATCATGTTTACATCAAAGTTTTATCTTACAGTTCTCATGTTATGAAACAAAATTAGTCAAACCTTTAGATTAGTGAAACCTTTAGAAGTAATCTCGGGGAATAGGATTCACGACGTCTCCCCGTCCTTGCAGCCAGATCAGAGTTTAATTCTAGATGGAACAAATATGATTAGGCACCTTGGTCACAGCCTGATCAGAGTGTGGCACAACACGCACATTGCAGACTCCAACTTAATGCTGCCAATGCAAGTTTTGCGTGGCCAGCAGTCAATTGCATTTCTCTACTACGGGAACCCAATTATTTGGCATTAGTATTTTAGAATTAAAGGCAATTGAACCCAAATGTGAGGGGTCATCTGTATGTTACCAAATATGCAGAAATAGTTTCAAGCTATCATTTTAAAATAAACTTCAGTAATGAGTTTCTCAAGACCTTGGACTCTAAATAAAGATCATCCATGTGCAATCCTAATTAAGTAATGACAGCCATCTGTCATAATATGCTGCATGCAATTCCCAGTTTAAGTATTTATCATCGGGCAAATAAATTAGCTGATGTTGCCATGACTTTTTACCACACTGCACTGCTGGTCATCTGCATCTGTGTCAAGGGTGCAACTGGCTGCTATGTACATGCTTAATGCTCTTATTCTTCATTCGAATGAAATATATGACTATGTTTTGATTGCCCATGCGACAGAGGTTTGCAATGTCTTGATTTTTCCGAGATGACAACCCAGCCAAGAGTGCGTCAAAATAATTATGTCCATTACCAAAAAATCAACATCCATGAACCAATAGCTGAAATGACCGATATATCTGTGCATTCTATTGTATCAGACCAGAGTGAACGACAGCCCGCTTATGGATGTTCCATCCATAAACGTCTTACAGCCAAAGCCTGTGTTGACAAGAAAGAATGGACCAGCTTGCAGTTGAACACCATTATATATATATATATATCAATGTGTCACAAAATTAAGATTAGGTGCGGCTTCGAGATGTCCTTCCGGCCCGACCAGCCAAGCATTGTTACTTATACTTGAATAGGAAAGTCATACAGATAGTCTAAGTGATGAGGTTTTGTGTAAGAAGGAGTTCAGGAGAAGATGGAGGAGAAAGCAAAACATAGAAAGGGACATCAAGATGGTGCTTGCTTTGATGGGACCATGACAATCATTCAGAGACCTTGCCCACTGTCATCAATAAGATTGAGGTTAAACAGCTATCGTTTCTATAATTGTTGTAGGTTTAAACATTCATGGAGACTGTGACTTCTTTTGCCAGGCATGACTTCGCCCCATGTAATAAGTCATATCAACCTTTGTGTTAGTAACCATATACGCAGCAAATTTATTACTTGTGTTTTATCAGCATGCAGCACTGTAGTTTAGTGTCCAGATTATTAAAAGATACCATTTACGGAAATTGCAAACAAATGTAAGCGTACCAAATGATTTCAATCATGAAATAGGGTCTCATCGCAACAAAGTATTTATCATTGGTATTCATGACCACAGAGACATTGCAAGACAGACCGTATTTAATGTATACCTCCTGTATTGTATCGCATAAACAAGTTATCGTTCTATTCACTTAGAGATCCCTGTTAATACAAAATATTCAATATAAAAAGTGAAATCAACAAACAGTGTCCTTGGCACTTGCGGACCGAAAGTGTTGTGAATGTTGTATTTAGAATGACATGTAATTAAAATAGTTTGGATTTCCATGAAGTGTTTACACTTGATCTAACCATACATGTTATAAATTAATATACTGTACGGTATCATTAGCTTTTATGAATCAATTTTGACAGTGAATATATGTCATGTTTACTGGGAAAATATGATTGTAATATTAAAACCTTCTAACGTGACACAATGTCTAGTGCCATAGCAATTGTGCCCCAACGTTCTTCCCCGACCCCACTACAACAATTTTTTCCATATGTTTTTTTGCCACTTAAACTTACCATCTCTCGGCAAAGTATATACACCACCGACTGTGTTGTTACAAAAACGATTTCAGGCCAAAAAACTCCTTGTAAATTTTCATTTTAGATACTCTTTCTTTTCTCACTCCAAGTTCACATTGTTTTGTCTTCTAGATGACACACATGACCTTTTTTACCTTTGCGGAGCAAACAAGTGAACTGATGAACACACAAAAATGTTGAACGCATGTGGTTGGAAGTAAGTTGTTGGAACTGTGGGGTCCCAGAGCATACAAAAGTAGACATGTGGACATGAATACCCCTGAATTTATTACACTTGTTAAACGAAAGGACACAAAATTAATAGATGTGTTGAATCTCAGGGCAATAGCACTGCAGTCCGGCCATAGGACTCTGGCAAAGACGGGGCCAGCACTGCGGGTTGTGCACTAGCTATTACATTTGTCATCGCACGAGTGGTAAAGTAAAAATAAAATAAAACGTAAATGTGGACCAGAGCAGAATAACTTTATTGCATAATATGTTTAAGCGTGCTGTAATGTACAAAAGTTACGTATGGGTAAGGCATGTGAAATCAATGATCTTTCACACTTTCCAATATTCTCCATGTATGGACCAACTGAATTTGTGCATTAAGAAGACAGTTTTTGAAATGCCTAATCCAGAATATGTCTTGGTGGATAAATCTAGGAAATTCGATTGTACGAAATCCAGTGGTGACATAGGTTTTCTCATTTGCATGTGTAATGCCGCAGATTTTGAACTTTTATCGCTTTCTGTCTTCATGAGGACCACCCCAGTAAATATCAGATATACCATCCAAATGAGGGTGTTGACAAACAGCTAAATGAGGAATTTTCAAATGAAAGGATAGACATCAATTTATCATTGCATACTTTTTGGGTCAATATGTCTCTTATTAGGTGATGTTATTGGTAAAATAAGAACCTTAGAGAAGAAACTGAAACTTTTAACTGTGCCGGGGAAGCATGGGGGAGTGTGAAGACGTTATGATACATGACGGTAAAGAGGGCGGGAGTATGAAGTAGAGTGTTAAAATTCACTGTAAAAAATGGGATGTGAGGATATTGGTCATCTAATTAAAAGCAGAGTTGTCTCGAATGGATTTTTTAGATATTGAGAGAAGTAACCCTGATACTGATCCAGAGATTCGAGAAACTTTGTGATATCTATTTGAAACAGAAAAATAGAGTGCGTGAATTATTAGGCTTAAACGGGTAGGCTATAAGGTTAGTATAATTTTTCATTTGAGATAAAGTTCTAAAAATAGTAAGTGATAATGGAACACGTTTCGGTTGTTAAATGATCTTAATGATAAAAGAATCTGTACTGTTCACCCACGTTATAAAACAAGAATAATAGGCGACCCAAAGGAGGCTTCTAAGGGTGGACTTGATTATTGAGTCATACAGTCACTCAAAAAAACTGATGACAACCCACCACTTGATTTACTACTTGACGTTGTTTCAGGTGCTGGTTAGTCTTCACCAAAACCGGTGAAGGTAACCAACGCAATAATCAAGTCTACCCCAAGGTGATTCAATATTATTGGGCTAGCCTCGGTAGGTCAAGTACGGGAATCTCCGAGGCATATTATATAAACGAGTAGAGACTCTACAGGTGTCCACTGTAAGCCTCTTTTGTAAATGGGGTACATCCTGAATGAATAAATAATATATCCATGGAAAATGTATATGAACATAGATGATGATACTGTACAGACATTTGCACTAAATGCCTATGTCATTTTGATGGCATTATATTTCCAATACCTCCTTGCCACTCTTCCTCGTATCAAATTTTTAAAATTGAGACGTCCAAGAAATTGTAACACATTTACAGTTACACTGTGGCTAAGCAGATCATACGGCAATAGGAGGTGCAGTTTTCAAAACCTTCGATGTTACAGGGGCATCGATAGTTTTGACGACAAGTTGACTAACTATGAAAGGTCTTCGCAATGACGTAAATAACTGCAGAAATAAGCATAACCCTTACCAGTTTAAACTTATCAACCGATTCCAGGCATGTTATATCATACCCTACCGAAGCCACTACACTTAAAGCCAAAACATAACCACAATCGCATAGACAAGTAATATTTCATTCTTAACATCTAAAGTATGTTGTATATATGGCTCCATTGACATGGCGAACACTCCAAACTCCGATGACTACATGGGCACTAAGTGAGGTACAGACCAGTACGAATAGCACAACTAGTAGAATGAAAATACTGATAATTCTGATTGCACTGCCAAGCAACTTTTTGCAAGCTGACAAAGATATGTGCAAAAAAATCATTTGACTGATGTACTATCCATTGACTTGTTTATGCTTGTCTTTTTGAACAGACTAACCATGTATGCACAGAGGAAAAGCATATGGCTGTATGTTTGCCTTCCCATACGTAAGGCATCATCCCCGTGAACACATTAACCAAAGATAAGAAGGGCACTCAATTCAAATCTTGTAAGAAGCAATTGATTTGAAAAACGTTTACAATAGCATAGTGCAAGTGCGATATTACGCAAATGGGACATTCGAGACGTTTCGTTAATTTTGTCAAAGCATTTTTTTCCAATATGTTGAGAATGTTTTTAAAAAATATCAGACATTTCTGGAAAAAAAAGGTTAGCTGCGAATGCAGTGTCTGACACGCCAACATTGAAACAAGCTGCTGCTAATACGAAAAGCATATCATGCCATCTGTGTATGAAAACAGAGGGCAAGTGTAAACAACATAAAACAATTACAGAGCATTTGTTAATATTCAAACCAAATGCAATTCGTTTTGAAAATATTAAATTTATCTAGTACCATACGAAAACAATTAAAAATGATGTCGAAGTTGGATCTGTATTTTCAGAAACTACTTGTCACACTTACAACGTAAGATGGATTTAGTGGACCACCTTTGTTTAATTCTGACCGAGTGTTGCTACAACGTTTCTCTTTAAATACATTTATTTTTTCATTGGTGAAAATCTTGTGGAGTTCTATTTTTTATTTTTTATTTCTGTCTTCCCCTAAACAATGGATGGCTCAGTGAAATATTATCTTGATATAGTTTGACCACTAGCTTGTCATGCTGTCCTTTTCTGGCTTGCTTCACATTCTAAAACTTATATATTGCTGATATCATCTTTAGGTAAGGGGCATGCTTTGGAGGCATACATCAAGTTTGTACCATAAAGCATCAGTAGGTCAGAGTTAAAAACAGAATTTCCTTACAAAACACCATGGTTGTAAGCTTTAATACTTGTTGTTGTTGCCTCTTGGTCTATCTGAATTAACTGGATCAAATTGGCTGCGGGAGCCATATCCCTCGAAGTACATAAACCCATTAATTTCATTTGGAACTTAAACGTTTGGAGGTTCCTTTCACATGCAATCCTGCCAACTTGCATTAGTAAACAATAAATACCTTTCCCGTATTTATCTATTTGTGCAATATGTTAATCCTGCTTTAATGTATTTGTTGTTTCATCTATGTTCTCACATTTAGATTGCATTTAAACTTATATTGCTGATTTTTGTTAATGTGATTTAGCAAAATAGTTTATTTATGCATAATTAATTAATAATGATTTAATTCTTTCAGTACCACATTTTGAGGCAATGTGAGGAAACTTGTTGACCAGGAATAATATCTAATTTGTTACTAAAGGCATGGTCGTGCTTGGATGAAAGGTCTTCCTGCAAGGAACATGAATCTGACACCCTTTTTATAATTCAGAGCAGTTGCTTTTTAAGTAGTTCGACCTAAGTGACAGTTAGCACCGAGTTGATCACCATCGTTTTCATGTACGTGTGACTTCATCGTTAGTTTTAAAGACAATACATTAACTTTGTTGTGGAAAAAAGGCACACAACATTGCTGAATTTTTATTAAGCGTTTGTGTTTGTTGATCATGATAAGTGTCTCTTCCCTCTAAAAACGGCACTTAAAAATGAAAGCCGAGCATAAACTCGGGACATTAAAAATGTCATCAAACTCTATAGCAGAGCTCATACGTGTTAAACAAGTTGCTGCTTCCTGTATTTTAAGAATGGTTACTTTCTACGTTTGACATTTTAGCGGCTAAAGTTAGATGTAATATATTATTTGAAGGCACATATACTTCTATGTATTTTATGGGATAGGAAGCATTGGTTTGACTATTTTACTTCATTGCTTGCTCTAATAACTATTGCACACAAATAAAATAAAGAAGCAAAACACCAAATAAAGTTACAAGACACAAACATAAAGGTTCTCAACTATTTAGGGGAAAAAAGCTGGCTACAAAGTGCCTACTAAACCAATCACTCATGAACATGACTCAAAAAGATAAAGGAAGACAGATTTGTCATGGAAAGCAAGGAACAGAATGATATGTTCATCGTTCATTTCTCTTCTGTATATATTTTATATTTTAAGCTTTCTAAAATCAAAATCAATTTCAGAAATTTGGATATATTGAATTTCATTTTCAATATCGCGAAAATAAACACTATAGATATCACTTCTACTTTTATCTCTGTGTTACCGACTTTTACACATCTAGCGTATACTAAACCAAAATTCTACTAGTTTCAGTTCAAACGCTCCAGGCATAAAGGTCACTTTCCATATAAAACTTCAGCTTTTTACGATTCCTTTTCAAGACATTTAATAAGCATCGCCTTGACAAATAAGTTTACACGTTTCTTAGAACCACCTGTAATAAAGTTATACTTGAATATCGTGAAACTAGTCATACACTGTATGTATGTATATATGCATGTATATGTATGTATATATATTTTCACATATGTTTCTCACTGTCTCTCTCTCTCTCTCTGTATATATATATAGAGAGAGAGAGAGAGAGAAAGCGAGAGAGAGAGAGAGAGAGAGAGAGAGAGAGAGAGAGAGAGAGAGAACCCCTCTAAATGTTACAAATGAGCAATTGACTATAGATTAATTACTCTTGTTGTGAATGAATGTTGAACCAAAGTTTCATTGTGGTAATAACGGTTGTTATATCCACTACTTAGTCTTAAATATCCATAGACATATGTTACACATATGTGCTATTCAAAATTACTGTTTCTTTTATTTTGTTGACACATACAAATTTCTCTCCCCATTTCCTCACCCATCCATCTTTCCGATGAAGAAAAAAGCATGCAATGAATACAATCTTCTAATAAATATTATATCATCAAAGAAACCAGGCGTTTTTACGTATAGTCAAATGTACAAGCATTACGCTGCCTAGAAGTGTTGCTAACCAAAATACATGCCCTCAAGTGAAGTAGCCTAACTCCGAAATACTGGAATTGTATCATCCAATATTCTAAATTGAATGGTAGCACATGCTGCCTGCAAACATCAATTGCCACTTGTCTATATGAAAAGAATGTATCCTTTATATTTGTGTCATTCTTCTCGCAATGGAATGATAGGCAACTCTGTCTTGGCCGTAAAGTCGGTGTTTTACTTTTGCAGCTGCATCCGTTCGTTGATAAACAATTCAGATTTGTAGTTCATCTGGTGCAACTGTTTTTCAAAAATAATTTTGCACCCAATTTTATCTATATTTTATTGCTACGTTCCCTACCACTGATTTGATATACAAAACCATATGCCTGGCTATGCACACGCATCACCTATAAATATTACAAAGTTTAAATGAATATATGACAAACCACTGATGATCCATTGCCATATATCATTCCCTCTAACCTTATTTCAATATCTTCTTTCACTTGCTTATTAGTACATCTAAATATGTGTGAATCAGTTATAAAAAATGTTTGTAATTTTATAGATTGGTTCTATATATTTTGTATTTCCACATAAAAGGTATATTCAGGTCATTACATAGCAACGCTGTCCTGTGATAAAATTAAAGGAAGCCAGAAGCACATATTCAGAAGGAAATCCACGCAGAAGAATTCCTATATACATAAATTGTTGAAATATATACCTTTTGCTGTTGCTAACGCCGGCACTATGTTATACCGTGTATATTATTACTAATATTGGGTATTCTTTGCCGAAAATGTATTGAAATACATATGATCTTACCCCTAGCAGATAACAGGAAACTTATGTAAATAGGTTTCTCTTACATGCCCATGGCCACGATAAAAATAAGTTCACCAACAAAAAAATATCTTACTAACAAAAAATTAAAATAGTTGAGCACTACTTTAAATTTTTGCTCTAAGTATCTATCTAAGAGACTTTCTTACAATTAAATGTGCTTTCAGCATCACGTTTCCATAAGCAGTCATGGTGGCCTGGAGAGTGTTTCTGTTTTTAAGATCATTTGTGAAGCCTTATTGCCCTCGTCAAATGTAAAAAATATAAATGTTGTCTTCTTGCTATCTTCTTACAACCGATCCATGGATAAAAATATAATATACGCACCCGTTGGATAACAATATAATATACGTACCCCTTGCGAAGTTTGGGGTATTTCATTAACATACAAAAATAATCCCCATCTAATCAAACACTCTTTTGTCCATTTCACAAAGAGTAGAAATTGCAGGCATTGCTTCTCAAACACAATACCCTAAAACCTCAAACTAATAAATATCTGCTGCACAGATGGATTACATGTTCCATGTGTATGAGATAAAATGTTCTTCAACACACTGTTGTTTTTATATGTACAAAGAATTACTGTGTAGCTCTCAAAGTCTCAATACCCTCACATTGGAACATATCGATATCCCACAGGCTTCTGCATTTACGTTTGTTTACATGACATCAGAGAGTAGTCTAGTGCCCACCACACAAACAAAGATGTGGATGGGCAAACAAAGATGAACATTTGCAAGTACAAATGTGGAACAATACGTCTCTTTCTTCATACCTCAAAATTTACTCCTGGTAGGAACCGTTGGGAATGACAATTTGTATGCTCATACGAAATACTATGAGGAATAATACCATGAACTTCTTTTTTTATTTTACATTTGCGTTTATGAACTTTGCAATTGTATAATCTGGTTTTTACGTGTATTTTGTTTCAAAGAAGAATTGAGAAGTGACACACTCTGTGGAAATTCCCTTCTTTAAAGTTGTTGACTAATCCTGAATGTAAAGAATCAAATTTCACTCCTGACTTGAGAAAGGCATTCGCGCATAAAAGGCCAGTGGTTTTAAATGGATCCTCAAAACTCAGTAACAATGAAGAATTGATTTCGAAATTTTTCATCATTTTGGGGAAATATAAAAAGATCTTAATTAGAAAACGTCTTAGCATATTTCTTCGAATTTATAGAGGACACGAGCATATCGACCTCAATTTATTTTAAAACATAACAGGTGGTGTGGTATTTTTTATGGTTTTCATCTGCAGTTAGGTGGTCATGATTAACATACAACTTACAAAACTACATAGATTATCTTCTAATGAGGTGATTATTTGTTTTTACTGAGTGGTAGTCAAATTTGTCTGTGCAATAAACTGATACTGAACATTCTAAAATATGGGATTGTTAACATGTTTATGATCCAAACGAGTGCATGTAGACTCACTTAGAGCAATGTAAGTTTATGTTTATGCTATATTTCGTAACACCAGTGCCCATATATTCTTCAAAGTTGTTGAAGCTGACCTCCTGTTTATTCTATACTTTTTAGGTGCTCGTTGATGTTGATGACATTTTTAGGCATTAAGTAGTTGATTAGCTTCAAAATAAAAGAGTCGTTTTGTGTCTTTTTGTTTTATACATGTTGCCCAAATCTTTGGCCCTGTCTGAGTCAGCTCATCACCGCTATTCTAATGACCTTTCTGTCACTGTATTGAATCATTTATCAATATAAATATATCGATCACAACATTCACAATTTGCATTGTCTATTTTTTCGTCTACTACACCTTTCAAGGTGTAGCGTTTCATTGCAGTGGGCACATCGTCAGAAATAAAGCATATTCTGCCAAGAAAAAAGCATTTTTTCCACTTTGTGATGGATATGGCTTTCGTCGGCATCAGTTGCCACCTTGTTTGGACACACAACGTAACCTTTAATGTGTAATGTCTGTAGTTTGTGTTAAAGCAACCTTGAGGTAAAAATAGTCCATTGACCCTTTCTTGCCACGTATTGGTTCTAGTGCAGTCTTGTTCCTGTTCTTTTTGGTAATGAAGGTTTATATATATATATATATATATATATATATATATATATATATATATATATATATACATATATCTATCTATATATATGTATATATATATAAATACATATATCTATCTATCTATATATATATATATATATATATATATATATATATATATATATATATATATATATAATTTAATTGGCTTTTCAATTTCATTTACAAATTTACAACATTGTCAGTACGTGAGGCAGATTACCGAAACGGTAATTAAAGATATCTTCTTTCCCTTGTGAATACATTGTGTGTTTTTCTACTTGTATTTTAAATTTCATGAAATGCATAAAACCATCAAATGTTACTTCTTTGGTGTTACACAGTTCTCTGTGAATCAGGTATTTGCCTTGCAATATTAAATTATTCAAAACATAATATTTTTTTATCAACATTTTGGTAGCAACCAAAACCGACCTGTTCATAGAACAAGCTTCTTTTGCCATTAATCACTTGTTGATTCCACTATTCTTCTAAAAGTTTTTAAAACAGTTGGACATAGTAGCATTCCCAGTATCTATGTGCAATTGAATCTGGTATTTCACAAAAGTCACATATATTCGATTGGACTATATTCATTTTATGGAGTCTGTCTTTGGGTTACTACAAAGCGATGTAAAATTGGAAATTGGAGTGCCTGTAAGTTGGTTTCTGCGGCACATTGATATGGAATAAAGAATATTTTTGATCATATGTCTTCTATTATTATTGGAAAAAGTACTTGCCATCCTATATAATTTGTTGGTAATTCTTGTTTTCTCTCTTCCATAAAACCCTATAGAAGTCTTTACATCTCATTTCACAAATGTTTTTGGTTTTACTTGGAATCTTGAACCTAGGTATTTTTGTGGCATCATAATGTCTTGAATTATTAGAATTCAGGTGTTGTTTCCATACTCTTGGAATTGCTAGTCTTATTGATAAATAATCTATAAAGATTTGTGTTAAGTCATATCTATCTTTCAGTCCTTCTTCTGCATAAAATGTTCCATCTGCATGTACAATGTCTTCTATGAACATGATGCCTTTTGCATACCATTTTTTTTAAATACAATTTTGTTTCTGCTGGTAAAATAATCATGAAACCATATAACTTCTTTTCTAACCTCTTTGGCTCCTGTTGGTAGAAAGCAAGATTTCCACACTTGTAAAAGCATCTGATAAAATGGTGGTATCTTTTGTTCGAAGTCCAAGCAGCATCTACTCAAGAGTTAATCTGCTAATTTAATGTTAGGAAAGTAAGCTTCCACTTAACCTCTGGTCAACTACACATCCGTTGTATCCAATTTATTTGTAGTGCTTTTACTTGGGATTTTAAAAAAAAGTATCTTCAAACCTCCATCCTTAATCTTTCTATGCATCATGTTATTTTTAACCTTTGCAATACCACTCTTCCAAAAAAAATGTAAAAGCCTAACTGCACATCCCACATAAATTCTGCCTGTACATTCAGCATTGAAAAAAGGGTACAATAATTTAGATGCAGCCAGAGTCTTGAGCACAATGTTTCTATTAATTATGGAAAGATTTCTGGATTTCCATATTTTTAATATTTCTTAAAAATACTGCGACCTGGTTGTGAAGTTTCTATCATTCATCCACTTTCCATCTTCATGTAAATAAATACCTAAAACCATAGTTTCCTCATTATAGCACATTACCGGTTCATCTCCATCCACATGTTTTTGTTACCTCCAATCCATCTCATTACAGCTTTCCCAAGTTTGCTTTTAAACCACAACTTTTTTCAAAGTCTTTTAACACTTGAAGTAGCAATTTTGCTGATTGTACTTCTTGTATGAAGAATGATGTATCATCGGCAAATTACAAAATTTTGAATTCCGTATCACCAATCGTCATACCTTCAATATCATCATTCCTCCTTACTTTAATAGCTAACAATTCCACTGCTAAAATGAAGAGAAATGGGGACAAGGAGCAACCTTGTCAGACACCACTAGATAATGGGTTCGGTTTTAATCTTTTTTTTGGCATCAATATTATTATGCCTCTTCTTTTTTAGACAGTGTCATTACCATATCCAAACCATAGTCCTAACAAAACAAATCCAAGTCAATTCCGACCAAAGGCAATGTTCTTTGGTATGTATAGCTGAAACATATAAATTTATAGTTCGTATCAACCCAAAAGAGACCAAAACGTAAGTGCAAAGGTCCATAGCGGGGGAAAAAAAAAAAACTTTATCTAGTTTTCACATGACAGAATGTAAAAGGACTTTTCTCATTTTTTAAGTCCTTAATAGCCTCCAGACATTAATCTTCAGGCCTACATCGTTTTCACGACATGTATATAATGATCCGAACAGAAAATTATATCTCAGGCATTTCCTTGGTAGATTTTAGTCCCTGATTCTGGAAATAAATGCGGACTCAGTACTAAAAGTGCATAACCGTGTTGATATGGCACTCGCACATAACTACCTCCATTGAACCATTCTTTTTTAAGAATGGGGATTTGGTCGAGTGGATATGTGCGTTTCCCACTTCGGCTAGGCGACTGGTGCCGGGGTTTGCAGATCGAGTCTCGCTCTTTCCGAACATTAAACATGTAAGTCGTGTACATTATACAAGCACTGTACCTCCGCTATATATAAGTGTCAACAGGAGAACATAGATCAGATTGCGATCGCGCAAGCCAAAATTGAAAGGTGTACATTTTAACTCATTCCATAACAGTCCCGGATTTTCCCGTATTTCAAACTAAATTTAAGACGACAATTGCATATTTAAATTCTTTATGAAAAGAGCTTTTCGTCCAAGTACCAACATGCCTATAGTCTTAAGTCAGTGGTTATGGCACTGCCTGGCAAGTCAAGCTGCAGTTGCCGCAAGGGCAGCTGCAGCATGACTTGCCAGGCAGTGCCACAGCTGCCACAAGGACAGTTACTGCATGACTTGCCTGGCAGTGCCAGAACCATTGACCAAGGCCTGTCACCATAGTATGGAAGGAGTAAAAATGGTACGTACCATCAGTTTCAGTTTGAGCGGTCCAGTAAACCTAGCGAGATCATTGCAAAATCTGCCCCTTTCAGGAAAAGACGTTTTCTGTACAGTGCTAGGATTGAGTGCCACGATAAGTTTGGCTCGCAATACCAGAAAAAAATCTAACTAAAGTGCTATCCCAGCTTCTGTTTCAAGCCACACAGTTCATGGGGAGCAATAACAATCATTTATGCTGCCCGCTTCTACCTACACTGAACATGTGAACTAAATGCAAGGGCCCAAGGACTGGCAAACGGGTCGATGGTGTTGTGGTAAAGATATTTTTTCCCAAAATTCAAAACTATATATTGACAGAAGACACTGGTCTGTTAATCTCTTCCAGAAGCGCTGTTTTACACTTACCAATGCTTTATGTCTTCCTTTGACATTACATCTGTGAATTGTCTTACAACACACTGACCTTTATTTCATTTGCAACAGAATCAGCACGTAATTTTTTCGAGAGAGTTTCCATGTCCGATCAAAAGTCCATGGCATTTAATCAACATTTTTAAAGGCGTCTTGTCCGTAATGATGAATAGACATATCACTTCACTTGGGATATGTCAGGATGATTAGTCCATGTTTACTGAGCGATCGATTTGTGTTCACTTTAAACTAAAGACTCAGCAACTTAATTTGATCAAGTCTTTCTCGGATTTGGATGATTTTAACTACCTGTACAGTTTCACGAGGTTATAACTTGACGTTACTCAGCATGCAGTGCTAAGGCTGAAGGACAGAGCCGTTTGTCGCTGTATTTGGATTTTTGTTTTAGTTTATTCTCCTCTTTATAGCTTTTAATATGAATTTGTCCCAATGGGGTCTGTAGGTGGTTTCCCATGTATGCAGTAAAGCGATGACGTTTTGGTATTCAAAGTGATCGGTTACGCACGCCCGTTCAGCAAAAACAAATTTAGTCTAGTCGAGAGGGTGGTACACAAGTTGCATGAATTAAACCAAAATGCAGTAGAAGTGATGAACTAAATGTCACAAAAAACACAAACACGTGTGTGTGTGTGTGTTCACTTGTGTGCAAGTGTGTGTGTGTGTGTGTGTGTGTGTGTGTGTGTGTGTGTGTGTGTGTGTGTGTCCCTGACGATTTCCTTAATAACCATCCCATACATCAGAAGGTATCATTTGACTCTCAAATTCGACGATACGTTGGTCAAGGGGAGGAGCAGTGCACGGTTCAATAGAAAGAAGATTTATATATTATTTTTCTTGGATTGAAAAATGCAGACACACATACATGTTGTTACAGGCACCGGGGCTTAGAAGTAGATATCTGGTGTTTTATCTTAATTTTTTGTCAAAGAAATGTATTATGTTGTGAATTTACTTCCCAATAATGTCAGCAAATCAAGCATCAATCCAGTACTACCCATTAAATGTTCTACTCAGCCTGGAATCCAGAGAGGAGGCCAACATGTTGAAACATTAAAACTGATCCTCCCGCGCGATAAATACAAAAATTCATGAAAGAGAGCCGACGTCCGGCCAAGACAGCTTGCAAGTTCGGGTGCTTCGAGACTTTCCAGATAGAGTGGCAAACACAGGCTTGGAGGGATCTAAGCATGAAATGGGCAATGAATTCAGAAGCAATAGTTACGCCTGCATCGACTGTCACCAGCCACCAGCAATTTGTCTGTCAGTCCACTGTCACAAACCACAAGCAAATTGTCTGTCAGAGGATTAAGACTGCACCTTAAGCCAAGCAACGCCTTCTCTAAATTAGTTTAACGCACTACCTAATACGCAATGCGTAGAATTGTTAGTATGACAAGGCCTAACGAAGGACGTTTGGGACAGCCATCGTAATGAGAGGCAACAAGATTTATTGATGTACGTGTAAACATCTCTATGATGTACCCATAGAGATGCAGCATAAGATATACACTTCCAATATAATCTTGTGAATGTTGAAAATTTATCCGTGGCCCTACCAGAACTGCCAAACACATTTGCACAAAGAGACGTATATTTTATTCTACTGTAGCATCGTATGCCTACCCACGACAATTTGAAAAGAATGCTTTACTTTGACAGGTATAAAATACATGTTAATCTTGTGATGCTACTCCTGTTGCAAGTATCATATAACAACTTTATCATTCAACAAAATATTATAAATTAGGACCGTCAAGTTATATACGGATGAACAAGACAAAGGGCTCCATGATTTTTCCGTGTGGGCTACAGGGCATAAAAGTATATATCATAACATCTTCCACCAAATAGATTTTATATCCTTCCCAGAACTGGTATTTTGATAACCTTTAAAAACATTTGGCTGTTGCATAGCAAAGCTTTATTTACAGGGTGTGACCAAAACATATTTATAATACTCCGACATACACTTCACCCCATTATTTCATAAAGTCAATCATAGCTAACTTAAAATGAAGTAAACACAAGGGTGTTGAACTTTCAACTGGTCAATGCATACAAATGAAAGGTGAAACCCAAAGATGCAGGAAAACCAGATGGTTCGACCAGCCAAAAGGGACTACTTGTACCTCTAATGTTGCACCTGTGGATCATGTTTGGGGATGAGAAAATATATGCTTATGGAGTTTGCAGTGACATATTTAGTTCATAGTTACGTTTTCAAGGTATTCAACGAACATTATAGTAGCCCGCCAGTGCAGCTATATTTCGTCCGAAGTACACACAGCTAGCTGTATTAATTTTTGAAAATAATATTTGCACTGCATTAAATATACACAAGCGTTAGAGAACTACTCTTACGAGGATTAAAATGCGATTTCAGGAAGGACAATGTCATATTGTTTTTGTTTATGTGTGTGTTTGTTTAAACTTGCCTTTGGTTACGGAAGCATAAAGACTGAAGGATGATGGTAATTAACCAGTGGCCTTTATTATGTTCGAGGTGCAAATTTAGAAAATTCAAAGCATTTACAGCCACTTAATAAACGGTTCTACAGCTGAACCATCAAGCATGTTTCGCAGCTTAGAAACCCTTAAACAAAAAAACAATTCAGATTACATTCATAAATTGGTTCTTTTACCTTAATCGGCAACATATATAAAATTTGCTGACACTATTGTTGGAACATAACAAGTATTTTCTTATTTAAACATTTATTTATCCTGGATGGCTCAAATACAAAACAGACTAATTTATTTGGGTTCTCCAGACAGGAAGACGTAACCAGTTAATTTTTTTTAAACTTCCCAGACATTACAAAATATGTTACCTATACATACTCTACGCCTGTATAACATGAACATTTTCAAATAAGCGAAACATCTGTAAACAATTAATGAATGCACATACGAAGGAATCAAATAGATTTTACAACATTGTGTTGAAAGTGTCACGCTTGAGCTTATAAACCATTACAACATAAAACTGTGGTTGTCATACTTAAGACTATGGTTTACTAACTGTTGACTTAGGTGCCAGGTGGACAGGAGCATAAAGAAAAACAATAAAACACGAAACGTTTGTTTTCCATCAAATACTTTTGGACTGTTTCAAAAATAAGCATAATCTAGACTTGTGATAGAGATTTACTACCAAAATAGAAAAATATCTGACAGTCTGTCGCAAGCGGTATCCAGTATCAAGATATAAGGAAAACCAGGAGCTAGAAGAGGTATAATACAATGGAGAAGTTTCTGAGAACGTGAAGAATTTGGACCAAAGAAAAAGAAATGATCAAAATCTCTAATAGGGCAAAGGCGGTGCATGTCACGTCAAATTATATTGACTTTGCAGAGGTACGTGTTAAGCTTTGAAAATTCGAAAAGTATCAGGGTCTGGGAAATGTTTGTGAAGCGAAGATCATAGGAAAAGGACCATCCTAGCTTCTTTATAATGTCATTATAGATGTTATGAACGATGCACACAAGTTGATATACGATAAAAGCATGCGAATTGAAGCTGGGCTATTTGAGGTTAAGAAGATTATTGCCTTTTGGGTATCGATGGAGAACATAATAAACTAAGTGTTCTAAGGGTTTCAAATCATTAAAGATTTGAGAAACATGGCAGCTTTCACCTTTATATGTCTCTTATACTTTTTAAACGCAGGACATATATTAAATGTTTTTGAGATTTAAAATATAAAAGGCAGAGAGAAAGTTTAAATAGTTCAGTTAGTGGTTTTTATACAGATGTAGCAGTATTTTTAGGTTAAATGTGAATTACATTGTCAGAAACAGAAACAACCATTACCAAGAGGGTAAAAAGATGTTGGAAAGGATAACAAGTAGACTTGTCTGGCACATAGGTATCAGAAATAGTTTTGCTTTGACCTGAGAATCATGCATTGGCTATTTGAATTTTAAGCAGTATGTCCTGGCGGCCTCTCCTATAGCAGACTGGGGGGTAATGTTCTTTATTTTTAGTTGTCGGCGACTTTTCAAAAAAAGCTAGCAAACCAATTAAGAAATACATCTGGGACTTTGAAGGCTAAGCAGGAGTCGATAAGTAGAAGCAATTAACAGTTTGCCAGCCTGCCAGACACTGGTCTTTGTTGCTTTTGTCAAGCCAAGTTTGCGACAGAAGTGATAGTGTCCATGCTTTTACACTTGGCTTTCAGTTTGATTTATTTAAGTTTGCCGGTATTTTTCATTCTTTGATAGGAAACAGTAACTGGATAATCAGCAGAGGAACAAAATTGAAAAGAGGCGCTAAGGAATATATATTCAGTCTGAGAAATATTAATATTTTTTCCGTCTGCATCAAGCCGGTATCTATTTACAGGAATGGGAGAGGATAAGGTGAACCTGCAACGGATAGGTGTACAAATGCTGCAGGGGTAGAAATCTATGATATGAGGCGAAACCTGTAGAGTTCGGAAAACCGGAAGTTATAAGGAATATCACAAATGTATGATTTAAGCCTCTGGGAACAGCGCTTAGACGGATTTAAAGGTAGTTGACCTTCTGTCAAGTATTAGGTTACATATCATAATAACATCATAAGTACCGATGAAAGACAGCACAAGACATCAATAACGAGAAACCAACCTAAGAAATCAGAAAGTTTCCATAAATGTTGGTTGTGACCATTAAAATGGGTTAGACGGTTTGGAATATGGCAATCAGATGTACACAACTTCACACATAAGCAGTATACACAAGGTCTCTTTGCTTGTGCGTGGCATTACGCTGAACGCCCTTGGTTTTTCTGGCCCTGCTCTTCATACATTAGACACACAAGAAAAAACGCATCCACCGACTGTTGTGATTGCAACCAAAGATTGATAAACTGATGATTTGAATTGGTATTACAATGGATTTTTTTTGTCCTCTTACGGTAATGACATATGTGTGTTTCGTTAAACATTTACTTAAAATCCTGTCTGTGGACCACGTCAAATAATGCAGGAAAATAGTTTTCCACTCAAAATTATGTATTTTTGAAATATGAAGGCTAACAATTCAGGATTTAGAAGTGAATTCATATGCCTCATATCCTTTGATAACATTTTTCCAAATACTTGTATACTGGCAAGAACATGTCCTCCCAAAAAGAGAGCTGTGTAACGAACCTGTCTTTAGTTGACCTTGACATTCGATTTATACCAAGTTCTGCCTTGTTGTTTGCCTTTCAAAGGCATTGGCCGAGCAGTTTTAGAAATGATTGTTAAGGGCGTCTCAAAAATCAACAAAGCAATGCAGCTGTATGAACCGTCC
Organism: Hermodice carunculata; assembly: GCA_964020975.1. Lineage (NCBI taxonomy): Eukaryota > Metazoa > Annelida > Polychaeta > Eunicida > Amphinomidae > Hermodice > Hermodice carunculata. Next base: position 7,107,822 of record OZ026617.1, read on the forward strand.
GTTCATAGATGGCCTTGAAACTCAACCAATTCTGGTCTAATGGTGTCTGGAAGTGTTTGTTTTCACTTTCAAAGCCCTTGCCTGTATTTACCATATAAGGATGAAGCGTGTGACTTGATTGTGAGGCACATTTTGTATCTCTTACCGTGCTCAGTGGAGCTTGCCTAGGAAGACCTGGCACGTGGATGCACAGGCAGCATAAAAATTAGTTCTATACTGTCTCTTGGATTAAAGCGGTGAAAAGGGTCTTCAACTAGAAAATTGTGGCAGTGAAAAAAGAGGCATTCTTTAAATAGGGGATACCACTTGTTACTGGGATGTATTTTGAAACCTTGTATAATAAATCCCACCCGCTAGGCGGTCCAGCTTTATTATATAGGCTTTCAGAATATATCCTGATAACCCATGGTAACCCCTTTTCAGATACCACCTGTTATTGGGATGTATTTTGAAACCATGTGTAATAAATCCCATCCGCTAGGCGGTCCAGTTTTATTATACAGGCTTTCAGAATATATCCTGATAACCCATGGTAACTCCTATTCAGATAAATATTCGTTTGTGAATTCGTGTTTCGTCCATAATTGACAGTCTGCACCAAATCTTTATTACGCAGATTCATTTGTGATAAGAGGCCATCCCATTTCCCCGTGTGAGGCGGCGTTTGGTTTCCTCTTGCCGATGCCCATACAGCATCTGCATGCCCTGTTGTACATTCCATTTATGCAAAACAATTCTTTTTGTCCCAACACTGCCGCTTGGCATTCAATAACAGTGTTGCCAACCCTAGAGTGTTGTAAATCAGTAAGATTCAGCGAGGGAGCGCAGCGACCGAGCCGGGGGGTGGGTGCGGGAGGGGGGGGAGGGCCCCCACCCCGTCAAAGGCGAATTTTTTGAAAATGTAACTGAAATGGAGCCGTGTGACGTAAGCTCACTGTGTAGAAGCCTGATATTCCGTACAACTTACAGGATTTCCGTAAGAGTTGGCAACACTGCAATAATTGGCAGGATCAAAGTATTGTAAATCTGTAAATACACCTCATACCACAGGCGCATGACAAAACTTCGTGTATACTATACACTGGCTGTATCATCGCTCCCCAACGAAGTTTTTATACGCCTGTGCCTCATACGGGATTCTTCCGTATGCCTTCGACTTTGAAATCTTGCGGCCAAGGGCTCAATGGGCTACATTAGCTATTTTTTTAGCCATGATATTGGAATAGAGGTGTTCCTTCAGCCATACCCCAGGGTATTAATATTCGCCCGTTAATTCGATGTTATCTTCACCACATGAAAAGCTGTATTCCTGTAAAACCTTCGTCGGATTACGGAATTGTGTAATTTTCTTTTTCCCTGGTTTCACTTTCATTTTCCATTTTAGTACCAGTTATTCAGAATGTCGAAGTTCCGATATGAAACCTGTGCTGTTCCAGCAAGAAGCATGATGTCATCCGCAAAAAGTAAAATACTTAAATTTTCCTGTTCAGATTCACTCCGATACCTATTCTTTTCACCTCTACTGCCAAATCATTCACGTATAGATTGAACAGTGTCGGAAGACAGGCCCTAATATAGGCTGGTAAGCATGTCGCCCAATTGTTTTCAATAAAAATATGTTTAAACTAACAGTGTCAGAGATATGTTACAACTCTGTTCCAAGCCGGTTTCAATACTAAACCAGTCTGCATCAAAGCCATGTAAAAGAACACAGCAGTTTACTTCTGTATATAAGGACTTGGGGCTGTTAACATTTCTCCTTGTACTCCATAAATGCTCAGTTTATGCCATATCAATGCCCTATTCACGCGGTCATACGCATTGCTAAAACCAACAAAGCCTATGCAGGTATGCTTTCGTTGCTTAATCATTGTTTCTATTATATAAGTTAGCGCTTCTAGGTAATCGGGTCAGTTTCGGTCCTCCCTGAACCAATTTTGTTCGCATATAGCTCACCGGATCAGCCTGTAAGCTAACTTCTGGCTTTTCGTTATTCTCAGTCAAGTCTGCTGCTGATCGGGGCGGGGAAGGGAGGGGGGGGGGTCCTTCATCGTCTTGCTTCCATTTACGCAACACAGTCCCAGGGTCTCTTTTTATCAACACATGTACTTGTCTGACTCAAACAGGATTATCTTATATCTTTCATTACCAGGCCCTATTTTCCTGGCGTCCTTTACAGACTTTCTCTGGTCCCTGACGGACATTCATTTTTTCTGCTTACTGCTTGACACAATGGGTATGTCTGTATGTGAATACAGAATTCCTTTTTTTTTCTCAAATACTTTATTTATTTATTTATTTATTTATTTATTCATTCATTTATTCATTCATTTATTTATACATCCATTCTTTTATTTGTTTATTTATTTATTTATTTGTTTCGGTGTGTCAGCTTTGTGGTCAGGTTTTCTCGGACACTTTTGTTCCAAAAAGTACCAAACGTGGCATTGTGATAGACCCAGTAGTGAAGTTGTTTGAAACAGTCATGATATTGAAAATTTTGCTAATTAGAGGCATGTTTGTAGAAATTTTCATAGCTATATATCTTTTAAAGTTTCTAGATTGAGTTGCCATTTAAAGCTTAATATTTGCAAAAAAAAAGCAAAATTCTAAAGTATGCAAACAAAGTTGATAAGTTAAATATGTGTTAAATTCACTGCCTTTTTGTCTGAATGCACATGCATCTGACATATCCCCCCCCCCAAGCCCCAAGCTGTTAACTATTTCCACCGCCAGGCTGTTATGCAACCAGAGATAATTGAATTGTGAGAGCCTGACCTCCATACCTATCAGTGCCGGCACAGAGGCAGTGGTGCCCAGTGCCCAGTGCTGTGGGCTTACCCTTCAATCCCTAAGAAACCTGGCTGTGTTGGTAGAATAAACTTGTCTGCATTGTGTAACCAAGGAAGCTACATAGTTTGAAGCCTCCTTTGGTTAAGCATGTCTTTGTAAAGGGGGTTTCAGATCAACTACAAGAAATCACTCAAATACAGATCCAAACCACCTGTAATGACTAACTGTAATATGGAAGGATCTTGATCAGGGTCACTGGGTACATTGGGGTAGGCATAGTTCCGATACTTGTTGTATTTCTGGACCCAGCAGTGACATTTGCTTATCAGTTAAATATCTCTAACATTGTTTCATAACCATTGTAAACACTACCCACTTCCAACAATGATTCATCTTGTTGTATCCATGTTCAGCCTGTGCAAACTTGCAACTTTAGTTTGTCCATACCTTTAGCAGGTTATTGAACTTTGGTAGTCAAACATGCACATGTACCATAGTATAGATTTTTCTTAGGACCTATTTGAAGTTTGATGTTGCCTCTGCAAACTTACAACTTAAGTTTGCAAACACATTCAGGCTGGTGACACTCAATAGTTAAACCCCAGATTTCTGTAAGAGTTATATCAAATTAAATGTTATGTATGGCAGTGAATAAGGTTAGCTTAACTGTTGATATTAGTGGAGATTGTCACGTAAATTCTTTTACACTCTTGTAAATAATGAAACTCAAATATATGTCCTTATAAATACATGTATATAAATGTATACACGTTTCACCTGTTAGAAGGTACTCATTTTATGCCCCAAAGTTACAATGCATGGCAATTTGGTGTTGATGTAGTAATTATACTTCATAGTATAAATGGGCTTAGCATCACATTTAATAAATGGGTTTAGCATCATATTTAAATGTTTTGAAAATTGTGCAAAGTGGGGACAATTAAAATTTTTAAAGTTCCGTACCCTTCCGATTCTGCTTTTAAAAGTCACAGCAAATTAAAAAGAGACCGGTTTGCTGAAAGCAGTATACCTGTGTTGAAAGTGTTTCATCTAACTCTTGTGGATCGACATGCCTGGACGAATCCACTGGGCGCAACTGACACACACAAACGTAGAAAAATAAGCCTGTACAATTTATTTAAGTTCAAGTCACAGTATTCCGTCTTTTTCCTTGTCTTTTATGGCTATTGTAGAATCATGCACTACATGATGTTTTGTTAAAATACCGACCCTTCCTGATCCAGTGCATGCTTTGGGATGGAGTACCGGACGATTTTGCCCAAACCAAACATATCCGGGTACTTCTATTATATATTCACCAGTAAGATGTGTCTCTGCTGCACATAAAATATGTACGTCAACATATACAACACGCATTGATCTTATTCTTGCGTTATCACTAGCTGTGTTTGTTGACCAGTCCTCACATTCCGGGTGTCCCTACCACCACGTGTATCATTATACCTGTGTACCAACACGGACACATTGTTTGTGAAATCTTTCTTTCCTCTTTTGTTACAGGCAAATTTTCTTTATTTGAAAAGTATTTTACGTAGAAACACCAAACTTGCCGTGAGTTTTTTGACCCTTTGAAATTTTCACTTAGCCATAATTTGCTCCATTTTCCTCCAATTTGAGCCACGTTGGGCTCAAATTTCAGGTATTGCAAACTTGAACATTTTTGTAGTTTACATGTCACCTCCAAAGGTCAAAAGTCAAGGCCAAATGCATTGTCAACAAAATATTTTAAACTTATCAAATCATCTTGCCCCTCTGGAATAATATCGATCCCTCCGTGCTTTACCCTTATTCTTTTATGGGAAATTTATTCCAATGCTTACAGCATGCTATTGCCATTGTATGCCGTCATTTCACAACTGCGTTTCCAATACAAGGCAACGTAAGACGTAGAATATAATGGAAGATAAACTAATCGTCATATCATTGAAGAAGACAGTACAACGTATACTTTGAATAAGTGGCAATGGAGACCAGATGGTCGACCGTAATGTAGCTGCATCTGACAAATATTGGCAAAACTACAACACCATGATAAGCAGAGGGTAGCAAAACATAATCTGTGGATGATAGTATCATTTTAGTCGTAGTTTGGAATTCCAAAAGTATTTCACAGATTTGCAATTTCGAATGTCATCTGGTAAGATGTTCTATAACTTTCTGACGAAAAAGAGAAGTAGCGTCATAAAAGCCATTTTCTCAGGCCGGAATATGTGATCCTCTCTCATTATGACTGTGTGCGAACACAGACATACTGTTTTTCTAGTAATTCTTTATTTCTGTCTTCTTTCTTTCTTGACAGTTATATTTATCCGACATTTCGTTTGAAAACTGCCTTACGTAGAGACTCTGAGCTCAGCATGATTATACCTGCATACATGAAGTCTGGAGTTTTCCTGAAGAGGCTGGACTGTTTTGAAAATTCTGCAAATTATGGCCATTTGAAAATTTAAATCTTGAATATCTCCAAAAAAATTATAGGTACCGGTGCTAGTCTAACGTCAATTCATAGGTTTGTAGCACTTCACATTTTGGTAATATATATGTGACCATTTAAAGTCAAAATTCAAGGTTCTTTGGCCCTTTGGAAATTTTATGTAGCCATAGCCGTTACATTTCATTTTTGATTCGGGGGGGGGGGGGCGAACGACGGAAGGTAAAATATATTCAAAAAGGGGAATAAGCTATCATGTGTACAGAAATACGTATCTCGTGCATCAGGCTGAACTGTTAATTTGTCATAATGGCAACTTACTGGACTGACTAACTCTATCAACAGTTTTTTTATATTTACAACTTTTGAAGACACACAGACAGATTTGCTTTGAAAAAAATATTCTTTTCTAGTTGCATTTGTCTGCATTGCGACACACATGCTGACCCAGTGGGTGTACATGCTAGTGCTCATCTTGTTTACTTTGTTGTCCTCCCAATGAAAATACATACAATGTGTCCAAACACGTGTATCTGCATCAATAATAAACAAAAAAGAGAGTCAGAATTTTTTTAACTATTAAATCAGAATAATATGTGGCCTGTGCAACAAGGACACAAAATGTGAAATTGGCCTAGTTTCTAATCTTAAAAACATAATTTACAGAAAGGTGTTTCAGTACAGATGCCTGTGGCCCAGGACCCTTGCAATTCCATTGTAATGTTTCTATTCATTTCCTATGTATATCGTAATTGTCCGGTGTATTTTGAATACACACCAGGTTTTGCAGGCGATTTAGTTGAAATAAATAGGTTGAATCTGGGTGCAGCAAGCCAAAATGTGCTTGGTAACCATGCAAACTTTTTGTGACAGTCGGTTGTTTCCAAGACACGTCCATGCTCGTACAACATGCTCATATTGGCTCTCTCGTTCACTATAATTGGTTTCAATAAATATATTAACAGTGTTGATATATATATATATATATAATTTCGTGTGCTTATTGCAGTGGTTTTGTTTCAATATGCCCTTTTTATGCGACATAGACATATATCCCGTCAGTCTGTATGCTTTTGCGTGTTATTTGTCATGTCTCATAGTGGCAAAGAGAGACAAGGGGATGGGAATCGGCCTCTTTAGAGAAACTTAGATTAGAACCACAAGTTTACAATTGAAAATAAAGTAAATTTTCAGCAAGTGATCTCGTTTGCTGCACAGAAACACCAAATTTTGTTGCTCGTGCAGTTTAAATATCAAATCGGATAAAATCAAGTAGACAATGCCACCACCCATCGAGTCCTTGTGTGCGCTGAGGTCTTGGCTAATAGCTTTTCCAATAGTGCAAAACCATTGCTCACGGTAACATAACCCCGCTACTCACCGTAACGGGATCAGGGGCTGTCAAAGCTCGTCTGTTTCTTTTGAGAGATAGAGGAGGGCAGAATGCTTTCTGAATTGATGTTGGTGAATATTTATCTGTCGAAGTAGCGCTGTTTTCCGCAACACTTCCTCTCACCATATCCTCATGCGTGTTTGGCTGGCATGCTGTTGAGATTATATCAGGCTTATTCCTCCGTTGTCGGGCGGAAAGTAAACCCAAACTACGTTTCTTTGCTTGTAGTGAAAGAAACTGTCGTCTTATAGGTCTTTGAGAAAATCCCGAACACACAATTTGCTCCTTCAGTTCCAGTCGATATAAATTTAAACGTTGCTGTAATTCCCTGTCTGTTTGTGTTTTGAAAAACAGCAGCTGCTTCTCCAGCTCTCTTTTCTGGGAGTCATAATTGACAAATCCCGGATGTATGCATAGCAGAACTTCACGGTCATCCTGTTTGGGAAAAAAAAGTTACCATGGTACATCTATCATTAATAATCCATGCGTTAAGATTCATTGCAACCAATATAATTATGTACCAACACTGCTGGTTAAAGTTAATACACCTTTAAACCGCTGTGAAAGTTTTACCGTGCCTTTGCTTTGGCCAGTATTTTAGACACAGATTGTAAACGACGACTCACATTTGAATTTAAAATCATGTAAGCTGTAACTCAAGCATTTACTTCATTTATTCGTTACAGGGTGGGAACAACAACAATATGCTGTTGACAGCGTGAAGGTGGCATCGAGATAGAAGGAAATCCTTTTCCGTTACTACAAACAGAGTGTTTATGACATCAAGTATTGCAGATCAGTTCATCAAATTAAAAATCCGGCATTTTTGTTTGCTGCACATTGATGATGACACCTGCTGTGTAGTTGCGGCAGGTGATATAAACGGAGTACATTGCCTATGTCAAGCACCAGCTCACAAGTCCCGTGCATCTGATAACAATCATTTTTTTCCTGTTTAAAAGATTCAAGGCTTGTCCTTCCCAGAAACTGCCTGTACCATATATTTTGTCTCTCAGTATCCATGAAAATAAGTAGCACTAAGCCAATATTATCATACTGCAACCTCTAGAGTCCCTGATGAAGAGGCACTGTGAAAACTATTGTTTCGGAATCCTTTAGGGTTTTACTAAGACTCAGATATGTGTTGTGTGTTTGACTGTCAAAGGCCACTCTTGTGAAATATAATCATATAATATAAAACCTCTTTAATACCCCGGAAACGATGTACATTTATCATGAAGTTATTGGTGTTTGGCCGTGAATGCTATTTTGAAAGTATCCATGAAAATAGCAAACTTTGGGTGAACCCATTACGTGGGACTATTTGAGTCATGTATTCAATGCTCGTTTCTATGGTTTACATGTGCTGAAACGATACTAAGCTGACTTTGTTTGAATCATATTGCATTTCGCTCTTTACAGCTCAGTTGTGGTGTCAACACACTATAAATGGAATAAATAGACTGGTAGTCTGCTACAATAATTCATTTCTTTGGTTCTTGCGTAACCCTAAATATTCTAGTGCGGTTTTTTTGTGCAGACTGAACAGATCCAACAATGCAATAATACAACGGCTGCTAAACAGTGATATCTGCTGGTGCTCATCATTGTGGCAGACATGGTCTAAAGCCTTATACGTGCTGTCTGAGTAGATTTTGTTTAGCTCTCATGTCTACCTCCAGCTTTTGTTTGTTTTTTAGCTAACCTGCACAATGTACATTACGTATTTATGCGTTTTATCATTTACTGTATAATTTTATTCAAACGTGTGAACTATGGACCAGCTTTTTAGTGTCTTGTCTTACCTTACCTTACCTTACCTTACCTTATCTTATCTTATCTTATCTATTCTTATCTTATCTTATCTTATCTTACCTTACCTTACCTTACCTTACCTTATCTTATCTATGAACATTTGTATAATCAAACATTTACGCATTGTGATGTGAATCTCACAACCTGTAAGTATATTAAGAGAAATCGACCTTCAACGTATGAAATACCTACACTGTATTGGTACTTTTCCAATGAAAGCACTATATTACTACTTCCTACGATCTCAATAGCAGCAGAAAATGAACAGGTGATATTTCATTGTGTTCATTAAAAGTCGAAGATATGGAGAAAATTGTTCATCATTAAAAATTCGACCGATCGCGATGAAACATAATTATGAAAAGCACGAATATTTCTCATGTTTTTCATTAATGCGAAGTACCACCTTGATTGTTTTCTTCCCCATCAATACCAGTCATCTTTAAAAGCATCAGCAGGAGAGGTACTACTCTAAAAACCGATAGCAGTAGATATCATACGCAGAAAGCACACAACATAATGAAATCAAGTTATTACAATGAAACAAAGTTTACGCTGAATAACAAAGTGCAAAATATGTTTTGAATCAACCATTAATAGATTAGCATAGCGTAACAACCGTGATTAGATAACTACATGTAATAATTGAAAGTGGCCTTTAAACACAAATGAATCGATCTTTTCAGCTTACTTTCTGTTTCGCCTACTATTGTCAAACTAAAAGACACTTCCGTTTCACTCTGTAACGTCGCTAGAAGGAGTTATTATTCGAGCTTTCATTTTTCGTTATTCTTTATAGATATCTTGACTGCAATAACAGTACTGGCTGGTACTTTTGAACATACGGCATTACGGTCATCGGAAAGAACATAATGCACATACACACGCTGTGCTTCCCTTGATAATAAAAACTTTTTGACCATGATGTAGATGTGTTTACCTTTACACTCGTTGCTGGAAATAAGAATAACGTAAAAGCTTTTCAGTTTATTGGTCAAGTGTTATACCCTATCATAGAATCAAAGGACTGAATTAGACGGGTCTTTTTGTCGCTCTTTAAAATAAACCCAGTTTGAACGCACACTTACTGAACACTTCCTGTAGGTTTGTTGTCCTCTGTTCTTGTCGCTTTCAGGTAAATATTGTTTCGATGATGTTCGCTTGTGTCGGGAGCATTCGATCCTCGCCATCTTGGGTGTATCGGTTAACACTTCAGTCTGCTGGGATGGTAATGGTATTATGCCCCGCAGTTTTACGAATCACATACCTTTGACAGCAGGAGCTTACACAGCGCAGACGTAGCGGATTTTTGCACTCATGTTGTGCTCAGTCTTATCGTATGCTTTGTTTGTTCTGGGGCTCATTGAAGAGTATCAACGAGCACTTTCTCACACAACAGTACTGTTTTGTTTATCGAGATTGGCTAAAATATGTGTACATTGTATTGGTCATTCCAAACAAAGCAACCTATTTTAATGAAGAAAGCGAGCGTATTATTTATGAAAAACAACATATTATCGACAACAGCTAGAATAACAAACTGAAGTTTGCTCTTATGATTGTGTGCGATATTCTCAATGGGATAGTTATCATCAGTTACGCACAGAACCTGTGACAATCAAGACTGGGCATGCAGTCAGTATAGAACTGACCATGTCGTTAAGTGTTGTAAATATTATCTCAACTACGAACTCAAGTGGTAAAAACTAAATGACAATTTATGTCGGGTGGCAATCTGTTGTGACTAAGAAGGAGAATTTCTCCGATACGCAGCGTTACTGTGAGCATATGCGACTCAACAGGCTATTTTTGCATTTCGAGCGAGAACAAAGTTTAAGAGTTGTATTTGATTGCTTAGGAATACGGACATGGTTAACCTTCAATAATTAATGTTAACATTCCGTGTTAGACACTATTCAAACTACCCATGTTTAAATTACACGTTTTAAGTGAGCAAGCCAGGTTTATAAAGTTTCGAAATGTTTGCTAATAAGAATAAAAGCTCACAGCAACAAGTTTTACATACGTGTATGTATGCGCACTAACAAGGAATCTGTACCCTAGTTTAAAACTGAGCTGTTCATTTTGGTCTCAGATTGGCCGCCTGAATAGACACAACTTGGTATTTTCGATGCTTTTTTTAATCCAAGGGATTTTGAAAAATTACTCTAAACTAAATAATTTATCGATATACTTCTGGTTACCAGAGGTGTCCACAAAATAGACCATTGAAAACAATAAACTAAAAATTTTCCAACAAAGTATATATTTGTGAAAAGTACATAAAGTGGAAAATTGTGTTTTGTATTTGTCACTTCTGTCTCTTGTCTTTGATATTGGCACACATGCGAGGCAATTCGACATCTAACTGTTTCTACCCAGCTCAAAAACTATATTTCGTTATCATATAAGCGTGATATATTCGCTTTAAGACTTTCAAACGAAATCGGAAGTATCAGGGAACACAGAGACCAGTCGTTTTAGGAACTGTATGGGCTTGATAGCGATTATTGAGGGAATTTTTTAGATGACTCCTTTGTGTGTCTGTTTTTTTTTTTTTTTTTTTTTTTATTTTAAACATATTTATTTTCTCTAGTTATCGAGGGATTTTTTTGGATAACTCCTTTGTGTGTGGGTTTTTTTTTTTTTTTTGTTTTTTTTTTTTTTTTGTTTTGTTTTGTTTTACAATCCTCAGTTGGGTGGGAGCAGGCACAAGTGGGCTGTTGAATGATATTTACTGTATGGAGATCAGAATTGAGTCTAGAAAAACCTAATCCTGATTGGGAATGACAGATGCTAGCAAATCGCTGACCATTGGAGTAGAAATCCGGAGCAATGTCGGTCGCAAGCAGAGTGGTTTTGAGTTTCGACTTAAAGATCTCTGGGGAAAGGGATGTACGGAAATCAGTGGGGAGATTGTTCCATACTTTGATGGCGTCAGTGAGAAAGTAATTTCCATACCGTTGGGTTCGGCATTTGATGAGGCGAAGGTTGCTGATAGGCCTATGGCGGAGCGTACAACCAGCGATTGCGGGGATACGAGGTATCGGGTTGGATAGATAGGAATGAGTTAAGTTAAAATACATTTTAGAGAAAAGGATGAATTTAAAATATTTGTGTCTACTGGCTAGTGTAGGCCACCCAAATTTATCTAAGAGTTTGTTATGAGATATGTGCTTTAGTGTGCCAGAGCATTTTTTAGCTGCCTCGTACTGAACCGACTCAAGTAAATAACTCATACCTCGCCATCAATTATCAAAGGTAACACAACCATATTCGAGAATTGGCCTTACCATTAAAAAGTATATTTTTCCAGTGTTTTTTCAGCTAACTTGATTGACAGTATTAGTATCACTAGGGCCTGGGTTGGGGTGAACGTTAGTGGATAAAGCAAAGCTTTTGTATAGTACGTATAAGATTTGTCGCGAGCACAAAAAAGGCCACCAGCAATAAAGTTTGCGAGTAGCATTACCAAAATACAGTAGGATCTGGTAATCTGATTGCTAACTGGGGGGACAAGCAAAGTAATCATAATGCGCTTTATACGAGACATAACGAGTTGTGAAGAGGCCAATGACCGCTTTTATTGTTCGGTGCTACAGCTCATGGAGACCAAAATATATTGAAAATCCGTCCAGCAAAGCCCCTGTAAAACACAATAAAATTATGAACCTCAACCAGAGCGTTGAGATAAAACCAACAGCTTGTGTGTTGCTTGCTCTATGGTTAGACCAAGCAGATACTACTATTACTAGTTGACCATGACACCAAACTGTTACAATGTAATTAAGTTTCCCTGGGAAGAGCATGTAAAGCATACAATTGTAGCGCTTTTAGTTTGTCTATTACATGCAGTTCTTGGTAGCATGCGCATGGTTGTATTATTGATTCCGGTCCGTAAATGCTAGGTAGATCCAACTCATACAGATCTAAACACGAGGTAAATCCAACTCCATCAGACATAAAATGTGGTTATACTACAATGTACAGGTTTAGGCAAATTGCTGGATGAATTTTACCACTACCGATACATAACATACGTTACCGAATTTAAATCACTTTCTATCACTTTAAGTTTCATATCATATTCAACACGCTGTTTCTTCAACTGAACGTTTGCATCCGCCAGTTTCATTCCAGATCAGTTACTTTAATTCCCGGTCCACTATTCTCTTCTCATAAGCTCCCACTTCATTTTTGACCGACACCCCCACTATTTTTCTCAACCAGTTTACCCGCGTGGCATTCAAACGCTGATGTCAGTGGAGTTAATTAAGTGCACAGGATTTATACAATGACACATAAGAACTGGATCGTGGGGACATAAGCTAAAATCCCTCAAAGAAATCCCATGTGAAGAGACAAGCGATATTGATGATACAGACTCAGTGGTGAGCGTGTCTTGTTCTTTAATTCGAACGAAAAGTCAACCTGACAGTTCAGGTAAAAAGTCAAGACGCATGATTGTGAAAATCAAAATCATGAGGGAGACAAGAGCAAGGCGAAGACTTGAAGACGACATTTTTACACTAAAATGTATTTGTAGTATAAAAAGTTCGTAAAGAAACATGGCTTGCTTTTTTAGACATATCAAAAGCCTTCGATACTATTTCTCGGGACCGTCTTTTTAGTAATTTTTGGGACCTTGCAGTACAAGGTAATGCTTGGAAGATTGTCAAAAATTTACATGCTAGACTTGAGAATAAAATCATTTTTGGTTGGTTTGAAACTTCCTGGTTTGATGTAATGTCAAACAGGGCTTCATCCTCTCCCCTACCCTTTTTACTACAGCAATGACCGACCTCGTTGCAATGTTAACCAAAGAAAAATTGGGCATCAATTGTATGAATATGTTAATACCTGCATTATTATACGGTGATGACATTTTTTTTATGGCCGAAAATGGCGAACAGCTTGCCAAAATGTGGGCTGTAGCCGCACCAGTTGCTGTAATATGGGGTCTTAAATTGAATTGTGTGGAATAGAAAGTTATGGTCACTGGTCAGAGAACCAACCCAGGCAGAAAATGGTCTTTGGATAATATTTTTATTGAGGAAACAGATTGCATAAATATCTTGGTGTGTTATTTTCCAAAAATCTCAATGATATACCTCTTGTCAAGCAATTACTTGTTTTGAAGTTTAAAAAGCTGAAATGCTACATAACTAGCATTTTGTTGGGACATTTTTATGCAAACAGAGTTCCTTTTGGAAACACATTGCACGACAAAGTTGGATCACCCTTCCTTTTACATGGATAAGGCTCTTGGCCAGGTTCCAAGGCCACCAGTCACAAAATATATGAGTCCCATGCAATATGATAATGCACCGACAATACTGCACATCAGAGCAACCCCAGCTTATATTGCCACACTTGGTGATCTGGGTTGGCTACCGTTGCCCCTAATGGCTGAGAGGCAAAGGGTTAAATACTCTCATTACTTGAAATATATTATAAATGATACAAGGCTTTTGTAAGCAAGTTTTCGACGAAATGTGTAATATATTAAAAAAAAAAAAAAAAGACGTAACGCTACATGGCCATTTTGTGAAGAAAGTAAAGGTATACTAGATAATGCAGGGATGGGTTGGGTTATGAAAAGTACCAATGGCGACTGGCTAACCAAGGAATTTACTTGCCGACGGCAATGCTTTCTAAAGTTCAGGTGGAGCATGGAATCATTAACTTAGTCAATCAGACAAGCCGATAAATGAAGGAAACTGTTCGTAAAATATGTAATGTGTGTTTTGACAAAGATATATTTGAAACGAATGAAAGCTATGTTCTGCATGTCACTACGCATGTGGGAGATTGTGGATGTAAATACAGCGTCTATAAAGTTTAATCAAGTTTTAATCAACTTGTTAACTTGTTCCAGCTCTTTTTTTTTCTTTTTTTTCTTTTGAAATCTAAATATATTCTTCCATCACAACATTTTATAATAGAAAGTGCCTCAACTTTCAATTAGAGAGACGACTTTTCTTCCAACACAGTGTTATAATATTACTCACGATAAAAAACAGTATGGGTTGTTACCATATTAATCGGGTATTGAGCTAATAGGTTGTATCTTCAGTGTATTCATCCCAAGCTTCTGCAGCTCAGACATGTGGTAGCTGCCACACCTCATCCTGAGGGTCTCTTATAGTTTGAGATCCCTTATTAATTCATTATACCTGTTATATTAGGAGATGTGTCTATAAGATGGAACAGGCAGATATGGTTGTTTATCAGTTTTTTGATTGATTCTCAGCAAATGAGGCACTGAGGGCCTAAAAAAACGGAGACAGAAAGTCATTTTGCGTTATTTTCTTGTAGTGAGTTGTGTATCCCATGCAATTTACCATACTAAAGTTATTGCAGTTTGTCGAGAAAGGACACTGGCTTTGAATAATATTTATGGATTACCATCAGTTATTGGATTGGATTGATTTGGTTCGATTTAGCCTAAACGTAAATGCTATTATGAAACTGTAGTGTATACATTTCTAATAATGATCACACAAAAAAAAAAAAAAAAGAAAAAAAAAAAAAGAAAAAAAAAAAAAAAATCCGTTGGCAGGAATTTACATTTCACTGGTTTCTTTTAATTTTGTAAGAATTTATCACGGCCCAGTGATTAGCTCAGCTGAGCTTAAAGTTAAGGCAGTTGTCCGTCGGCTGTGCATTCACATTTCTACAGTTGCGGCTTCTCAAAAAACCCTCAGCAAGATTCAGTTCAACCTTGCTGGTGATGTACCTCGGGTGAGTCTCTCCAGAGTTCGCCCTTCAGTGACTTTGTACTTGTCATTAATGTTTGTTTATGTTTGGGGCAAAAATTTTCATGTCACCCTCCAATGAATTCTTTTGCGAAACTTTTGGTCAGTTGTTTTAAGGTTGCATAAAAGCACTTCTTGTTACTTCTAGACTTTCATTTATTCAGCACGTGGCAATGCAATATTTTTCCTTTTTATATTTTATTTATTTATTTATACATTTACTTATTTAAGTTGTCTATCTATCTATCTATCTATCTATCTATCTATCTATCTATCTATCTATCTATCTATCTATCGATAGATCTATCTGTCTATCTATATATTTATTTATTTGCATTGCGAAATCGTAAATCAATTCCTCTTCAAAATGTTTCACTAATTGTTTCACAGTAACATAGGTGCATGTCTGGAGACATCTAAACTTAAATCTGTTCAACAGGTGGCGGTGTATTTTCTCTTGGGTTTTCTCTCTCATCTATTTTATTTTATTTTATTGTTTCTTTGTTTTTTCTTGTTTTTTTTTGGGGGGGGGGTTGGGGGGTTGGGGTTTTTTGGCCATTTTTTTTCACCTTTTTTAATCGTTTTTGTTTTGTTTTTTGCTTTTTTGTGGGGGTTGGGGGTTGGCGGGTGTTCTTTTTTCGTGTTTTTGTTTTAATTCTCCAAACCCGATTCTAAGCTTGTACTGTAACTTGGTGTAAATGAACATCCCTGAAACTTAAATTTCTTTAACCGATTCTGTTATAGCTTCTTCCTATTTCTTCAAGTTATAATGTGTTTTTATAGCGTTTGACGGCTTCCGAATTACAAACTAGCTTGTCTTTAGATGTAAAAACATGTAGCTTGACTTGATCGCCACCATAGATGTTCACTGAATGGAAGGTTTAGCATTTACTAGCATTTAACGAAATTTGGAAATTGTGCAAAACTATGGCAAGGGTTCATTTTTATATGGTAAATATAGGCATACTAATGAAGTACGTCTCCATTAAGTATTTTCAAAATATGTATATATTTATGTGTATGTTCATTTTTGCGAAACCTTAAATCAGTCTGGAAATTATTTCGGCAAGGGCATTTAAAGTGAAAACAAACACATCTGGACATCGTAGATCAGAAAGGGACTTAATTTGGGTCGAGCCTCAAGTTCATCTAAGAACGGACAGTTCATAATGCCGCACTGTTCTGTTTGTTTGTTTGTTTGTTTGTGTGTGTGTGTGTGTGTGTGTGTGTGTGTGTGTGTGTGTGTGTGTGTGTGTGTGTGTTTTGTTTTGTTTTGTTTGGGAATCCCTTAACCTTCAACTCTAAAATTACTTGGCAGATGACTTTATAATCCCAGGCAAACAACAAGACAGAACCGAATTTAAATTGAGTATCAAGGTCATCTGAAGACGGGCTCATTACACGATTCTCTTATGGGGGAACAAGTTTTGTGAGTGATCAAGTATTTGGGAAACTGTCATCAAAGGATTTGAAACAAATATTTTCACATATCAAACTTAAAGTGTTATACTTCACTTTTAAGAATGCATACTTAGGTCTATTGGGTGGAAACTACTCTCCTGCGTTAATTGACATGATCTGCAGACAGGATTGTAATTATAGATTAAAAGAAACCCATACACAATGACATGTATGTAATAATAGTAAGACGACTCTAAAATTCCCACTGTAACACCCTCTCAAATCGTCATTTTATCAGCCGGTGGGTCAGTTTTGATTGTGTGCGCATGCCCTGTCTATGAAGGGCAGGGACAAGCAGATGAAGGGCGTTCATCGTAAAATTAGCCACGTACAGGAAAAAATACGTCCTCTGCGTGAAGATGTGTTTATCTTTCCATGCTCCAAACTATTTTTATGGTCACATCCAATCTTTCTGGAAACGGCCTTATTTCCTGTTTTGATTTCTTGTTGTTGATGTCTTGTACTGTCTTTCATTAATATGTGTGATGTTATTATGATACGTAACCTTTTACTTGGCAGATCGTTAACTAGGTACCCTGAAATTCGTTTTAGCGCTGTGCCCGGAAGCTAAAATCAAATGTATTTGTGATACTGGTTCTCACTCCTTGTTTTTTTGGACTCTATTGGTTTCGCCAGTTATTACAGACCACTGCCCCTGCAGCATTTGTACGCCAATCTGCTGTAGTTTTCCTTATCCTCTACCATTCCTACAAATATATATGGTGTTGATGCAGAAATAACCATTCATACTTTTTTCAGACTAAATGTATATCCTTTAAAGTCTTTCAATTTTGTTCCCTTGTTGATTATCGGGTAACTTTTTCCTATTGCTTATGGCTTAGTTGCACTATCACTTGCAAACATGCTTCTTAATTTGAAATGTTCTTCGTGCATTCTCTTCAAATCAAACACGCTTCTTAACTTTTGCCCCTCCTTCCGGCACATCTGAATGATAGTGAATAATTTGTTTCCATTACCTGTGGATATATACATGAATCTTTATCCTTCAAACAGAGTTCCCAAGAATCAACTTAATTTCTGTCCTTAAAATGTTTTGAGTACAAAAATACCACTAAACGTGAATAAATCAAACTTTTCAAAAATGATAGATGAACACTACAGAACTAATGATGGCTCACTGTATTTTATTCTACCATCCGTGACTATTTTGGACTAATCCTAGATTGTGGGTGTTTTGGT
The DNA here is from genome assembly GCA_964020975.1 of Hermodice carunculata. Taxonomy (NCBI): domain Eukaryota; kingdom Metazoa; phylum Annelida; class Polychaeta; order Eunicida; family Amphinomidae; genus Hermodice; species Hermodice carunculata. Next base: position 7,125,694 of record OZ026617.1, read on the forward strand.
ACTGTTTCGAATTCAGACCATTCTGCTATCTTTCGTTCCTTACTACTTTCTCAGTACAAAGACACAACCTTCAAAATGCCGGTATGGGACTTCTAAAAAGCTCATTTCCTTGATATCAACACTGCTATTTGTTCTCGCTTCCGCGGGTCATGGATCATGAAGTATTTGATACTGTCGACCATGGATAACACACACACACACATGAAGTACTTGATACCGTCGACCATGTATAACACACACACACACACACACACACACACACACACACACACACATCCCTACCCTGGGACTTGAGCATGGGAACACTTTAAGATTGTGTCCAATAATAACAGTCCATATTGATATAATGTTTGAAGTAAGATTGAAAGATTCTACCAGTTACATACAATTCCCCCACAACCTTATTAAACATTCTATTCGCTAAGTGCTTTAAAATTACGCTGACAACTTAAAGAAAAGATATTACCTCACCACCATCACCCCACCCCCTTTTTCTAAAAGAGTCCTTCAAGACATGACGAGACAACAATGTCCTGTATTACAGTTAAATGTGAAATATTCAATGCATGCTTCGCCAGTGAAAGCGAAACTATTCCGGAGACCGATGTGCTTGACAAGTCTACGTGATGTCAGCTTCAATGAGGAAGGTGTCAGGAGAGTTCTGTTTACCTTCTTGGTACTTTCTGCCTCTGTTTCTGACAATGTAAGTCACATTTTATCTGCAAATACTGCCAAATTTATATATTTACATCCAATCTAACTTTTAATATTGCAGGTATAGGAGAGCGCCTGTCGTGTTATGAGACCATAACACATGAGCCTTGTGTGTTATGGTCCCATAACACACGTGTCCCGCCCACATTCCTTCGCCTAACGCTTGAACATGCTGGGCAAATCAGTTTCTGGCCGTTTCTCTTAATACTATGTATTAAATTTCTAAATTTCGTGCAATTAAGCAAAAAAGAAAAAAAATAAGAGGGAAATGTAAATGTAAATAATGAGGGTCGCTTTTGTGTGTGTTATGGCATAATGCCGCGGGTGACTGAAGCTAGCATCGGGCGAGGTGCACTGGCGTGCGCCACGCCCACGATACCAGCTTCAATGACGCGCGTCATCATGCCATAACACACAAACTCGACCCTCATTTCTTAAATAAAACCTTTACAAAGCCACGTACTTAACTATTTCAACTTTCTCTCTGTGTTTCTTTTCCTGAATCTTAACATTGAATAGATGTCCATCGTTTAAAATATCTAACAGACAGGAAAAAGTGATAACCGCTATAGCTCACAAATCTGAAATGATTCGAAACTGTTTGAACACTTAGATTTCAATGCCCTTCATCGATACTTTACAGGCATTAATCTGTTCAGACTAAAATATTCCGGTTTCAAGGATCATGCTTTTATCAGATATCAACTTGTGGAAATCGTTCATAATATCTATAATGAAATTATATAGAGGTTAAAATGGTTCTTTTCCTATGGTCATCTCTTTCCAATAGAGGTTAAAATGGTTCTTTTCCTATGGTCTTCTCTTTCCAAACATTTGCCAGACCCCGATGCGCTTCGAGTTTTTAAAGCTTAACTGAGACCTCTGCAAAGTAAATATAATTTGACGTCGACTTGCGCCTGTTTTTGCTCCATTGAAGATTTTAATCATTTCTTTTTCTTTTCTCCAAAATTTTAACCATTTAAGAAAATTTTCCATTGCACTTTACTTGTGCTAGCTCCTGGTTTTCCACATAGTCTGATCAATCGCATGTGACAGACTGTCAGATATTTTTCTATTTAGTAGGAACCGTCTATCAGATCTCTCGAATACACTAAGTTTGGAAACAGTCCAAAAATATGTAGAGGAGACTCTCTCTCTCTCTCTCTCTCTCTCTCTCTCTCTCTCTCTCTCTCTCTCTCTCTCTCTCTCTCTCTCTCTCTCTCTCTCTCTCTCTCTCTCTCTCTCTCTCTCTCTCTCTCTCTCTCTCTCTCTCTCTCTCTCTCTCTCTCTCTCTCTCTCTCTCTCTCTCTCTCTCTCTCTCTCTCATAAACCATAGTCTTAAGTGTCACGACCACAGTTGTATGTTGTAATGGCTTATAAGCGCAAGTGTGACACCCTCAACTGTATGTTTTAATATCCGTTTGATTTCTTGGTAGGTGTAATCATTTCTCTTTACAAATGTTTCGCTTATTTGAAAATATTTATGCTATGTAGGTGTACGGTATATATCGGTAACACATTTTATAATGTCTTGTTCGTTTTGAAAAAAAAAGAAACTGTGGGCCTCTTCCTGGCTGGAGAACTCAATAAATTAGTCTGTGTTGTATTTGAGCCATCCAGGATAAATAGAGGTCAACAAGAACATCACCGCATTTATCGTTGGATGCCAATATAGTTAAACAACCAATTTATGAATGTAATTTTAGTGGTTTTTCTTTAAAGGTTTCTAAGCTGAGAAACATACTTGATGATCTCAGCTTGAGACCTGTTAATAAAGCCGCTTGGCTGTTAAGGCTTTGAATTGTCTAAATTTGCGCATCACACGTAATAATAGCCAACGGTCAAGTACCATCATCCTTCAGCCATTATGATTCCATAACCAATGGCAAATTAAAATAATTACACAGGTAACAAAAACAAAAACAAGAACAATGTGACACTGTACTTCCTGAAATCGCATTTTAATTCTCTTAAGTGAAGTTCTCTTGAGCTAGCCAAGTCTACAAAACACTGTCCATAATATTTTCATGGTCTTAATTTTACTATTTGTGGTTGTAATTCCTATCACAAATATATTGAAATATTATGCGTTTTTATTTTGCTGACATCAGCGAAACAAGCGAAAATGTACCTGCATTGAAATAAAATGAATTTACAATGTAAAATTTGTATGCATGTCGCACCAGTCTAAACCAAATATACCGTGCCATTACCACGTTCCTAAAGCTTAACATTGAACTCTTAGGAAATCGGCGCGATATCTTATTTCATCGCAAGCAACGGTACCAACCACAATCGCGTTTCAGCTTCGTTCTACGGCACAGGACACCGGGATCTCGGCTATAAATTACATGCATCTTGGTTGTAAAAACTGTTTGCAATATCGTTTGGACAGGAATTCTCTTCTATTTATATATCCTTTGTCCGCCCAATACATGAGTATGGTAGTCCGATATGGGATGGGTGTACACAGGCAGACCCTGATAAGTTGGAAGCAATTCAGATGGCTGCAGCCCACATAGTCACTGGTGCAATGAGAGGCACTGCTACATTGAAATTATATGAGGAAATTGGATGGGAAACACTTGCGGAACGTAGGAAAAAAGGCTAAGCTTATTGTCATGTACAAAATTGTCCATAATCTGACCCCTACTTACTTGCGTGACCTTCTCCCTGAAACCCCACCCAAAGCTGTAAATCACAATACCCGTCACCGACCTGACAGCTATCATTTTCGAGCAAGAACATCCTTATTTGACCAATCTTTTTTTGCTTCCACCGTCCGCCTATGGAACCTGCTGCCCATTGAAATTCGAAACACTGGTTCACTTGCTCGTTCAAGTTAAATTTAAAATTAACCTCTAAGCATCCCGTACAATATGTAGAACTATTATACTATGGTAAGTGTCATACGGCTATTTAGCACACGAGGCTGCGCTTGGGCTGCAGTCGTCTGAATTGTCACATGTTTGACATCGGTGTAGTTGATTCTCCTCTATGCTCGTGCGGCACTGGTATCGAAGACACTTTCCATTACTTTTTCATATGTCCTTCGTATTAAAATTGAGGATTGACCTGAGTAGTAAAATCATTCCAAAATCACCGTTTACTTCAGCAACAGCACTCTTTGGTAACAAGGCCTGTTCTCTAATTGACAATTGTACTATTTTGGCAGCAGTACACGAATTTATTGAGAAAACGGAGAGATTGTAAGTGCACGGAGTCATGTTATGAAGTTCCACGTATGTGTATTAAGCACCGGCCCCTCTGTCCGTCATCGTCTTGTTATGTTTCTCTTCTGTATGTTTCTAAGCTTTTACGTCCTGTCCATATGTTTTCCTTTTTCTTCTGCGAGAGGGGTTAATACAGGTTTTTCTTGTTCCCCAATCGTTTCCATTTGAATAAACTATGTTTAAATCAAACAAATGTTTCTCGCTCACACCAGAGAAAGTATCACAACCTGGCCTTCCATTCACAGTTTGAGTTGTTAAAAAGCCTGGCACACACGGTAATAATGGAACACACAAGTACACTACTGCTTAATACTGCAGTTTACTTACATCCCAATCGAGCCAAAATTCGAGAAATTTGCAGGTGATACACAAAAATTTACTCCTTTATAAAATCAACCCTTTAAAGCTTTTACTTGTTTTAAGGCACCATATGTACCAGTCGCATGATATGACGTTTCATTACACAACCTCCATATTATAGAGTGTTATCTCTCCCTGTTTGGTATAATTATAGTGCGATTAACTTGCAAGCCATGCATTTTTACTGTGCATATATCTTACCTAGTAACAGAGTGTGTCTTTGAGCTGTATGCCTACCAAACCAATTAAATCAATTAAAAACCCAAAATAGAAATTTTTGTTTATTTCTTTTTTCTGTTATGTAGATACAAAAAAAAAGTGCATATATTTTCAAATTTTGAGAATTCTGAGCTTATTAAAACTCGTTGCTATAAGGGAAAATGTAACTTCGGCTGGCTGGTTATGCCTCCATGATATGTATTTACACCCATCAAACCACACATTTTTGATGTGTCCAAACATTCAGTTTTTTCAAAGAAAATGCATATTCTGTATTTCAGATTGAGCAGCTTCAGAGGCACTTTAATCAGGCTTCTCATTTTGACATTGTGACAGGATAACAAAACACATAAGTGCCAAAAGCATACAAATTTCCTGATATGTACTCTGAAATGTACTTTTGTTCTTTTATTTTAGCAGAGACTTTTATATCTTGTACGTATACACATTTAAAGCGTTTTGTAAGAGATTTGGCCTTTTTTCTAATTTTATATGTTATGACGGTTTATGTGAAATATTCTAACATGGGCGGGGCTAATGCAGCGCCCGGTGCATTGTCTTGAGTGCATTAAGCCCATGCTTTAATTGCACGATGAAAACCCAGGTAGGCATCCAATGAAAAGGTGGGCGAATTTTTCTATCCCAGTTACATGCGCGCGCAAGGTAAATTCGTCTTTTTTGCCGGGCATAAATTTGTAACAAATCCCAGCAACCATGCCCTCTCGTGCATTGCTGACGTTGCTTGTTACGTCAGCAGCCAGCACATTGTGTTTAATTGATCTTGCTTTCATAAACAAAGCATAACGTGAAGTCTGCTGTTAGAACAGCACGCGCCGCACGCACCGCGTGATAACCCAAGTTGCAAAGTTTATTTCCATTAAAAAAATAAAAGGGGGGATGGGTCTATCACTTGAGGCGTTTTTTTATATTTAAGTTGATCAGGTTTGCTTGTTTGTCTCTTGCAACGTAACTATGTTGTCGGAAACTGGGATAGAATGGGGCTTAACTACTTCTGGGGAGGATTGGACGTTCAACTACGCCAGCGCCATGAAGGTTTGGCAGCCGTCCATGCCCTCCTTCGTCGGGCATGGACTAAACCTGCCAAGCCTTCATGGTGCGGGCTTAGCTGAACGTCCAATTAAGAATTAAACTTCCTCTCTAGTGTAATTACGGGCGCATGGTTGCAGTTTGTGTGACAGACATTTCTGATGACGCGCGGTAGCGCGTCATCAAGGAAATGCCTGTCACACAAACTGCAACCATGCGCCCGTAATTATATTAGAGAGGAAGTTTAATTCTTATATTTACATTTAACATCAATTTCTATTGACATAAGAGTAAGTATTATTATTGATAGTTGATTTAAAATCGTTTTTAGCTTGTTGATTTAAATCGCCTTTTTGTTTACTAGTGGGAAGAGCCAAGTAGGCGGGGCTACTACATCAGCCATCAGTTGTCAAGGCAACTCCTGGAACACATAACTAGGAAAAAAAATAGTTCCGAATAACGCAACAACGTTATTTCAATAAAGCTTGCAAAACCGGTAATGGAAAACATTTAGGCACGTTTTGACAAGTAGATATGCAATTCTTGATAATCTGATACCGTCTTCCCATTATGCTTAGGCCTATGAATCAAACGCTTCGGCAGTACTTTTGGCGGATGCTTAAATAATGACAAAGTGCGTTAAGAGGATATTATTGCGCAGCACGTTGGTTGCACGAGATGCTCTAGTGTAACCATTGCCTCATGAACTACACTACCGTTCCTATTCTTTCAATGCTAACAAAAATAACAAATGTAAATATTCCTCCCTAAACCCCTTAACATAACAACCCAAGCGCCGAGCGCGTGTTTTAGGCCTAAATACTATTGAGCCACGTAAACGATACATTTTTAGCGGCGCTATAATGGAAGGCACATCGAGGCAACGTCGCAACTTCGCGATGGGGGATAGTGTCCTCTATAAAGACGAACATTGTCTTATTTTGTCTGAAAGCAAGTCACTTGGTTATAGCGTCTATTCTGTTGTACAGTTAGATACAAGCAATGTAATTAATAGCCTCACTATTGTTGGTATGGAGCTCGCTACTTCTGCCAATGTTTGGGTAGCAGAATTGGGCGAAACCAGCTTCACGGAAAGCTCTGACATTGACAGTGGCCCCCCAAAAAGATTTGCACATGTTTTGCAGGATTAAATTAACAAACTTGCAGATGGAAGACTGTCTAAATCCACAAACAATCAAACTGTATGGGCAGTACACGTGTTTCCAGGTTTGTTTATAAACATAACCACATTTGACCCCTTTGATTGATACAATGTATGACACTTGAAAGTTTTTGTCCAACTGTACCCAGTTCGAACTGTTGGAACAAGTTCTTCAGAAATGTCGACACATGCCTTACAGTTTCAATCAGTTTGAACAAAATTTAAGGCAAACGTGTATTCAGACTGACCTCTACGTATGCCCTGATCATGTACTGTTATCACTGCATGAAGATAAAATCCAATAGGTAATCCATTATTGCATAGATGGTTGAAAGACGACAAGTTAGACTAGAGGAACGGAGCGTGGGCCTCTGCCTTCGTCCGCAATGTGTCTTCTGGGCACCATCAGGGGATTCGTAATTTTGTTACCATCCCCTTAAACAGAGGGCGCTATGAAATCAATTCTTTGTAGAATAAATGTGCCACTGCCAATTATCAATTTCAGTCATATTTATTGTAAGCCTATATATTAAAAAAATATTAAGTTAATTGGATAACTACTTGTGTCTTTCCAGACTGGTTAATTGAGAATGAGGTCCGGAATAAATAGACATCTGCAGGCGCCCCCTTCATTCACCACTGTCGAAAAGACGTTCAATTCTTAAGTACACACACACGCACACACACACGTTTTTTTAAAAATCGTCTTGTTTCTATTGCGACACAAAAAAAAAAAAAAAAGAAACCGAAGATAACATAATTTGATCAAAGTTAAAATACCAATGCAATTAACTCTTTCAGTGGCATGTGTAAGACTGAGCCCACAGCTTTCCTCGACGTGTTTTGAGTGCAATACACCCAATGCGCGCTCAGGGAAGCTTGACATGGAATAGTCTTATTTTGTTCCGGAAATAAATGCGTGTTGGTACTTGAATGAAATATCCTCTGATAAGAAATATTAATCTAGGATCTTTATGATCGTTCGAAACAGTTTCAATAAAGTAATTTTACTTCAGTCATGACTTGCAGAGTAAAAGCGTGACGGTAATGCTTCTCGTAGTTTTATAATTCTATCGTTGTTATGAAGTGTTAATATGGGGGGTAGGCTACTTTGTGGAAGTACTTTCAAAATCTGACCTTGGTCATCAAAAGACGGGGAAAAAATGCTCAAAGATAATGATGTTGCACTTCAGTTTTATGTCAGTATTTTATGTATTTGCAGTCAGGGATTCCAATTGATCCTACAAGTTTCCAGCTTATCTTAAAGAGCAGGTCTCTGAATAACTTTCAATTTAAGTTTTGTCAAGCATCGTACTCCGATATCAAATATGCATAATACATTGAAATGAACATTTAAATTCTTCTGGACAATTTTAAAGGAATAGTACGTTTGAACAAGGCTGTTGTAAAAGGGCATTTTCTTATCGTTTTTCAATGTTTATAGAATTAGCGACAGAAGCTATTTAGGCATGATAAACTTATATGTTTCTGTCACTTAAATTACACGGCGTGCAAGGAAGAAATACAAGGATCGACACACTTGAAGGTGTAATTCATAATTATGATATTTTACAAAATGTAATCATGTAAATCGAAGCTGATGTTCAAACCAAATGTGAAAAAGGCCTACAATTAAATCAAATGAGAGAAACACCGACGAAACATGCATACATAGTTTATGCAATCAAATATAATCTGCACAATTTGTCACACTGTAATAACCATAAACACATAAACAAAATATTAATTTCATGAATAATAATATTCATCCTTTACTACATAACTGTCATTATGCTAAAATTCTTCATTGTCTACTTTGGCAGATCGATTCATGATGCGTGTTGGCCGGAGAAATGTTTTTTTGTTCTTCACGGCCAGCGACGTACATGTTGCATCAGCTGCAGCAACAAACTATGGCCTGAAATGTAGGCACATTTTCCTTCACAATCAGACTGGCCAAGGGACACTCAAATTCATGTGCATGGAGCTCCAATATGAATTTTTTATATTGAATTTAAAAAAAGGCATTGTTATCTTTAAAAAGCTGTCTGTTTTATTTGGCTGTGCGATATGAAGTTCGTCGAATTTCCAAAGCTGGCAGGCTGGCCAAAATTTCCTTGTAGGCCTATAATGGCTGTATTCATGGATAATGTATCAAGGAATTGGATTTCAGTGCACGTTACAGCATTTTCTCCATCTTGGATCTGATGTATACGCTCTAGCACTATTGTTGGTATTGGCAGCCTGTGCTCATTTTATAGAGCCCGACCTGATACAAAAAGAAAAGTAAAAGTTTTTAAACATTTCAAACAGGAAAGAAGTTATTTCTTGGTCAGGTGAGTACATGTCTTTTACTTTCAATGACACACCACACATTGCAGACACATAAAACAAAGTCTTATTATGATAGGCCTAGATGTAGCGCCGTCCAAGCGTACGAGTCTTCTGTCGCACCTGCTGCACGCAATTCCAGTTATGAGCGATCCCTTGGGGAAATACCGTCATCCACGTCCTTTGTTGACGACGGTAAGGAAAAAACAGCGGCGCCATGTTTGAATTGTGTCGATTTGTTACGCTGCAACGACTTTATTTCACGGGTCTGCGATTTCAGCGCAGGATACGATATAAATTTCATACGATGACCTGGGTCCAGTAACAAGGTAACACATAATGTGTTCAAAGATGTCTTAAGTGTTTATTTTGATTGCATACGGGACGCTAATGACTGTCTCAATTTTCAATGGGACAGAGTTTAAGCTAATCATATAAGTCATAGGCCTAAATTGCTAATATGAATGGGTGTAACCCAGAAAGGGGAGCGAAGCACAAGTTTGAATTGAATTTGATGTTTTATTTTATTTTAATTTTTTATTGGTATATATTTCGAATCTAAGTTGAAACCTGACATCAACTATAGGTATGCACGTCATAAAATGAACTGAAAAAGGTTTGGCCATGTACATGTTTTATTTAACCTCCGTAAAAACGTATATAATCACAAAAATGTACTGAATGTTATACATCATCCAAAAGCCCTGATAACAATTTTTTTAGCTTTCAACTTTTATTTTTTCCAAAAATCATAACTTAGAAAAAAGACCTGGATATGTGTCATTTTTTTAGGCCCAACCTTTTGGCAAACGTATGTGACGTCCATTTTTCGGTTTTTCACCGCAAGCATTTATATTGTGAATTTTTATGAAAAATTATTTATATGTGCAAATGCGCTTGTTAATGCTGAATCCAGTGGTGGGCTGTTTGCCAGATCGGTCATTATGGTTTTATCACCTTCGCGCGTTCAACGCACTTTAAAAAAACGTCATTTTTTGCCCTTTTCATCATAGTTCGGTCAAGTTCCCGCTTCATCCGTTGTCTGCTTATCGCAGTCCTCCTTCTAACGTTTAATTATTTGAGCATCGTGGAATTCAGTTTTTGTCACACTTGAAGATAAAAGGTTTGTCATTCAGAATATATATACCGTTTTCATTAACACCATAAAATGCGGTCGCCTACAGTGCAAGAATAGATGCGACACATTAGCAAGATGTAGGCCTACATCCACACGTAAACAAACAAAAAATTGTGCGCTTGCATCGATAACTTGGGAGTCTCTTGAGAAGGTCCTGACTGATTTTTGTCTTACATTAATAAAAAAAAATATATATAGAACTTTTATTGTCCTGTTTGTTCAAATATTTGTATAATTTTAGAATTTGTTTGCCTGCCTCGCCATGGGAGTACATTCATGTGAACCACCCATTCATCTCTATTTTCCGAACAAGGCGAAATAGGTCTAAATCTACCTAACCGACAATTTCATGCCATGGTCATGTCTCATAAGAATCATAAGTGTTAATTACTTTTAGGCCTATTTGACGTACCATTAAGATATTCTTCCTCCTTAGTACTTAAGGTTTCTTTTGGTTCCAAAATTAACTGTATCTGATGCACAAAGTTCTAAAATTATGTATTTTTAACACGATGCCGCAGACAATGCAAGCCAGTTCATTTTATGACGTGAACATCTATAGTTTAAAATAACCTCACAATTTACTCATTTATACACTATGGCAAGCCGTTTTAACATTTAATCAGAATTAGAGATATCTATAATTCGAATTTTAGATATCCAAAAATAATGATATCTAAAAATAATTTTAGATATCTAAAATTATTTTTAGATATCTAAAAAAATTTTTAGATATCTAAAAATATTTTTAGATATCTGAAATTATTTTTAGATATCTAAAATTCATTTTTTTTTTCATATCTAAAAATCAATTTTAGATATCTCAAGTTCATTTTTGGATATCTAAAAAGGATTTTTAGATATCACTAATTCGAATTTTAGATATCTAAAAATCAATTTTAGATATATAAAAATCTAGCCGAATTATAGATACTAAGCTACTCCCTGTGGGAAGTTGGAAACATTTTGTATATTATGGACGTTAAAATGTTTATTCAGAATTATTGATGCATGTTCAATGTTCATTCAAATGTGATGTCATCAGCAAGTACATGTACTTGAAAGTTACATGATTACTTAGTTGTACTCATATTTGTGGCATAAATATGTACCACAGAACAATGAACATTACTAGTTCCTACATGAATTTTACTTACTAAGACCCATGTTGAGCTGAATATTTGGTCTCAGTTTAAATTATTTAGTTAATAAATATATTTGTACACAACATTTTGCAATTACACTGCATGTACAATGCAGATTTTCAAAAATCTTGCACAATATTCTTCATAACTTTCGAACAAGAATAAGAAATCATCTGTTCTCTGGACATTTTTAGTCTTGACTTCCTGTGCACTCTCCAGGAAGTGGCGACTTTTAGCCACTGTGGCTAATCCTTATGAGTATCATGTAGCCACGGCAAATTTTCTTTAGCCACACGTACTTATTTGTGCTTGCAATATCAACGATTTATTACACAACCAGTTGCACAAAAGTCAAGATGGTAGCATCAATCATTAACCATTTACACTTACAAGTCATTAGCAATATATTGTTTTTATCATATATCTATCAATTTCTTGTGTTTGAGACCTTGTTGTTGGGGTGTTTGGAACATGGCATAGGCGATCTTCAATCATCAAAATGGAGGGATGCCAAGCAAAATCTGGTTCTGTACTTCTGGTTCCAGATGACTTTGCTCGTGATAGAGCTACAAACATAACACCAGGATTTCTAGATTCAAATTGTCTGGTTCCAGGACTAATGACTATATATCGGTTGATGTCGCCATGACCAACAGTTTGACCCTGACAGCTATGGAGTGTTGTTGCCCAGCCCAGTGGGAGTGGAATCTGTTTCCTCTTGCAAAAATGGCAACTGCACTCCAACTTTCTTTCAACTGCAATGATGGGGACTATTTTGGGATGATCTTTGAAAAATGGAGGACCTTTATAATTCGGAAATTCAACTAACACTACATCAGGCAATGCATTCTCTGGTCCGTTGTTAAACTAGACAACATCAATAATAGTACCAGGTGCCCTGTTGAATAATCCATGTGAAACACTCAGGTTTACAGAAAGTGTAACTTTTGCATGTTTGCAAAGAAACAATATGCTCATGAGGCCACATGCCTTGTCATTTGGGCAAGATTTAGCATGGGGTCCCTGGCCAGAGGCTTTCACTTTAGCAATGGGGAACTGGCCATTTAACTCAATCAGTTTGTTTTTGTTATGCTCCCATTCTTGTGCATGGCTTGGGAATATAAAAAGACCATTTTGTGTCATCTTTGTCAGTAATTGCTGGCCATATGTCTTACGTAATTCGTTCCATTGAAACTTCTGAAGCCACTTTGCTTGCTCTGGTGTGGTTTTGTATTCTCTTATTGATAACAATACATTTTTAAATTGCTCTTCATCATCTGCTTGTCGAATGATTGTATTGAGTGTGACAGCATGGTTAAATTCTTTCCAGACTAGTACGCCATGCATAGCAGCAGGAGATTTAGTGGTGTTTTTATACACTGGTGAATCGAGGACAGGAGGAAGCTGTACATCATCTCCCAGAAAGACCACAACTGGAATCCTACCCAAAGATTGATGAAAATTGGAACCCGAGTTCATGCCGCACCTACACATAAACTCCATCCAGCCAAGAGTTGTTGCACCAATTAAAAAGCGCTCATCAACAAGCAGAACCTTTACACCATTACAATTTTCTTGTAAAGCCTCACCCAGGGACCCATCTGGTACTTTTATTTCCTTAGCTTTGTTAATAGGAATTTTAAGAAAACTATGTAAGGTAACACCAGATATGATGTTTGCACTGTTTCCTGTGGGACACAAAATCTGTACCGATTTATTGGATTTGAAAAATGTCCTAATAGCTTTCACCAAACATTTGATTAGGTAGGATTTGCCAGACCCAGCCTTGCCAGCTACTATAAGACGTAATGGTTCAAAGTTCACAGCATGTTCTACATAGTCTTCAAGTGTTTTCATTACTAGCTGAAATGCAAAGTTTTGATCTTTAGTCATGCTGCTCAAATGCACATTCGGAAGCTCCAAAGTACTCTCATCTTTTGGCATACTGCGACTTTTTTCAATCATTTGCCACCAGTTGTTGATCATATCAGGTGAACACTTGTAGGTCATTTGACTCCAATCATAATCTGGACCCCCATTATTGTAATCAAATTCTGTGGTGGTAGCAGTGAATGAAGGGTTTGGTTGGAGAAGTTCTGCCCACTGGGGTTGTTCTGCATTTTCTAGTGATTCATGGTCACTTCCATCATCATCATCATTGTCACAGTGGTTATTATTCTTTGCTCTCTCTATGTCTGCTTTGACAAAATTGGGACATGCCTCAGATCCTAAAAATTCTGTGAATTTTTCCACCCATGTAACATTTTCACTTTTTATGTCACATAGTTGTCTCCAGTCAGGCCAATGAAGAAGCAGCATAAGTCGACAATAATTTTCTTAGAGAGGCCAAGATGCTTGGGTGCAGCCACCTGATATAACTGGAACTCGGCCATTTTTGCATACAAAACTGTACAGAGAACTCTTATCATTGTCTTTCCGTGATTGATACCTGTCAACGATGTTTGTTTTTGTTACATTTGAGCCTCTACTTACAGTAGTATCAAGGAGCCTATTGCCGGACAAATTTACTGATTGGAAAGTGTGACTTGACCTATAGAGGGGCAAAGAGGATAGTTCATATGATGCCTCAACAGCTGAAACATCTCTTTTAACAGTAGTCATTAGTAATTTTGATACTACACTTTTTGCACTTACTTCTGAAGACCCATCTGCACAATTAACCATGTCATTAAATAAATCACTGATTGCACCAGTTGGTTGACCTCCCTTGCAAGCATAGCCAGTGATATATTTTTCTGTAGCCATGATTTCATGTACAGATGGGTTATCAGGGTTGCTTTTGGATAATATGAGGGAAATGTCACCATTTGCTCTCCAACCTTGGGTGTGAATACGTGAATGCTGAAGTAAAAGTGGATGATCTCTGACCATTTCTAGACGCAGTGAACCATTCCTGTCTTTAACCAGGGCTGGAGTTGACCGGAGTGGCTTTCCAGGTGCAGATAAGCTTCCAAATTCCATGCGACACACTTTTTCACTGCTAGATGATCTTGACTTGGGAGGCCTCAAGCAGTAATCAGAACATCTGTGCAGATTAATTCTATTTGTCAACAGCAAATGGTCCTCTGATAAAGATTCCTGGGAATCACTGACATCCATCAAAAGTTTTACCAGAGGATTTTTTTCCTCTGGAGGAGCTACAGCAGATCCCTCTGGTGGGGGCCACAGGGCTTTCTTTGGGTTGCCCTTTTCATCCTTTCCAGCAGGGTGAGATGCTGTCATAAGAAATTCTGATGTTGCCCATTCTGCTCTTTAGCACACTTTTCATCAGAGAGTCCATCTTCAACACATTGATGTAATAGATTATGACATTCTCTGTCTTTGCGCCAACAAAGACCATGCCAATGAATCATTCCACGTGATTTAGCAAATTCTTGCCTGTACCAGTAAGTATCTACACCAAAAACGGGGCGCATTACTTCTTGAAAGTATGACTGTGTTCTTAAATCAAAGTACTTCCCTACCACATGAGAATTTTCATGCACAACCTTGAAGAAGGTTGAACGATCAGATTCATCAATCTCATTACCAGTTGTTTCTTTGACATATATATTGAGAAGCCTTTTCAGTGGCTTAAAGTGGAACTCGGCACAACTACCAGTGGTAAAAAAAGAGGGAAGTCCACTTCCTTCATTTATTTTGAATTTAATCAGTGACCTTACTTCCCTTCCCTTTTGAGCCCAATATTGGGTTGTACCGCGGAGATTAGCAGACAGATAAAGAATTTTCTTGGCACAAGAATCATCACTCATTTGCATTTTCTCTTTCAAATCATTAAGTGTCAAATGATCTTCACCAAATCTTTGATTTACAATAAAACTAGAATTTTCTGTGGCACGTTTTCTGATTAACATGTTGTGGACAACAAACTTAAAATAAGGATGCCTTGCAAATCTACCGTCTTCATACCAAAGTAAATGTTCAGCCTAATCTCCAATAGATGAACATGTCCGTGGTCTGTTTATGTGAAAATCCCCTGTTGCGTATGGAAATAATGAAGGAAATGCTAGAGTGAAAAAATACTGTGTTGTAAATTCAGACAATGGAATGTTGTGCCTTGTTGGCCAAGGTATTGTTATTTTACCCCTTCTGTTAGATGTGACTGGACCGTGATTTTCACCAACTATTTCTGAAACAACACTTTCAACCTGTTCACGCAGGTTGACAGCTTCATCAGGTAAAAGTACACTTGAATTAGTTGTACCTTCAATATCTCCTAGATCAATTTGCTCAGCTGCAGGACCTTTATCATTGTTATGGGCAGTGTTTGAATTGTATTCTACTACATGGATATTTTGTAACTCACCATCGATTGGTAGCATAAGTAATCTTTCTTCACTAACAATGATATAAGAGTAAGCAGGGTTTTGATTTTTAAGCCAGATCAGAGCTGACTGAACCTTAGATCTCCTAACTGTAAATTCTTTTGATGTATCATTTCTTCCTTGCTTCCGAACTTTAATTATGTTTATTTCTTCTGGTAATCGTGGAAATATTTGTGCAGGCTCATTTATTTCTTGTGGAAAAGTTACGCAGTGCCCACTGGATGCAATGCCACCATGCGTGAGCATATGAACATTTATACAAGGGGAAATGCGTGCAATTAATTGTTGCTCAACTATACTGAGATCTTTTAGTTCTGATGGCACCCTCTGGGGATTCATGTTGTTTTCAGAGGAAAACATCTTTACATTTGATTTTTCTTTGCTGCAGCGTTTGCAGATTAGTTTATTTGCATTACTTCTGTTAATTTCAATTCTGCGCTCATGACAAACAGAACATAAACTTACAGACTAAGACATCTGTTGAAGTTCAAATGAACGAATAGCATCCAATGCATGATCCAAATGTGTATCACCAGTTGCTGTTGGTGCATCTGGTATTTGCTCTGTATCATGTTTTTTTTTCAATTTTTTTTTTATTTTGTTCAAAAGTTTATGACATCTTTTCTGTCTGTCTGTTGGTGATTCATTGTCATCTGCAGGCTTATAATTAATTCCATATTTTCTACACTTCACTGCTACCTCTTCATGTTTTTGGGAACAGGCCTCAGCTTTTTCTCGTTTTCTTATTTCTTTCAAAAGTTTATGGCATCTCGTCTGTGTTTCACCAGGTAATTGTTTCTCGTCTGGAGTCTGATATTCGACACCAAACTTGATACATTTGCCAAATCTTTCTCATTTTTTTGTGCATCCCTTCTTCTCTTTTTAGAATAGTTATGGTCTTCTAAAACCTTTCTTGCAGAAAGACAATAGTTATGTTCATTCAAAATTTTTGATGCAAGAACAGTGGGACTATCAAATTCATCCATTTTCTGATGTTTTGAATCATGTTTTGTTTCAACTGGATTTGAATTCTGGTGTGTATCATTATTGATACATGTATGCTCGTTCTTAGTGGTATATTTTTTACTTTGTGATGATGTATTTTGGGGAATCATGTTAGTACTTTTATTGATATCATTATGTGTACTTGTCTCGCTTGTTGAAGATGAAGATTGGTGCTGTGCTTTTTTGTCATTCATCTGTTTTCTATTATGGCACAGTGTATGTTTGTCTGAGACTCTTTCTGTTTTATTATTCTCTCTTCCCTGGTGTGTACTTTGATTATGTATTGAAGGAGAATATCTTTGTTCACAAATAAATTCAGGAGAACTAGCTTTTGTAGCATGATGTTTACTTTTAGGGGTTTTATTTCCGTCGTTGTGAATTTTTCTCAGAAGTTGAAAATGTTGGTCTTGCAAGAGAACATCTACAGTAACTGCACCATCAGTGTTTTCTGCATGAAAACTATAGGAAGAAAATCTACCTGTTTGTGTGTCTTTTAACCAAACCTGAATATTAATGTTGAGTGCAGTGGTTGCTGCCTCAATTTCACATGCTGTTGCCCAGCCATTGTTATGTAACATATTATTTCTGTACATTTCTTTAGTAAATGCAGGACTGTGGTGTATATATACACGCTCTCTCCATTGGTCCCAGTTTTGAAAAACATGGCTACAAACTAAATCTCTGAAAAAGAAGGTAAAGGAAAAATTTCCTGTAAGGGATAAACTTAATGAATGAAAAAACGTTTCCATCTCCTGGTACTCGATAAACATTGTATGATGAATCATCAAATTGTATTGTTTGAGAGACCACAGATGACAAGTCTGCCAAACCTGTCAAACCACTTGTTTTGATGTTTACTGTGTTATTTGTGTGTTCAATGTTCTTTGATGGTTGACAAGACATTGTTTAAGGATAGGAAATTAACTTTTGAACAAGAACTTGAAACTTGAAAAAAATTAATGTATGACAACTATTATGGTTAGTGTGTAGCAATCAATAGGATTACTTTGCTTGGGTTTGTGCTGTTTCACAAATATGCAGCTTTTAGGGGTTAGCGAATGTCACCCACGTCACTAAAAGCTTGCTTTTATGATTGAATAGATTTTCACTGGAGATCTGCAAGAAAATGCAATACAGAAACATATTTCATATACTGTTTTAAATACGAATATGAAGGCTCCCAAGGGAGGCAAAAATCATCAACGTGCGTGCTTGGAAATAAAAATGCATGCAGTTGTGACACAACAAAGAGTCCAATGAAATTAGATAGCTGCATGTAACATATTTTAATCTAAATGCAAGAACAGATCTGATACAGGGTTCATACAGAGCTTAAAATGTCTGGAATTTTAGGACTGCCTGTTCAAGACCATGGAAAAATCTGGAATACTCAATTTTCATTTTAAAAAATCTACATGCAAAAATGGAACAATCAATCATAAAAGTATTTGCTTATGATCATAGTTTGCTATGGCTAGCAAAATAGCTTCTGTAGAGGTTTTCATGTAGTAGAGCATCATGAAAACTGGCTATAATAAGCTATACTTGTCATGTTTTGTCAAAAAACAGGGATGTGAGTTGGGAATTTTGGAAAAAATGGTTTGGAAAGTGCTTGAACAAATCTTGAATTTTGGTTTACCCCTGCTGTATGAACCATGTCAGACAGATACAATTATGTCTACATATTTTTTTCTTGATATGTGGAAGTTATGAGTGAGTTTCACAAATTGCCCAACAAGGCAAAGTTTATTCATGAAAAGTCTGATTAAAGTATATATATTTTCTGAAAGCAAACAAACTTGGGATCTTGTATTTTGCAGTGTCAGTGATGCGACTTATTTTGGTGTTTACACAATTATGTAAAATTGTCAACTCAATTGTGAATATCTCCAAGGATTTTCAGGTTCAAATTGTACTGAGTGTTATTAGGAATAGATAACATGTTAGAATTTCAACATACTCATGGGTCACTTTGCAACAAAGATGAGTTTGTTGTAAAGTGGTCCCTCTTTTGAGAGACTACCTACCTTATAACTGTTTCAGTGCCAATCGCGACTTAAGTCGAACTGCTGTGGATTGTCACAGGGATACTAGATTCATATTACGTGTAAAAAGGCCTTTCGTTTAAGTTCCGGCAAGCCTATGGTTCCAGACAGAATAGCCCTGGTCAACAGCTTTTCTCAGCGCGCATTGCGCCCAATCCACGCCGAGAAAAGCTATTGACTCGGGGAAAAAACTTTTTGGCAGTGAAAGAGTTAAGACCACAATAACCAGATCCCTGTAACCATCTTTTCCATGTTTTCTGACCTCTTTTGAGAGACCACTTTTGGACTGGCCCTGGGGATGGTCTCTCAAAAGAGGGACTACTGTATTTGCTGGGCATTTTGGGTGGTCAGTCAATTTATACATGTAGGTAAAGGGGGCAGTGATTAGATTTTCAGTGTGCTGTGACCTATTTTAGGGACAATGTATTTTAAACTTTGTTGGGTGCTAAGAGCAACAATGGTGGATCAAGTGTGGGGTGAATTGGGGGGGGGGGGGTGAGGGATCCCAGTGCTTGTGTGCAATCACAGAGCTGTAGTCCGGGGTCGACATTCAGGTTTCAGTACGGGGTAGACATTCAGGTTTTTGACTGGTTGTCCCCCACAAACTTTTGGTTGTCCTGACTGAAACTTTGGTTGCCTCAGACAACCGGGCAGTCCTGAATGTGAAGCGAGGGCTAGTTGAATCATAAAAAGCATTTTTCATGAAGACTCTACTTTATTGGGCAATTTGTGAAACTCACAACTTAATATATATCCTTAAATTAACAAACAAGTTTGTGGAAAATAAATGTTAAAATTTAATGAAGTATCTACTAATAAAGTGAAATATGCTAACAATAAATATATGTAGTGGAATTTCAACAGCGTTGAGTTGTTGTTTTATGAATTTTTTTAGGAATCCATTGTGTCATACACTGTGTAGCAGGCAGTAATAATTATTGTTGCACACTCTTGAGCATAGATTTCATCTCTTGTTGCTGTTCTTGTACACTGCCGGGATTGTGTACATGTAAATAAGTAAACAAATCACTTGAAAGAAGCAGGTCCGGGTCATAAATGTGTGTTTTAACACGAATGGATAATGTAAAGAAACAAATGATTTTTATTTCAATATGGTGCTTTTGAATAACAGCAAATTTTGTTGGAAAAGTGGGGGTGGGGGGGGGGTGCTACAATTAGGGATTATATGGTAATTCTATTCTTCCTGTACAGTAGTACCAGCTAAATATTTAAGACCACTCCTGCCAGCAAAAACTGGTAACAGGGCAGGTAGTCTTAAATTGCAGTTACAAAGAATACAGACTTGTGCCATCAAAAATGTCATAAAAGTCAGGTGATCTCTCATGGCAGTGGTCTGAATATGGCACTACTGTATATGTTCAATTTAATATGTTGTTTGAAGAATAAAGAAATTTAACAGCCCACAGATTGTGCTAAGTGTGTATACATGTACTTGCGATGGAAGATCATCTGGCTATTTTGACCACACTTTTTAAGCACACAGTGTTTTGTGTAACTTGACATGCAATATATTATAAAGCCAACCTGTTTTATGTAATCCCCTTTAACTGGTGGTCTTGCATAGCAGGTGCTTCTACACTGTTCATCTGTAAAGTGCTTTTTTTTTTACATCTAACAAAAACCACTAACAAAAACCACTTACTGGCAGAAATTTGAATTCTACATGTATTATAAATATATGGTTATAGATCTTCCTTTATTTTATCTTAGATATATGCAGTTTATTCTTGCCAGCTCACTCAAACCTTCCAAACCCATTGAGGGTTTTTGCGAGAAATTTTTGTAAGAGTAGGGGATTCCCAAATTTAACAAAACTTAAAAAATTAAAGTCCTAGCCTCCTATAGTGTATAATAGGAAGAGCAAATTTAAAGCCCTAATTTCTACAGTAATGCCCTAGAATTCTAGGGCTTTGGGGAAAACCTGACATTTAATTTCTTTTGAGGGAAAGGAGATGTGTGCCTCCTGATGGGCCTGCAAAGTTTGAGTCTATCAGTTTTAGTGCCCTTGGTATAATGCATCCAACTGTCTGGCTGAACTTTGAATGTTGGCATTGTGGTATGTGTTGTTGCCATATACGACTTGCTGGGTATCAATATTGTGATAGATTTGATATTTTTGCCCTGCCTGCTTAGCTGGACCTAGATTCTGCAGTCTCTTGATCAAACAGTACAGCAAAATAAATTTTCTATAATCAACATCATTACATGGCAAGTGAATTTTGAAAATCACTAGGCCCCTAGAAAAAAGTTGGTGCCCATAACAAGCCACTATGACTAATTTATCATGATGAATGTAATAAGGGATTGCCATTTTTTCTGCTTTGGTCTTTGTTACAAGTTACTTAATTTTGATGCCCCCCCCCCCTGCCTATTCTAACTGGATTGAGACTGTCCATTTGAAAATACTATTTGTAAGTACATTTTGATGTTGATCTCCAGGCAAGTGCTTTGAAATTTTAATTGCCTTTATATGGATTTCACTTATCCCAGGTTACAAATGGCAGCCCAACAAAGTTGATAAGGAATCAATGAGCCCACTTGTTTGGTGAGCAGGCAATATATTGCCATTACTGGATATTCATTTTAGTACCCTTGCACTAAGAACCACTCCCACTTTTTGGATGAAGTATGAATTCTGGGAACAGCCTCTGGAATGGACCTTTAAAACCTGTTTTGCACATTGTGAAAAGTACAATAATCATGTGAGTTGGAGTGAATCCAGTTAATTCAGGCAAATCACGTGGAAAAGATGCATCAAAATAGACATGCACAAAGGGGCTTCAAAATTATAACAAAAGAAAGAAATGAAGGAAAGAAAACAAGAAAGATGTAATTTTGTTGCAGGATTTGTAACTGAAGGTACATAGTTGTTTGCTTTTATTTGTACTTCCAAATTTTATGCTATTGTGGGAAAGGTTTTAGTCGTGAAACAGCTAAACTAAATCATTGTGTAGGCCTACTATTGGCAAAATGCAAATTATAATGGGACTCAATGAGCAGTCTGATGAATAAGTTTGTTTACATTGCATTCTCCCTAACTTTTGTGTAGGTTTTTCACTTTTTCTTTTTACATACATCATTCCTGACTTGTTTTAATAATCGAATTCAATTTGGGTGCTCAATAAAAGAACTTTTACCTTAAATTTAGGGCTCTGCCTCTGCCTTTTTTGTCAGCAATCGTGCAACCCGGTCTGAACGGTGGCGCCGCAGTGTGAGAGTCTGAAGCAAATTGTCGTCTGCTGCGCTGCCAATCATTTGTAAATAGTGACGCAATCTTCATAGGCGGAGACTCGCGCTGCTACGTGACGTCACGCTTTATTGTGTGAGGCATGGAAGCACGGACATGCGATAACTCACACAGTGCCAAGTTTGTAATTTATGGTGCATAGAAAATAAATCGATGCATTCAATTTAATTAAGTAATTTGTGCACCCCTGATTTTTGCCACGCAATGCATAGAGAGTTTAAATTTAAACAGTTTATTCCCATTTAATTCAACCAATCGCCATGAACCATGGACGGCGGCCCTGTTTGAGTGACTTTGGCTGCTAACCAATGGGGACCAATTATTATCTGATTCTGCTGAAGAAAGCCAGTTTACCCATTGGCTTCCGGTCATGGACAAAAAAATCGAGCTGAACAACATGTCGATCGTGGTGGGTCCCATTGCCGTAGAGGGAGCTTCGCTCCCTAAAATTTGTTAGTTTACCTGAGCTTAATCTTAGGCCTTGTCACAATTATATGCTACAGCTTGTACAGCATATCCTGTAATGAATTACTGAAATTGAGAACTGTTAGTGTTGCCCATTCTTGCTACTACACACCTCTTACAAAAATACTGGTCTCCCCCTGGCAATGCGGTAACGCTATGCTCCGCCCACAGTCATCGTGCCCATCACCTTGCAGCAGATCGTTGGTCTTCAGGCCGCTGTTATGTAGGTAGGCCTTCTTTTATTGACCCCTATTGTGTGTTCTGTTGGGCCTCTTTGTAACAAAAGTATTAGATGGTAACCCATGTTAGAATCAGAATAAAGACTAGTTGTGAAGCTTCATCGTTGAACAATCGACCGCGGCCTCGGGCAATGGACCGGCTGCACCTAGCCTACTTAGGCCTATTCTCTAATTGAAATCTCTCAAAATGGTTGCCAGATTTGACTTTTCCGTTCTCATTCGCCTTCATTTATTTAGAGTTGGTTGATACAGTTGCAGCAGCGTAATCTTGTATTTTATGCTGATTATTCTAAACAAATCTCGACAAAAATTTGTTTTAAGACTTTACAAAAACTAGGGTGATGGAAGCGGCAATGTGGCATATTCCTCTTTATTTACCATGTTTACGTACAGCAAACACCATGGAACAACACATATCCCGGATACTCTTTCAAGAGTATCGAGTGCAATGATAACGTCCAAGTAAACATCGTCCAGACATTAGTTAGCAACAAATTAAATGTGTTATTTTCGAACATAGGCTTAATGTTTGAAAACATCTTTGTTGAAAATTAGAAATTTCTTATTGTAGCCATGTCCATATATATTCTTGTTTTGTACAATTTATTGTATTTTCATAAACCAAATAATTGTACGTAGGTGGCCAAGTCAATGAAAAAGCTCGTAAAACCAAGAAACAACGCACAAAAGGGACAAACATGTCAATAAATACAGGGGGGATTATGATGAAGTATTATTTACCTTGTAAAGCCTGTATGAGCAAACCTGTAGCTTGTCAACTCTTCATAGAAGCATGACAAGTTAACGCTTGTTCCTCGGCCCACTTTTTTCTTGCATACTTCTCCTGAAGTAAAATGTCCACATCTCATATTGATATTTTCTTGCCGTTACCAAATATTTGCGGCACCAAATCTATCTGCACACTTAACCCTGGTATGAGGCGTTTGGGAAAAGGTTTGTCTGCGTACCTTGTTCAAGATACACAAACTGTTCATTGATCTTTAGTTACAAAATGAAAAAAAGTAGGGAGTGCTATTGAGTTGGGTTTCCATGCGAGGAATCCTAATATGACTTTGTGCTATCAAGCGGTGTGTGCGGTATCTGCTAGGGAATAAAATGCTCGTGTGATCTATGGCCAGATGGTAGACGGAAATGACATGGAGACTTTTGCCTATCCCTCAAAATCATATTAGAGCACGAGCAAGCGAATCAAATTAGTATAACCCTACCTGGGACATTAAAGAAAACCAGTATAGTTTTGCTACAAATTTTGTCTATGATAATTTTGATGTTTTAGGTACCACCAATGCTTTGCAATATAGCTTTTGCATTTTTATGAGAACTTAAAATATTGTACTTAAAATTATGCTTTATATAGAATGAAAATGAGAAACAAACCACGTGCCTTGGCCCCCGTCAAAAAAAAAAAATAAATAAAATAAAAAAAAAAATTAAAAAAAAATAAAATTAACACATTTAATTCCTTATTTGGGACTGTGTCAACACCCTTCCTTGGCGCGTTTTCGGCAGAGAAAGCTGTTGACCTGGGCTATTATGTTTTCTATTTTCATATATATATATATATATATATATATATATATATATATATATATATATATGTGTGTGTGTGTGTGTGTGTGTGTGTGTGTGTGTGTGTGTGTCCGATGACAAAAATTTCTCTAAACTCTGTGAGTAATTAACATTAAGTATACTGGCATTTCAAAAATAGATACTGGCATAGGTTGATGGTAGTATTGTGCTCTAGGAAGTACTGACCAGGTTTAAGGGATGTCAGGTGATCACAGATGAGCCGTTAACAGTTTATTGACGACAGGAAACAGGGCTCCACGAGGGCTGAGGGATTCCACTGGAGCAGTCTCGAGAACACGTTCGTTCTGTCAATCATCTGGTCTCATTTGCCCTCGAGACATCTGAAAGCTCCCAATTGCAGGCACAGCCACTTTCAGTCTTCAAGCTGACCAGAAACGAGGCAGATAACTATATATTACTGCTATAAGCACCACACTCTCCCTCCCTTTATAGAACACAGCTATATTTTGCCACCAACTGGATTTATGTCTCTGCATCGAACAGACCAATTTATGAAATCTCATCTGCAACCCTGGCAGCATGCTGCAATATCTTAAAGCACGGACTACACGAAAACACTTTATTCCCAGTGCAAAATTACATTTCCCAAAAATCTTCCTGGAACATGCAATTCCCCACGCTCTAGCCATTACCTTGCATAAGCCAAAATTGTATGCCAAATGCATCCTTATTAATAGAAATCTACTCAATCCATTCACTGAGACGGATGCAACATATCATCATGCTGCCCAGATCACCCACCAGCATGCTGACCTGAAAAATATACAAATAAAAGTAATAACCCCATTTGAATCGCACATGTGAAATAACATATGTACATGTGCTCAAAAAGATATTAACAATTGTACGTGGACCCAGAAATCAAGTTTTCAGCTAAACAATGCCAAAACTGTGGTGTACTCTAATCTCTTGCGAGGTAAGTGTCGCTGGTCTATTTTGGCTGCCAGTTTTGGGCCAATATCTGTAAAAAAAATGATTAAATTTGTCTTCTATTTGACTCTTATTAGATTCCTTTCTGTCATCAATCATAAAGAAGAGGGAAAATAAATTTTCTTTTATTTAAATTCAGAATCGTTTTTATAACATCCCATGTTTTTAGTGTCACTTTTGAAATGTTCAAATGGGATGGTATCGATCCGTTTGTTTTTTTGAATTGATCTGTTTAGTATCTTGTAAATTTTTAGATTTTGCTTCAGGGGCGGAAATTGCTGAGAATCGGGATGTGTGCTCTTCATTTGTTTGTAGAGATTGTCGCGAAATTTTATTGATCTTAGAATTTCACTTGTAATCCAAGGAGACTTGGTTTTTGTTTATATTTGTTAAAACAGTTGGTTTTGATGGGTAGATGTTTATTTTTAAAGTGATGTGCTATGTTTATAAGTTTGTCATAGTTATATTTAGGGTCACAGTTTAAATCATTATCGAGGACTTGCATGAAGTTAGTATTCTTTATATCCTGCATAAAAGTTAGAATTGACACAGGATCTTTTGTTTCGATTTGAACATATTTAGATGGGGCTTAAATGTTTCTCTTCTGGTCTAGGCAAGTAAAATATCGTAGATGAGCGGATAAATTTGTGAAGATAGTGCCAGATAGACATACCTTGTTACTACAGGTTAAACTACAAAATACATTATCAATCAAAGCTGCATTTCGTTAAGAAAAACGATTTGGAAGGGTTATTTAGGCAAAACGTTGTTATTCATCATACCATTTAGAAAATCTGAATACTTCTCTCTAATATTTGCTTTCAAAAGGTCAATATAAAAGTAACCCACGATCAGTTTGTCTAATCTTTCCTGGAACACATTTGAAAAAATCGGTTAAATGCCATTGATAAAGGATTCTGTGTTGCCATTTAAGTCATGGGGTGGCCTGTATTTGTTAGAAATTGTAACATTCTGTTTCAAATTATTTCCACATATGCCAGTAAACTGACCCTCCTACTGTGTATTTGGAGAATAGAAATCGCTGATCGCATATTGGTAGTTTGGTGTGGACATATTAAAAATCCTCCATAAGAACTGCAAGCAGCCCCGAGAGAAATGGGGATAAAGATGTTTAGCTTGTAAAGGCTGATGTCTGGATAAGATCCTTCTAACCAAGTTGCAGACAAATGGCACTGAATTCAATGTTATTCTTTAGTAATTCAACAAGTAATGTTTTCAGCTCATCAAATTTTACATTTAAAAATTGGATGTTAAAACGTAAAACAGAAAAGTTGCTCCATTGTTGATTGCCTTTCTGTAATAACACTTCATAATTATACCTCTAATCTTGTATATTAAATGTCGCAGTTCTTTGTCTTTGATTCTTTGTGTTATGGACGGATCCTTTGTTAAAACTAGGTGTAACAAACAAGTCAACTTTTCCTACGTGGCCCTTGCTGATGTTCTTGGATTCCACACATCCAGCAGGCACTTATAGGGGCAATATAAAAAGGGAATATGTTCTTTGAAGATGGGCATCTTGGCATGGAGTTCCTTTACAGGGCAGATGGGGTAAGGCGTGTATCTCCTCTTAGATCTGTATTTGCCCTGGCCACGAAGCACTTCCTCATCTGCAGATGGGATACTGCTGCTTCCCTCCAACACTTGCCACTCCATCTACTTAACACAAAGGAAATTAACAAATTATACATAATATATATAGTCAGTACAACCTTATCTACAATATATCCATAAATATCACCTGTCATTATCCTGAACATCAGATGGCAACTGGATTAAAAAAACACACACAGAAAATCATGTTAATCAAAACATAGTGTCAGTTTTTGTGAATCAAAAGGACCTACTTCAGTGCACTCACTGATAATAGCCAACGCCCTAGCAGGAACAATTTCATCAGTTTCATGTGATGATCATAAGACTACTGACTGACTGATAAGTGTTAGCTTCATTTTGCAAGTTTTTGGACAATTAAGACACTTCCTTTGATGTTTGTGACACTTCCTATTTTTCGTTTCCATAAACATATTATGGACTTTAATGCATTTGTGCACAAATATTGTGTGTATTGCTGTGAATATGCCGACTCTGTGTGTAATTCTGTACCTGAATGTCCACAGTGAAAGTTTAACATTGTTTACACAATGAATCTTATTATGCATAAGATATTTAATTGGTATGTGGAAACTGTCACCATGGATGAATATGAAGAGCAAATAATACACACACTGTACAGATGTGTTAAAGGTGCGTGGTTGCTACTCTGTACACTATGCAACTGTATTTTAATAACTGTCAGCTACCATACAATGTCATTAACGTCAATCGTGTTCCAGCAAAATATAATGCTATGAGTATGGCACAGGATGGAACTAGTTTGGAATGGAGAGTATCATGCAACAGATGTTGGTCTGCAGAGTAACCACAATGGATGGTAGATTAACCTAATTTTATTGATGAAACATAATTGGCCAACTTATAACTTGCCAACTACTTCTCTCTCTCTCTCTCTCTCTCTCTCTCTCTCTCTCTCTCTCTCTCTCTCTCTCTCTCTCTCTCTCTCTCTCTCTCTCTCTCTCTCTCTCTCTCTCTCTCTCTCTCTCTCTCTCTCTCTCTCTCTCTCTCTCTCTCTTTTTCATGCTAAAATATTGGTTACTGGACCCAACCTTCAAATTTAACCCAGTAAATACATACTACATGGGAAAAATATACAAAGTATGTTCAATGTGTCTGTGTGTTGGTGTCAAGACTGTGTAATTCTTGAACTGGATCCAGGACAATCTAAACACTGCTGTCGACATGTGCATCAAAATCAGAAATCCACAAGAGGTTGGCAGTAACTACAATCCATTGATGCCATATATGCCTACATGCACATAATTTGTAATGAAGCAACATTGTTCTAATTTAAAGGAATGGGAATACACACCCAGAGCAGAATCCATGCTGGAATGCATGTGACAAATACTTCATAAATTTGATGAGCCTAATAATTGAAAATGTACACCTGAAAATAACCTCTGATGCCCAAAAGACCACAATGAGACAAAGCTCACCACAGGCAAGAAATCCCTCATAAATTATGATAATGAGAACTTGGCAGCAAAAATTGCAAACTCCCCCTTGATTATATAATGCTGGCCAAGGATTATTTCGCTTAGATAACTCAACAAAAATAGGACTTAAATATTCCTGAAAAGGTTGTTTGAGATTGCATGAAAATCTCACTGTGCCAAAAGCAATTGTGGATAATTTTTATTCAATATCACCATCAAATAGGTATCAACATCATCAAATTATCATGATCACCAGAGTACGACATGAAGGAAGGCATCACTTGACTTGAGACAAGTGCTTACGGAAGCTAGTAGTACTTCAAATCGAATTCCTGCACATGCATCTGAACTTCAATAAAAATCTTTTTTCATTCATACATATATAGTTCAGCATTTTGGTTAGATTCTAGATGCTGACCTTGAGAACATAGTGGATACATTTGCTAAAAATGAAGCCATTTTGTGTTGATGTGTGCTTTTATGGTTCAGTTTATTGTAAATGTGGAATAACCTTGACCTTAAGAGAGATCAGGCTCATCATCAGAGTCACTAATGGACTGTGATTCAAGTGTGAATGGATTGGCACAGACAGACGATTTGCAGGAATCACTATTGCATGCTGCCTCACAGAAGCATGCTGCTGTACATGGCTGTTCATTTCCAAGACACCTGCGCTCTAAGCGGGTTTACAATTGCACACCAAATCATTTAGCTGTTCTGGCGATGCAGGTGACTGGCTCATAAGGTTTGGGGACACACGTGCCCCATCTCTCATCTTCTCAAACCCAAAGTCTGTACGCTCCAAGCATTCCTGTATTGGTATGATGGCGTCATGCCATATCTTCATTTGGCACCTACAGCAGAGCATGTGTAGCTCAAAGCTATTCTCTGTGTGTGGGAGCTTCTGAGCAGGTACACTTTTGCTACCTGCTTATTCACATCTGAGTGCATTAAGATACTGAAAATTCGCATTGCCATACTGATAACTCACACATTTTTTATCTGCCACCTTTTCTGCTTTTTGGAATGTATGGCATTTGCCAGTCTGCCTGTTCTGGCAAAGTATCTGCTTTCTGTATCATCACCATGAATACTGCTTTTGTCCATGTCCCCAAAATGAATTGACGGTGTCACAGCCTGTTAAGCAATAGACAGACAGGGGTATGTTTACTTGCTTCTTCTCAAGTCTATCAAAACTTGCATGGACAGGTATAGAGCAAATAAGGTCTGAGTGTTTGCCTTCCTTACCCATAAGCAGGAAAATTTCCGAAGCACCAAGGGCGGAGCGATGATGCAAAAGCAATACAAGCACATCTGTGTCAGGGCTGCTTATAACAATGTGATTTGCCCCACCTTGTACTTCAGCTTTGACATGAGCAGTAATCTGCATATTAACTTCCTCGTGGTTTGACTTCAAAGTTTCTACACTCTCATTGCCAGCCTTACTTATCTGAATTGTCGTGTCCCTATTTCCATCACTGACATACACTGACTGCCCATCACACGACAAAGTACCTGCCTTGGTTATAATGTACTCTGTATAAAACGAAGCCAGATTTGCTTTGTTTTTACCATTTGCCAGAGAATGTCTGCAATTTGGAGGAGTGGCAACTTCTGACAGAATGTGACTGACCATGCCTGCATCACAGTCCTTCTTTAAGTCTGGTCTGTCTTTTGATGTTTGTGTCAAAGTACCTGTCAAATACAACATGGATTCCAATTGTATATGTTGGGTTCATCCCTTAACTGTATATATTATATATCGTAGAAATCCTGCAGCAATTTCATGGAAAACTTTGATTGACGGATTGAGGGGACAGGTCTTTGAACAAAAGCATGGCCATCAAAAATAAGCGTATCACAAAGACCTACATTGTGGATCTTGTTTCCTGGTACCAGTTCTTCAAGTTTGTGCGTGAAATCTGATTAGACACAAGAGTGCATGATCCCATCCTTGGTGAACAGACTCAATGGCACAGGTGCATTTATATATGGCAACATACGTTTGAGGGGTACCTTCTTCCTAGAATTAACTGCAAGAAGTCGCAGATACATAGCTTCACCATCCAGGCTAACCACTTTGCTTTTGACTTGGACAGTTTGTTTCATATTTTGCATGGTTTTGAATGTTGATCTGAGAAGAGGGTCATAGAAGCTTTTCTTTCTGCCCCCCCCCCCTTTTCTGGCCAACTAGACGTTCATCTACAAACATCTTTGCCATGGCAGAGCCCTTTTTCAAATCATCTGCACGACTACTTACAACTTCAGGGAGTGCAGCTGCTCCTGTGGCACCATTTACTAACTGCACTGGTGGATCTGATACATCAAATGGGTCAATATAGGACTCCTGAAACATTTTACTCAGCCTTTGGACATCAAGAGACCAACGTTTTGCTGCAGCCGATTTGAGATCAAGGTAGTAGTTAAGGCCTTTGTCTTTGCTACTAACAACAAGATCTCGAAATTTTTGTGACAATTGTGCTGTGATTGGCCTACTGAGAAACCATCTGAGCAGAGCTGGGCCTTTCAGAGTCAGTCCAATTATCCTACCTGATCCCTTCAGTGCTTTATTTTCAGTTGCTTCAATAGTATAATCCATCCATACAGAGTTGAACTTTCCCTGTGACAGCTTAGCAACAAAATTCCCAGCTCTGAATGAGTTCAAAACCTCAGTTGGTAGTTGCTGTTTTTGTACTAACAGTACTGGCATATACTTTGAATAGTTTGCTCAATTGGTAAAAACTAAAGTGGGAAAAGTTGTGCTTTTGACGGTTCATACACATCCCAAGAAAAACATTCAGCTTCGGTTGGTTCCTGCTGCCCTTTGACTCAAACCACATTTTGAAATGGCAGAGTAATTGCTCGTTTAATGCCTCATCAACCAACTTTAGAGCAAAGAGAGCTCTGTCAAAGTCCTTTCTTGCCAGAATCCTGTGCACACTACCAACAGCAAAGACACCTGACTCATGCAACAGCTGCCTCTGTCCAGCATTACCATCAGGATCATAGGCGCTCGTAATGTTCAGTCAGTCAAGCTTTCGTGCTTATATATGCTTTGGGGGCGAGTGAGTAAAGAGGTTCGACCTAGAACATCTATGCGTTCAATGACCCACATAGGGCCATATCTGCAGATATTGTGTATTCATCTGTGAAGTCAATTATTTGTGCTAATATGATAGTGGCGAATGGGCCTCAAACCACAACGTTGTCACATGGAGCTCCTACATTGAAAGGTTTGAAACGAAGCTCACATCTGGACCACCATCCTGCTTCACGTTTGGCATGATTTCTCTGTTTCTGGGCACACCAACAAGCTCCAGCTCACTAGTTTATTCCAAAACTATTTTCTACAGGTATATCACACAGGTAAACCATTGAAATCCACATATATCCACAGCAACAGGCCTACACTTTTCGCAAATGTCCCACAAAATCCATTTCGGGCAAAAAGTCCGATATTCCAGGGCCAAATTCAAACAGGTATCCCATCCTGAATCGAGTTCGTTCCATGGCATTAGCCGTATGACAACACTTCTCAATCGTCAATCCAACCGTATTCTTTGATCCACACGCGTTTTAATCCAGTTTTCATTTCCACAAATCGTGAAACCTGACCAAACTTGATTCGGCCAGTGCTTCTCGAATGCATCGAAGTGTTTTAGCTGCCATACTTTTAACCGGTCACAGACTGGTACCCTGCTGCTCTCTGATTGGTTACACGGACTTTCAGCCAATCAGAGAGCAGCTGGGCTGCCAGTCTGTGTCTGGTCAAAAATATGGCACCAAAACAACTTTGATGAATAGGATAAGCACTGGTGTAATCAGGTTTGATAAGTGTATTGGCCTCAATCTTGCCAATGGCTTTTTTTTTTTTTTGTAAAAAAACCCCAGGAACATGAAAACATGTCATCACATCATTTCGGAAATTCCAGACCCTAAAGATTTATTTTGATAATATATATAGTAATTTGTGGTATTCTGCAAAACAAAATATTTGGCATAAATATAAAATAGACAAACTGTCACTTTCTGGAATAAATTGATGGGTAATGCAGATAATATTATCATTCATAACTTCGAATCATAAATAATATCGCCTAGCCCACTTCCAAATGCACCATTTTGGATTCATATTTCCCAGATATGTGTGGAAAAATATTTGTTCTCTTGCGACCCTTCCTTTTGACTTGATGCCACTTAGTTGTCACTTGGAATATGATTTGGAAATAGGTTTCTGTGAGACAGGCACCAACATTGAAACATATGATCATGTGGTTTCATGATTTGAAGAACCCAGAGATTAATATCGCGCATGATGAGATCTCAGTGTTATATTTTTTTTCAATATTAATCACATATGTCCTTCGACCTATCATTTTTCATTTATGCCAATTATTGCTTTACAGAAAGCCACCTTGCAAATGGCTTCTTTTGTGAAACGCACTTACTTTAGAAAAAGTTATCATGTGGGTCCAGAATCTCCAGATCCTCACAATTAATTTTATATTAGATGACGCTGGTTATTTCCCCAAATATATGTTTGGTACGAATAAAAAATATGACAACAGGCATTTTCTTGACCATTTTTGGGATGAAAAGGACAATTTTACCAATCATAATCTTGAATCGTAAAAAAGCAAATTCCTCATAATTGAGTTTAAAAATATTCATTACTTTCGTTTTGTCCAAAATTCTACTAAAAGATGCCAAATTTGCGATCCTACAACCGTACTTTCTGAGTTTATGTCAACCAATAATATATTGGGAGCCATCTTAGGAAATGGCTTCCTGTGTAAAACACACCAACATTTAAACATGTCATCACGCGGTTTCATGGTCTCCAGACCCTAAGGATTAATTCCATATGTGATGACAGCTGTTAATTTGCCTGCCCCACCTACTCGAAAACTAACGCTCTTTTTGCCACCTTGCTGCTCTACTATATTCCTTTGAACCATTCATTTTAAGAATTGAGATTTGGTCGAGTGGATATATGTGTATTCTATTTCAGCTATGCGACTGGTGCCAAAGGTTGCAGGTTCGAGTCCTGCTCGTTCCGAGCATAAAATATATATCTTCGCCATTCCCTTAATGCTGGTGGATTTAAGTCCCGGATTCTGGAAATAAATAAATATGTATATATCATGTTTTGATCGATTTTAGTACTATAACAGGCTTGTATAAATACCATATCATAGGCCTAAAAGCTACAGTGCCGCGATATCATGTATCAGTACTCTTCCGTTGTATCGGCACTCTGCCGGTGGTGGCGGTACTCATCCAGTTTCATCGGTAATTGTGTTGATGAGGAGTAAAACTTTCTGCAAATGTCGTTCTTATTTTTGCTTTGTGTATTGAAATGTACAAATCGACCCAAACAAGAGATAAAAATTTTATAGCATGCTTTGTAGACGATATGAAGTAATCAACTCGCACTGGATACCATATGGCAGAACGAGTGAGCAAAGTGTTGGTTGATATACTTCATATCGTCAAGAAAGCATGCTACAATCTATTATATATATATATATATATATATATGTGTGTGTGTGTGTGTGTGTGTGTGTGTACAGGGATACTGGCACTTGACTGAAAGGTCTTTTTACAAATACATGACTCTAGCACCTTGATTATAATCCAGAGCAATTCGTTTGGAGTACTCCGCCCATTGGACTTGACAAGTAAGATCAAGGTCAAGGGATATGCATGTCAAGACCTAATACTTTACGTACATTTTATCCGTGATGGAATGGCAGCAATGTTACATTTAAAATTTTGCGTGTCCCAACATATTATGCCAAAAAATGCTTACTCGGGTTATCCGTAAATATTTAATTTATGTCAACAGCCAACGTAGGGGCTGAACTTCGTTGTTAAATCTGTAGTGCTGTGTCTGTTATATATTTTAAATATCGTCCAGAACATCTAAATAGGTTTGAACAAAATTATAGAAATATCCACTAATGCATATAAAGCATACTCCTTCCATGTACTATGCGTATCAGCATTTTAAAAAAGTAGATACATAGGTTATAATATCAGATTAATAGACGCTAGTGTAAACTATGCAGAGAATTTTGAAAGAGAATCAGCTTTATTTGCTTTAGATTTTAAAAAGGCTTCCGACATGGTTGAGGGGAAATCATTGTTATCATAACTTCATTGCCTTGGCTTTTGTCAGTTCTTTATACAATGGGACCAAGTATTTTATACTAATATATCATGTAGTATTTAGGAAAGCACTTGGATCTCTGGATGTACTCGTATGACAAGTGGCTTAAGACAAAGCTGCCCCTTATCTGCCTTGTTATTTATCATTGTGGGTAAGGTGTTGGCAGTAGTTATTCAACAAAATAAACAAATTAATGGTACTTGCCTACCCGCTGGTTTTAAATTTAAAATATCCCATTTTGCAGGTGATGCAGCCCTGTATACGGGAAACGAATATTCCATTGTTGAAGCACAAACCACAGTAGAAACGTTCAGTATAGTGACAGGACCATTATTCAATAAAGAAAAAAAAACACAGAAGGTATTTGACTTGGTAAAAAGAAAAGGAAATTACTTAACGAATGTCAAATGGACAAAGTACCCATTGCAAGCTTCATGTCTTTATTGGTGCAGATTAAAAAGAAATCCTCTAGAAAAGTCCTAACCTCTTGGGAAAAAAGCCATAAAATGGGAAAATTGTTATCATAAATTGCTTGGCCTGATCCGAGCTATAATTTTCTGTATGTGTAACACAAACTCGAATACTTGAATTTCTGACCAAAAGGCCAAGAAAGGTATTTTCAACTTTTTATAGGGAAGAAAAAAGATAGAAATAAAATTAATACTTTAATAGGTGATTTTGACAAATAGGGTCTTTTTAAAACTTTCAAATTAAATGGATCATTCTATAGACTATTATTTGCTGATTTTGTTACCTGCACTAGTACTTGATTTAGGTTAAAGAAAAAAATCTCTATCAGTGGCACACTCGAGGCTGTAAACCACAGCTTCGATGGGCTAGCTGCTCTTCCCGACGTAGATGGTCCATAACTGTGAACGTACTGCAATTTCAGCATGATGTAGCTTCAGTTAAAATAAGAAAGCTAAGTCAGGTTTCTTGCCGCACAGAATTCCTTTATTGGGGTCATGGAGGTGCACCGTCTTCTGACTAAGAACGTTCGCTACTGATTGATTCCAAGGCAGCATGACAGGTAAAGAATAATCAGTCCCTTGTGTAGATAGATACTGAGCCTCCACATCCCGCAGTCGTATTTGCTTGGAATGCTACTATAGAAGCATGCGTCAAACAGATTGAGCATATGGACGTTTTCTCAGAATGGGCCAACAAATAGTTCTTTGAGTTTTCCTGGATGTTTGATATTTTGAGTCCGTTTTGTGTGAAGGCATCTCTGTAGGCCCTGTAATCAGGTGAATATGAAAAACAAGTAGTCTGCACCTACACTGATACGATAAAATTAAGATTACAACGTGTTTTAACGAGACAATAATAGAGCAATAAATAGATAAAGAAAAGGGAAGCGTAAATAATGAGATCGTACTGAATACGAGCATATCCACCTCTAACAATTTTGGTAAGACATCTTTGCGGATTAGGGCGACTAACAGCAGGTTAACATTACTGTATGTTTATTTACGTAATGAAGATTCAAAAGCAAAAAATACATTTCAAAGACAGCAATAGCACATGCGATTTTTTGGGACACATACATTTGAACAGAAGATTCATGTACAATAATTATAGCTTAAATAATGTGAGGTAAATGGAAGAGATTCATGGAAAATAAGGCTCATATTGTCGACACAGGCTATAAATATGTACATGATAATAGATGCAAAAGTATCCCGTCTTTAGCAACACACAAGGTACGAAAACAAAGACGTGAGCATGTCAACAAAAGTGATATAAAAACAGTATACCAGGAATACCAGCTGACTAGATATTGTGGGTTAACTAACTAGATAAAGGTCAATCAAAATGACACTAAGCAAATAAATATGCTAAATTGGCAAAATGTGACAACGCACAAAGAAAACTGATTTTGTGAACTTTAAGATACGTCCAGTTTGTTCGTGTTTGAAAGATGTGCACCTGTATTCATGCCAGGTCATTTTGCCTGCACTGGCCAAAAATACAAATAAGGTCACCTTCCAAAATCAGATTACCCGTTCGTTTATTTCAGGAATATACGCACTTGAGGCGACACGAATATAAAATAAAATAAAAACTGCAAGATGACGAGCAAGTAAACAATCAAATAGTGCATACATTGGTTATGTTATAATGAGGAAATATTGTGGACATTTTGTTCAATGAGTAACTGCAATTGTCGAGATCTTACCATGTTGCATAAGCAAGTTCTAACGAAAAAACTGCAAAGACGCTAGAATACACATTTTGACACATGATTAAAAAGTAAACATGAACATAACTATGATGAGTTGTCCCAATTCAGAAATAACACAATTCGGAAGAAATCAGGCTTATAATCAGTGCGACACCTTACCAAAAAAATTATGAGGACGGTTGGTAGCGAAAGGGAAGGACGGAATCACATCTAAAAAGCATAATATAATGAAACACAATTCACGATTACACCGATGTAACTTTATTCCGTATTCAGTCTTTACATGTCCTTCTCTATACCCCAGATGAGACAGCTGGGACAAAGTAAGTTCAACACAGATTATAATTGCTCAGTTTATCACTGTGTACTTCTACAAGAAAAGGTGTCCCGGCTGGAATAAGCTACAAACCACTTGGTGAGACAAAAGTACGATAGAATCCTTTGAATTAGATTCATCACGGTGATCACAATGTGCTGTCCTGTTTCTATCCCCAGAAACACTTGTGCAGTCTATTCTGAGAGCTTAATCACTTGCAATCAAAGGAGCAACAATCAAGGTTGGATAATTAAGATTAAGCACCGACAAAGACATTTCCACAGGTGATTGACCCTGAGACTGTTAGGAGATGAGGGTTGTGGACACAGATCTACTCTCCGCAAGGTATATGAAATTTGTTAGATACGCAAACTAACCAGGGGATTCCCTTTGTACTTTAAGACCCGAATATTTGGCGTAGTGTTTTGTAAACGTGATATAAAACAGAGGTAGTGGGGCCTTTGAGCTTAGTTTCGGATTGTTGTGGCAACAGTTACCTTGATGTATTATCCGTCCATTTTTTAAATTTAGAACTGCTTACAAAGCAGAGTTATAGAGAACTACAAAAAAAGGTATTATTAGGATTTGCCAATTCTACAGTCAGCATGGGTTCTTCACATACATTATAGTGACGTAAAGCAAAGCCTGCCAATGAATTGGTCACATGGCCTATTTGGCAAGCCACTTGGCAGGTGATCTAGCCGTAACTCGTCGATATCAGTGATGAGGATTACTTTTGATGATTAACAATATATATATATATATATATATATATATATATATATATATATATATATATATATATATATATATATATGATGTAACAGGGCTCCAGGATATAAATCTCATCTCTGCATCCATTATTTTTGAACGTTGTCCTCTGTGACTCGACCATGTTTATAGGTTTCCGACTGCCTCTGTGACAGTGACTGTAATGAAAATTCAAAAGGACAGTTGTACCATGGTATCGTATCAGCACTTGGTCCAACTGGCAGTGAGACCTCTTTTACTCAGTAATAGTTTCAACACTCCCCTAAAAACACTGTGAATGTTTTCCTCACATAGTTTGGTAGGCATTTGAAGTTAAAATGAAACAATGTGAAGCAACGGCAAAGTCTAAATTTACACGGAAATACATTCAATCAGTGCCTGCTCTTTACCAAATTCCTGCTGTAGATATTGCTGTGACCCACAGGATCGCCCAATTTTAAACAACATTCTTGCAAGTTACATGTGCAAACCTGAGCATGTATTGACAAGGAATATGTTTAATTGTTGCCCAAATGTGTCAGAGAAGTTTAACCATCGCCATTACAACTAACGTTAACATGATTTATTAATTTTGTTACCTTTGAAACATTGTCAGC
Organism: Hermodice carunculata; assembly: GCA_964020975.1. NCBI lineage: Eukaryota > Metazoa > Annelida > Polychaeta > Eunicida > Amphinomidae > Hermodice > Hermodice carunculata. The sequence continues at coordinate 7,164,069 of OZ026617.1, forward strand.
AATTGCCTTTGTAATTATGTATTTTTTAATACGTCTTTGAATTTAAGAGTATATAGCCCGAATATTATAGTTTTTAGAGCACAGAGTTGTCTGGTGCATTTGTGGTACAGAGTATAACCAATGTGTATAATAAATAAGCATGCAAAACTGCATACAACAAGAAAAGGAAAAACAACAGCAATAGATAATATGCTACCAGGGGTTGCTGACAATCTTGGCCGGGCAAGGGTGAAGCCAGCCATTGCTGACCATCGGTAACCAATGCAAAAATACAGGTATTGTTAAGCTTGCAGCACATCACACGTTAAGTGCCATGCCTCTTGAAGTGTCCCACATAGCCTCACGTGGACACTTACGACAGAATAACTGCATACATTAATCTGTTTGATATTCAATATTTGCCTCATTGACATTTTTTGTCTTATGTCGGATGTCAACAAGTGCACATTAAACGTAATTGCCGCACGAAGTTAGCTTGTTTCTTCAAGGCAACGCTCGTTACAAAAAAATGAAATGGCGATGTCTGGCTGTTCGTAACAGCACGATGGAAATCTTCGTTTAATAGATGTTTAATCGTGTGAAAGTGTTCGTAAAGGTGTGCGAAGTAGAGAATTTTGTTTGGCCTCTACATGTTTGTGACACTTGTCGGGTTATTTCATTTACGTATTTTTGTTTTCGTTCTAAACATGCGTTACCTTACTATCCCACCTCGTACGACCACTGGCCTAGCTCGTAAACACTTTGCATACAAGATTCTGTCAATCATTCATTATGTATCTTTTGGACTAAGTTGCGCACGGTATGGCTGTAGTTCGGTGCGACAGAGACAGTTCGAGATTAATGTTGTCACCATCTAAACTGCGAGTATACAGTTACATCACTGTCGATTAAGGTAACAGGATGCCGGTAAATCGTCTGTGTATGAAGTGAGCATCGTGCTGGACCGTATGTATAAAAATGACGAAGTTCACAAATTATATAGCTTATGTACAGAGACATGGAAAATGGCCACAGTGAAGAAAGCGATATATTTCTGGTTAAAATAAGTTGCGGTTCTCCCCTCCCTCCACATCACCATTGCCCGCTGCCATGAATGACTAACAGTACTGTGGTCGGGTGCATGATCAGACGATGCGTGTGCAAGAATGCGGCTTGGCCAGCTCATGACAAAAGACAGCCTGCTGGTCAGTACCAGATGCTAAAACATGACCAATAAAAGGGGGCATATAAAATTGATAGAGCCTGGTTGTTTGGCGCCATAATGAGAAAGGTCACAATTGGCAATGTGTAATGACTTGAATACTCAACGCCATGTACAAAAGTTTTAGGGGCTAGAGATTTGAATCCACACTGACTTCTTTTCCTATGTAACGCTGAATGAATGAATTATTCTTGCAGCTAAAAGTTAGATGACCATTTTAACTTAACCAGGACGAGAATTAAAGTCTGCAAATGTCAAATTATTGAGAATTCTTGCAACTAACATTCATATTAACATTAAAGCTCAACTAGCACGGGATTAAATGGGGTTCAGCATGCAGTCAGTATCAAGTTAGAGTTGTAAAGTACAATGGAAGGTATGGGAGACACAAACGCGGCTATTAAAGCATACGTACCGCAGTATATGTGAAGGAACCTTTCTATTATGCTATACTGACATACCAGACATGTTCTTAACAAATAGTCTGATTTTGACAAGTAAATTTTGTCTAAAACGACACAAAAAGGACAGTTTGCCATTTACTCGGCGCCTTACTCGCGTTTAATACATTTATATGACCTCTAGAATTAAGTGTCAATGATTCACGGTTTGTGTGTGTCGACAGATTTGAAGGTTTAAAGGTACATCTGAAAAGAGTCACTCATTTACTGGAAACGCAGATCGTGATTTTTCAAATCATTTTTATTATTGATATATATATATGAAAGGTTACAAGGACAGATGCAAACCATAATACAGGACAAAAAATATGGTTTCCAAGGAAAATATGAAACTAAACTCTTCAGATAAAGTAACCGTTTTTTTTTAAATGGCGTAGGCGTCTTATGGGACAGAGAAGATATATTTGATGGAAAATATGGACCATTGAACGTGAAAAGATATTTTTTTCCAAATATTCAGCTTTATTCTGTGTGCTACAGGTTCATCGGCTAGTCGCAAATGACAGCCGCAACTACTGACACAAGTGGGGAATTATCAATTTCCCTGAAAACCTTTCATTCAAGTCGGCCGACAATAACAAGCTATATGCCTTGTCGTCAGCCATGTCTTCTTTTTCTCTGTTGCGTTTTGACCAACGTTTTGAATGAAAATACATGTATGAAAGAACAACATATGGACGTGGAAGTTGATCATACCAGGACAATTAGTTACAAAGCAAAAAAGTGGCCTCACAGAAAATAATCTATGATGGCACATATTGCGATGAATTTACTAATAAAGTGGCATTGGCGTACGTTGACAAAAAAAATCTATTCAAGTTACCTCTTTTGAAAGGGGTGATGTTTTAAGAAATAAAAAAATGTAAAATCAGGGTTTATGTATTTCGTTTTGCAACAGAAACTAGAATAGAATCTTTGTTTCTTGTTGCGTGGGAGTGATTTACATGTGCATATATGAATGTCGTTGAAATATACAAGCAAAGTTGTATTTTTCAACACAAATGAGCCTAACGATAGCTTTCAGTAACTTGAAAAGGCAGTCACTTGTAAAGGTCCGCGCACAGATTGGTACATACGTGAATCGTGCAAAGCTGAAAACGTCTACAGGTAAATACTTTTCCAGCTTGTCAAAAATGCCTAATAATGTAAGTTTTTTTTCCAATTTTATTGGTGTCATTGCCAATTTAAAGTTTCGTGCATACTTACATTTAAAAAAGTAAAATACTGGCGTTTTACAAATTGAAGTTCAAATGATTTTTTAGATCTTAAATGTAATTCATTACTGTTGTAGCAAGAAGTGAAATATCGTGTGCTTGGTTTTTGTTATACTCAAATATGGTTTTTCAACAGCTGGCCAGTTGTACTCTTTCTGTAGGAAGACCTTGGAGAGCCGCGTAAATACTTATAGGTTGTTTTCTACGAGCAAACAAGGTCAGAATTCTATCAAAAAATGAAGAGCGACCCTCTTTTGTCAAATTGGACGTTTTTATACAGGGGTTCCGCAAGCGTAAATGGTTGCTGGGTTGCTTATAAAGTATTTTTTTAAATATATTTTTCACAAAATAAGAAGATGCGATATCGGTCTATTGGCATCTAATTGAATGTTATCTCCCTTTCTGGACGGCGGCAGCACCTATGCGACGTTGACTTTGTAAGGAAAAATATGTCCTTAAAGATTGATTGATAATCAAAGTGAAAGGTTGAGAAAGAAAAGGAACTGTGGGCTTCAGAAATTTTACTGATTCAACATCATTGGACTTCATGTCTTTGAAGTAAAACAAATAATCACCTATACGCTTTGGAAAGTAAGATGAGAAAGAAGGCGACCTAATGTGTTTATTCTATCGATTCAACTGGGACCAATCTTGGTGTAAAATGTGTGAAAACGTTCAGTTGTCTCCTGTTTATTTAAAGTTTGTAATTTTCTACCCGGAAGAAAAGAGAGTGAATCTTTTTGTAAGTTAAGAACTGATTTGATTTTGTCCGACGTTTTCTCCATATTATTGAAAGTTTGGTAAATATTCCATGAAGACAACGCTCGACAGGACATAAACATCCGAAAGCCAAAAGTATAATTTCTTTTACCATATTTCCGTACACCATTGCCTCAACAAAAACTTTTCTTGTACCACTCATCACAACATTTTGGAAAATTCATTTCTGTAGATTTAAATATAATTTCGTGATACCAGTCAGACCAACCCTGGCAAGTTACTGTTCGAGTTGATATGAATGTTGAACTCATCAAAATCACCAAATAGAAGTACACATTTGGCAGCATTGTTTTTTGCAAATTTAGCAGGAAGCATCGATGCGCACTTAAAAACCATACATAGTGATGTAAAATAACAAACATATCAAGCAACCAAGATTTGATGAATCTATTACAATATGACACACAAACTACAGAGTTCAGGTTCGCACATGAGGTCCATATTTTCAACATTAAAGTAAAGCTGGATCAATCACAGCTTACTTGATATTTTATAACAATATTGGAAAAAGAAGGGCTCCCGTTCACATATGGGAATTCGCATGTACAGTCGTTTTATTTTTTTTATTTTTTGTTTTGTTTTGTTTTTTGTTTGTTTGGGGTTTTTTTGGGGGGGGGGTTGGGGGGGGTTGGGTTTTTTTTTTTTTTTTATGTTTTGTTATTTGTTTTGTTTTTGTTTTTGTTTTTGTAACTATCTGCACGTGTTACACGCTGCCTTGTGAGAAAAGTACAAGCAGCCGCACCATCACACTCATTTGTTGTGTCTGATATGCAGCAGGGAAGACAGATGGCAACTCCAGATACTCCATTGCTATGTGTGCGTGGCAAATGATTATTTCCTCTTTTAGTTCACACATTGTTGCAAAGAATTCATTATAAATATATTTGACATTGACAATGTCGTTTGTGTTAGCGCTTCTGCACTCAAGGCCACAGAGCTATTATACGTCATACAATATCTCTGTAAACCTATCGTAAGTAAGATCTATCTTGCGACACGTTAATATTTTGGATGTTGTGTTGATAGAAAAATTGGAATGATGTACATAGTAGTTAACTAATACACCTACACATGTTTTTGGTCAAATATAGTCCTAGTTTTAAAACTTTCATTGTTCACAAATTTAGAAGCTGTCATATACTATCTGTAATACGGATTTTATTTTATTTTATTATTTTATTTTACTGTATTGTATTTTAATTTTGTTTTTTTTTTTTTTTTTTGTTTTTGTTTTTGTTTTTTTTTTTTTTTGTCTTACTTTAGTTTGTTTAATTTAATTTTATTTTATTTTTAATTATATGCATGACAAATATAATTCGCAGAGTTGCAGACTTGGGACCTGCTTCCCTGAACAGCTAGGTTACTGCAAAGTAGCGTTGGTAAACCTAATTTAGACTGCAAACATCACTCCTGCCAATTTCTTTTTTTTTTTTTTTTTTAGAATTCGGAAGATTAGGCTGTCATCTGTAATGTAGCCAAAAATCGAGTTAAAAAAGCGTCTACTTTTATGTGAAATTTGAGCTCAAAAATGTTCCAAGTTTCAACCCTTCACCCACGCGGATCAATGTTTGTTATGGTATGTAAACAGCCTTATCAATCAGACTTAGCACCGTGACGTAATCAGGTCAAACCCGCTGAATTCGAGTGAACAGGAGAAGACCAACACGTCGGCATCAACATTACAGCAAGTACCGCAAACGCACAACAATCGCACAGGCAATACAACATGGGGAAAACTGAAAAAGATGAACGAAGCACCCATAAGGCCGTTAATTATGATGGAGAGGATGTTGTTACTAGCAAAGCAAGGGTCACAGAAGAAAGGAGTGTTGCTGGGTGAGTGACTTTGGCTTCTGATCGTAACTTCGTATGCGGCAAGTTTTACCTCTACTTCACATGAAGCATCACCTTCCAAACAACAAAAAGATAACAACGGTATATATAATTAGAAGAGAGCTCGCGCAGAGTCTTTATTGGTTTACGGGACCGTGACAAATACACAATGATATGCATAAAGAGATACAAATCAGAATGCAATATATACAAACTTATCGAATCAATGTGCCGGAATAAAGGATAACAGCTTTCGTCCTGCCAACTTACATACCCCCCGCACTAAAACCAGAGATAAAACCCATTGGGCCAAAAACTCTAGAAAGCGTAGCAGGTATACTCGATATCATTCCATTCTCTTAAAAGTATTAACATTAAACTCAAGTAAGCGATTTGTGAGCCTCGACTTGTAAACGCGCAAGCCTGGATTGATTTGCCCCTTACCTCACAAGGGTATTTATACGGTTACACTTACTTCACCCCTCCCATTATCATAAAAAAAAAACGGCTGGAAGCCACAAAGATTTGCTTGCCATAAACGTACTAATTTCCGAACCGGTAAAACAATGTTTTCCGCCTATACTTTGGAACGGGCGGATAACTTTAGTTTTACCTCTACTTAATATGAAGCATCACCTTCCAAACAACAGATAACAACGGTATATATAATTAAAAGAGAGCTCGCGCAGAGTCTGGATCGTATGAACAAGTATAATTTACGACAAAACAATTGGCTGTACAAATAATTTAGGAGCGTAATTTGTTTATTATGTTTCACCCCTACATAACTTAATACTCAACCTACAATGAACTTACAAACCCAGCTTTTGCGTAACCGACAACCGTTTACTAAGGCTATCCTCAACATATCTGCTTTTAGACTCCTGGGATTTCCACCTCCCATGTCTCTGAAAAATTCTCTCTTCAATTTCCGATTTCGCTGCGGCCGTTGCACCCCCTGATCGAAACGAATGAATAGTATACATGTGGACATTCGGCAAAAACTCCCTCAAACGATTTCTGATGACCTCGTTCATTCTAGTATAGCTTAAACTTTTGTTTGCCTGCACTAATTTGCTTATATTTCCAGTTTTGAAACCTGGTTTGAATAAAAATTGATCAGACGATGTATCTATCTCTGCTGTAGCAAAACATTGGCGTAAATTATGAACAGGGCAAGATACATTGCCAGTAGCACAGATAAGAAGTTCATCACCTTGTCTGTATTGGTCTATCTTACTTTTACGTATATGCAATTTGGCATGATGTTAAAAAAATTGAATATCTTTGCAGCGGAATTTGGATAACTCATTGTATCTTAAAAAACCAGCAAATGCTAATAGGCACATTGCTATATCCCTGCGCACCAAAATGTCCTTTGAATCCTGAAATTTGGCGCACAACAATCCAAGAGCTTCAGCTGGTAAAGCAGGTCTGTGAACTACTGGTTTGGCATATACTCTTTTGCCAGATTCGACAATGTTCTTGATGAGTGCATTATCCAAAGGATTGCAATTGCAATCAGAAAACTAGTGAAATTTAAAGCATAATAAGTACTCACAATAGAACTTGCGGACTTCTTGTCCTCAAGTAATTGTAAAAAGAAAACCATTAAATCCATGGGTCCAGCCGGAAAAGCAGTCATACCAAATCTCTTGGCAAATGAAATCCATGCATTCAAATGACCAACATAAGTACGAACCGTTCCCGCAGCCTTTGATTGCAAAAGGATGGTAGGTATTTTATCAATGAGTGGTTTCAGTTCCTCTGGCAGATCGTTCCTGTACCTCCCAAAAGTGGCCAATTGATCCAAACATTCATGTCTGCAATATAAAATATCTGCGCTAAACATAATCCTCCTAATCATATTTCGATAACGCAATAAATATTATATGACAAACCAGAAATATATTACCCATACCAGTAATGATTAATCTCTAATGCGTAACGTATAATATTTTCAAATTCATAAAATTCCTCATTTATCTCTTAAATATTTTTAAGAAGATAGACCAAATCTTTAGAAAAAAAAATATCCAGTGACCTATACTTAGCATCCGCAAATATAATACCAATGGCGCCAAAACGCAAATTATCTGAAATTGCATTCTTATCACACCTATGTGGATACACAGCTGAGATTATAATCAATAAATGTTTCAACTGCTTGTGTAGAGACAATATGAGGATAAACATTAAATGTATAAATATCTGATTGGTAACTTTGGAAGAATAGTCGAATATACATATTACTAGGAAAACTATATGGCCACGAGCTTTTTATGAATATATTATATACATGTATATATATAAATATAGCTGACCTAAATTACCTATCTGAGGTAATTATATGCCTCCCAAAGGCCACCTGTCCAAGGTAATCATATGCCCCAAAGGCCACCTATCCAAGGTGATTATATGCCTCCAGAAGGCCCCCTATCCGAGGTGAACATATACTCACATGCCTGTGCCTTGCAACCAACCTGCATCCAAAACAGACCCCCCCCCACACACACACACTTTACAGGTATTAGCCTCCCATGGCAACCTATATCCAATATGATCATGTTACTCACATGCAGGGACCCCAGGCAGCCTGTATCCAAATCAGTGAACTCAATGCACACGCATGTACGCTTCTCAAAAGCCAGTTGTATCTAACTTTCATAGATTGTAAATATCACATAAGCCGATGTCACATGCACAAATACTGCAATTTCCTGTAAGCTGCGTGCAAAAACCCCTTGTAGTTTTTTGTGCAGGCAAACTGAAATTCACTCGGAGTGCTAGCATGCGAAATTTCAACTTTTTCCCCACAAAAAAATGTGTTACGATATTTGCTGATGTGCACACTTTCGGGCAAATCTGGTAACAATCTTCAATCCCACACATAGTCACCAAAATGTGTCCCATCCGGACAAATAAAAGGCCAAAAATCACTCGACCACCACAACGGAATTACTACACCATTTGCCTTGCATTTTCTCATATGTTTGATGACCCGTGTTATCATACGTGGTGGGGGGGGGGGGGGGGACAACCCAATTATTATCCTTTCCCCCAATGAAAATTGAAAGCATCAACTCCTTCTGTACTGGGATTCCAAAATTTCGAATTGAACCTTACACATTTTGTATTATAAAAAGTGGCAAATCGGTCTATTGTGAAAGGACCCCAAAGAATATTTAAAACCTTGAAGACGTGGAAATCCAGTACCCAATCATCTTTGTCGCAAATTTTACTTTATAAATCTGCTATTTTATTTTCCTCTCTGGGGACCCAGATCGGTTTTAAATGAATATCAAATTGGTGGCAAATATTAAAAATGCTAATTGCAATGGTATGCAAGTGCAATTTCACACTGCCCCCTTGTATAATTGCAGGCACACATTGATTGTCTGTATGCCACAATACCACCTTGTGTTGTATTTGAGTTTTGACAGACTGTAGCATCATTTCAACTGCTTTAATTTCCCTCCATGTAGAGCTCTGTACAGCATCTTCCTGCAACCAATTACCTTGCATAATATATGGATCACAACCATCCAGCAAGACAAATCCCCCATAGGCCACATGAGAGGCGTCACTATATGCATTTACATTAACAGGCATGCTATCGATGATATCCAGTAAGCACCAAGGAACCTGATTTAATGCCCTAATATTATTAAACCAAAATGTCAACTCTGATATTGATTTCGTTGACAATTTTACACTTGATCTCCATGACACTTTTTTCTCTATATCTATGTGCATGAAGCGTTTACGTAATTTTGCCAAATTACCAAGAACATGATACATCGAGTTAATTTTACCAGCAATGGCTGCAATCGTACGCACAGGAACACGTTTCAAGCTAGCCAAAAGCAGAACTTCTTTGATATGATTGATTAAGATTTCAACTCGTTGTTCCGTCTCCGATATAATATTATTCTTAAAGTCCATAATATGGCCAAGCCACCTCACTTTTTGTTTTCGTGTCCATTCACATTTATCTGTGTTTTGTAAAAAAAAAAACTGATCTTATGAGACCTTCCCTCACTACTTGCGACTACTTGGTCGATTCGTCCCTGTTAACAGACCCGCCAATGCCATCGTCAATATAAATTAGGTTCCTAATGCCTAAACGTCTCCATTTTTTGACAAGTGGTTTGCATAATTTGGTAAACAAAAATGGTGCCGTGGAACAACCGAAAGGAAGGCAACGGAATTCAAAACATGTAACGGCACCCTTATACCACCATGTAAAACCAAGATAAGTATGGAATTCGTTGTTTATTTCAATATGGTGGTAAGCAGATTTAATATCATAGGTAAATACAAACCCTTGTTAAAAACATTTCTCGCTGTTGCAGTATCTTTCATTTTGAATTTATTTTTGAACAAAAATAAATTGAGAAAGCTCAGATCTAAAATTAATCTCAACTGCCCAGATTTATTTTCCTTAACTGACAATGGATTTACCATGTAGGGTTCTTTTCTGGCAATTTGTATGCAGCCCTTTGAAAGCCCTACTCAATTTCCGTTTCAACAAGCCCGGAATGCATATGAGCAGAGACATTATCATTAAATTTTGCAGAAATTGGAATTGATACAAAAGTTAACTTATAACCTTCTGATATAACCCCCCAAATAAATTTTGAATCTGTTATAGAGTGCCAAAACTTGATCTTATCAGCAAGCCTCCCTACAGGCAAAATTACATCTTCCTTTGCGAAAGAACAGTACCCCAAACTATATAGCACAGAAAAAGGATTTAACTGTCCAGTTTGCTAATTGGACAGGCGTTTTAACGCTGCACAATCAGCCCGCCAATGTCCAAATTGTCCACAGAAATGGCATACGTCCTTGGACCGGTCCCTACCAGGAGTACACCTTATGACTGTCTCAATGTCCTGTCCAGGCACCCTAGATGCAGCTCCCGGATGGGGCGTTGGCCCCAAAGTCCGACGTCGTTTGCCCAGAACCTCCTTTTGGTCCTCCCTGGCTCTTTTTTCCGCCATTTGGACCGCCCGCCACAATTTGCGTTGGTCGTCTTCATCCGTACATAGCTCATTAAACTCGTACTCCTCTGCAACTTTCCATCCCAACTTTTCAGTATCGGCAATCAAAATCAATTTTTGCCCATCTTGAAAAATTTAACTTTTTCAAGCACAGCTTTGGCATTCTCGTATTTTTTATGCTCAATGCTTGTAGTCGCAGTGTCCATACAATCCAGAATTTTTTTCGTTAAATTCATACTGCTTATTATTCCCTTTGCGATTGAAAACTCTGCGCTCCGAAAACCGTATTCGTCGCATTTCTTCAATACTCTCGTTTTGAAAGCAACCTCTTCCTTGAATTGGTCAAACTTGACGTCAATAAGGGTACTTATTCTTTGCAAAAGCAAGTTCTCTCCCCCAACATTTTGTGTAGCTGGACTACACAAGTCACCCACATTAACGTTGGCGGAATTCGAAGCCACAAATCCTGTATCCGAGTCTGTCATGATAAAAACGTTGGCCCAAACGCCCAGCAGAGCCGAAAATCTCCACAGCCACATCAAGAAACAATAAGTTGACGTGAAAAATCAGTCCACCGGTCCCGATTGTGAGCCTCGACTTGTAAACGCGCATGCCTGGAATGATTTGCCCCTTACCTCACAAGGGTATTTATACGTTTACACTTACTGCACCCCTGTCATTATCATAAAAACCCCGGCTGGAAGCCACAAAGATTTGCTTGCCCTAAACGTACTAATTTCCGAACCGGTAAAACAATATTTTCCGCCTATACATTGGAACCGGCGGAAAACTTTAGTTGGCCTTGCGATTAAAGTGAGGCAAGGATTGAATTGACTAACACCAATTTATCGGCAAAATGGCTTTACATGGTAACGTTTTCTGTGTGAAATTTTGTCATAAATAATTTGACTAACAAAAAAAAAAAAAAAAAAAAAAAACCTTGCAGGCACCAGACTTTCGTTCAGATCTGAACTTTTTCGATGCGGCAATACAAGCGACCATGAAAACCCCTTTTTCACTCGGCACCTCCCTGCACTCGAAAACTCTTTGCCGACGGAACGGGCAACTGGAAAATGTAAAGAAATTGGGTGTTTTAATGCTACAAAGTCATACATTTCATGCAGGATTGTTGAATTGCGTAAGTAAGTGTCACGTAAGCTGCAGCCGTTGGAACCTAGGCTGTACCTTCCGCTATACTTACGTGTACGAATCAAGACGGAGATCTGAGCTAATGCCAGTAATGGCAATGCTGACCGGTAATGGGAATGTGGTTTCAGGTGTACTTCGATACATGTATGTGTTTTTTGGCAAACTTATGTGGTGATCCGTAATCAACAGTCCTCAGTAAAAATTTGTGTGCTTTTTGCAGGTACAATGCAGAGGTGTTTTTCAACCAGCTGGTCATGTCGGTCACCGCCATGAAAATGAAGAACAAGACCCACAAACAATTACGGTGGTGGCACTACTGTTCATGGGCCTATATAAGCTGAAGGTACGATTTTCCCTTGTCAGACTACTCAGTAATAACATACAAGTATCAATATCGTCCAGTGCCAGTGAGAGGAAAAGACAAAGACAGAGACATGTGTTTCAGCTTCACTACACAACCAAAAATTTATTATTATTATCATTATTATTTTTTGTATTATCGTGATTTGCCTTATGGGTTTCAAATTTGAAATAACAGTTTCATTACAAATTTCTATTGTTTTATCATGACAACGTCCTTATAAAATTTCAGTAACTTTACATATATTATTATATTTCAATATCTTTACATATATCCAATTTAGAAGGCGTGGTATTCATTTCAGCTTCCCTGATCGTGGGATTGAAGAAATTATGCAACAAATCAATGCAGGCATTTTTATGATTTTTAAATTTTATGCATGCACATCAAGAAAATCAATTATATAATTCTTTATTCATTGTTTATTTAATGACAATGTCCTCATAATTTTCATTATCTTTATATATATCCAGGTAATCATGTCAAATTTTCTGATCATGGGATTCAAAAAAAAAAGTATGCAACAATCAGTCCTGGCACAATTTTATGCTTTTTTAATTTTTACACAATGCATACGAAATAAATTAATTATATAATTCATTATGCATTTTCAGGATCAGGAAATAGGACCTGCAGAGTGCCAATTCACCTTTCTGCCAGGTGTCCTTGCGCTGATAAGAACCATGCTACCCAACCAAGTCAAAGAGGAAATCTGGCCAGGAACATACGAGGTTTCCATAGAAGAGTTTTGTCGTGCCATTATGACTGTTTAGAAAATGGACATGTGAAATATAGACAACTGGTGTAGATAAAGCTTGATGAGGCTTTTGGCTGATGTTTATTGCTTGTGGATTGGTAGGAAATTCGAACACTTTCAACTCGCTGAAGGAGATGGACAGGTAAAAGCGGATAAATGAGTGTTGTATATTTTGTCAATAAACTTGTTTTTTTGTACAAAATTAAAAATCTTCTTGTTATATCCTTGCATTTATCAGATTCTATACCAATATTGTCATAACACTTTACCACATATTTTACATGAAGAAAACCTACTAACAGTTTGGTGACAAGGGGGAAATAGCATATCTGGGCAGTTTTGTTGTGGTGCCAAAACGTAGGCCTACATTGAAATTTTATCATTGACCCTGATATACAGTTCATTGAAAAACAAATGTAATTATGAAATGGATTGTAACCGATGATTGGTACGGAACTACTTGTGCAATGTACCATATTATTTTGGTTTTTTTCCAATATTTTTATTGAGTTCTTCTATTTACGGTATACATATGATACAATACATGATGCAACTTGTATCTGCCATACAGTATAGTACAAGAGAGTACATTATGTGCAAGATGTAAAATGTTGCAGCAACTTGTCACATATATGCAAGTATAGTGTTGCAATATATAAAAATACCATGTGTAGTACATATATATATATATATATATATATATATATTTATATATATATTGATTTATTCATTATACAATTATGATTATGAAGCACAAACTACATTTGATTCAAAAGGGTTGTTCATAGCCATTGTACATGATACCCATGATGGTCCACATTACAGTGATAACTACCGTAGATGTGACAATTTAAGTAAAATTGCTTTTTGTAAGGTTTCCCATTTTGCTTAAAATTGTGTAGTTCTAATTTTACTGGACTAATATATTCAAATACAGAAATTTTCCTTTTTAACAGAAATAAAAAATAAGTGAAGTTGATACTTTCAGAACCAAATCTTTGTGAATAAATATAAAAATTTCCATACAAGATACAGTAGTTCAGATTGATTTTATGGGGGTCTCAAACAGACCAAATATTATATTTTCCTGTGTAAACGTAACTTTTTCATTCATATATGTTTCCCAAAAATTAGATAACTGATTCCAAAAGGAATTTGAGGAAGGACAGTACCAAAATTTGTGAACTATTGTTTCTCTATGTTCTCCACATATTTCACATATTTCATTGTCTGTAATACCGATTTTATATAACCAGTGCTTGTTCACAATTATCCTATGTATGATCTTGAACTGAAATACTTGTAACTTTGTTTCTATTGTAGTTCTGAATGACAATGAGAAAACTCTTTTCCAAAACAAAGCAATGTTGGAGTTCAGTTCTGGAAAGATATGAAGCCACTTTCTAGTGCATGAAGGTTCACTCACTTCATTATGTTCTATCATTACCCAGTATATATCTTTGCATTTTAATTGATCAAGAGAAAGAAATTTGCTATTTGTAAACAAATAAAATGCAGTATTGCGGAGAGTTATATTTTGTTGACTTTTAATAATCTGCTTCCATTGATATGGAATAGCAGACCGAATTTGCAGATACTCAAGAAAGTTTGACACAAACCCAAATTTTTCATTTATTTGTTCTGGTGTAAGAAATTCACCATTCTCATTTACAATATCATTGATATATTTAATTCCTCAATCATACCATTCTCTATAAAAAAAAATTTGGGTTTTTTACTGCACTACTATATTATCATTAAACCAAAGCATTTCTTTACGTACAGAGATAGGTGTATTAGGTTGAAAAAGAAATAAGAACTCATTCCAAGCTTGTAATATATGAATATAAAATAATGGTGTTTGTGTCCAGACAGAACCAATGGAGCATCGACTTTGAAATAAGTCATGAATATTGACACCAGGAAAAAATTCTTGAATAACATGCTTCCATTTAGCATTTTCTTCACTAAGGAACCGTTTGACCCATGTGATTAATAATGATTTGACTTTTACCTCAAAATTTGGTTTCTTCAGACCACCGTGACAAGGCCTTTGGTGTATAACCTTTGCTTTAACTTTAGGAAAGTCACTTCCCCAGATGAATGCATCAAATTCTTTTTGAACTCTTTCAACCATGATTGGAGTAAGTGGTATTGTTGAGGCACTATAAACTAATTTAAAGATGCCTCAGGATTTGATAACTAGTATTTTCCCAATTAAGGATAAATCACGCATTTGCCAGATGTTTAAAACTTCATGCATTTGTTGGAATTTGTCCTGAAAGTTTTGAATATATGTTTCTTGTTCATCATTGAGAAATTTTATGCCTAAAGTGGAAAAGTTGCCTTCGTTCCATTTAGCAGGTAAATCTCCTTGCCCCCTTCCATAATTACTGTCAATTCATATACATTCAGTTTTATCTAAATTAACTTTTAAGCCACAGCAGTTTTCAGCATTATGCAAGAAATCTAACACTGCTTTTCCAGATTCTACATTTGAAACGAAACATGTAGTATCATCAGCAAGCTGACTTAATTTGATCTCTTCGGACCCAATGGCAATGCCTTTTATACTTTGATTCGTCCTAATATGAATGATAGAAGTTCAATGGCTAGTATAAACAAAAAAAAATGACAGGGGGCACCCCTGACGAACACCTCCATGCAGGGAGCAAAAGGATGAAGTGTAACCTTTATTAAGTACGCAGCTGCTAATGTCAGTATACATAATTTTAACCCACTTTCTGAAATCCTCCCCAAAATTGAAAATTTGTAAGGCTTTGTCCAAATAATCCCATTCTAAAGTATCAAAGGCTTTTTCAATGTCAATAAGAAGAATTAATCCTGGTATATTGCGTAAACTAGTTATATTTATGATATCTGAAATTTGCCTTATATTTTCTCGTATGTACCTGCCTTTAACATAGCCAGTTTGATCTGAATCAATACGTTTTGGAAGAAATTTCCGTATCTTAGTGCCATGATCTTCGTAACTATTTGATAATCTATGTTTAATAATGATAGTGGTCTCCAGTTCTTCAACTGGAGTAAGTTTTTATTTTTCTTGGGTTTTAATGAGACTGTTTTGATCAATTGAAAGTATTCCTTTTTCAAATGCATAATTGAAGCTGTCAAGTACTAACTGTTCTATGTCTGTCAAAAGAAAAATTATAGAATTCGACTGGAAACCCATCGCTTCCAGGACTTTTATTGTTTTTTAATTATTTTAAACCATTTTTGCATTCGCAACCAGTGATGAGCCCTTCACAGTTAGCTTTCTCTTCATCCAATAATTTAGGAATGTC
Source organism: Hermodice carunculata (assembly GCA_964020975.1). NCBI lineage: Eukaryota > Metazoa > Annelida > Polychaeta > Eunicida > Amphinomidae > Hermodice > Hermodice carunculata. The sequence goes on from OZ026617.1 coordinate 7,180,133, forward strand.
TTGATTATCAAAAATGTAATTGTATCTATCATCTCTTGCTTGATGGAGATGTTTATGAGAGGAATATAATTTTTCATAAAATGTTTGTTCTTCTTTTATAATTTCTTCTGAATTATCTATTTCTCTATTGTTAGCAATCTGTAATTTTGTAATGCATTTGGACTTATAATTTCGTTTTTCAGGGATAAAAAGTATTTGGTGCTCTTTTCACCCAGTTCACACCATCTTGCATGGGATCTAATCATGATGCCTTCCACTTGTTGATTATAGATATCATCTAGTTGCAATTGCACCTGCTCAATTTTTCTTTTTGTTTCTTCACTGGGTGATATTGCTAAATCATTATCTAACTATTCTAACTCATGTTTTAGGTATTTTTCATTCTGCTTTCTGAGAAACGCTTCTCTTTTAGAATAAGAGACAGTGAATCCTCTGATTTCACATTGAATCACATCCCATTTTAGGCTTTTATTATCTAAATCAAAATATTTATCTTCTTGTTCTTTAATAAATTCTCTAATTTTGCCAATGTATATTTCATCTTTCAATAAGCTAGTATTGAATTTCCAGAATCCTGGACCTCTTCTTTTGAAAGCTGGATACTTATTAAACTGTGATCAGTTTTAATTGATGGTTTTATTTTACAAGAAGTCACATGAGTGCCAAGAAAACTGAAAATAAACCAGTAGTTTAGTCTACATTGGATTAAGGGTTGCTTTGAATACCAAGGGTGCATGAAGGTGTCTGGATTTCTCATTCCCCATATGTCCACAAGATCAAATTCTTCTATGAAGTTGAGTAAATCAGAGTGATACGCTGAAGCTGTTTCTGCTCTACCACCTTTTTTATCCAGTGTGGGAGCCAGTATAGTGTTGAAGTCACCTCCACAAATGAGGTTATTGTAAAGTTTGTCTGTTAAATGAGCCCTTAAATTGATTAAAAAGTCAACTTGGTCAGTAACATGATCTTTAGTTGGAGCATATATATTGATGAGAGTGAAATTTTCATCATCAATCTCAGCTTCAAGAATAATGAATCTGCCATTGGGGTCAGTGATGTGGCTTTTTATGTTACAATTGACTCTCTTAGAAAATAATATAGCCACTCCTCGGCTGTCTCTGGAACCATGTGAAAACACAATGTTAGCACCCCACTCATTTTTCCAAATAGCTCCGTCCTCCTGGCAGCTGTGAGTTTCTTGAAGAAAAATGATTCCATTGCTAGGTTTACGCAGCCATTGAAACATGGATCTACGTTTTTTAATATCACGCAGCCCTCGAACATTAAGAGAGTGTAAGGTTAAGTCATAAACTTCAGTCATACTTTGGGTAAGATGTCAAGCACAAGTACAGCATGTGTGCTGTTACACTGGTAATGTGCATAATATATACATAATGTTTGTGTAATAAACTGGGGGTAGCAGAGGGTACTACACATGATGTATACGATGTAAGTAATGTGAATACAAGAGTATCACACTATGAACATAATGAATAAATATGTTAGAGCTTGGATCAGATAGTATACATGGTATATGCAACATTTAAAATATAAGCTGATGAGCTTGCTAGGCTGTTGAATTGCTGCAAACAATTGATTGTATGTCATTACAAGTATATAAGCATCATTATACAAGCAAGCATGACCTAATGTACCAATTCTGTCATTTGACTCGACACTCCACATTCTACAGAGGAACTCTTTTTGACAAGTAAGTGAAAAAGAAAAACACAATATAACCAAAGGACAACACAGAGTGCACATTCTGAGGAGCATGCACTCACATACATTCGAGTCCACTGAGAAAGCAGCATGAAGGCCCTTCATTACCGACTGGGACCGAAAATCCAGAATGTACCATATTGTTCCTAACTGGCCTTTTTTTTTGGGGGGGGGGGGTGGTTATAGCTTGATTAGGTTTGGCTAATGCTTATTGCTCGTGGATTAGTAGAAAATTTTGAACACTTTCAGTTCATCCATACATTATTCATAAATGGTTTCGGATTATGAAACAAATTTATTACATATGAATGCATATTTCAAATTATTGTCTGAATATAAATACACTCTACCTTCAAATGTGTTTTTCACAATTTGAAAGGACATTTTATCCTATAGATGTCGATGAGGAATACACCAGGCCCCCAGGCTGTTTTTACATTAACAAAACGACAACAAAAACGAGTATTTGTTGAACTCCCATTCTTTTTTATACAAATATATACAGGTAATGCGCTGTTTGAAGACCACAGGGTCCTGGTCTGAAAGGCACCGTTAAAAAAATGTCAATTATTGTCTCCTTTGGCAGCGACACTGGAAATCGTATTTTTCAAGTCAGCCAGACTGTAATGTTCTATGTTTCCACTGTGACAGCATACAAATTTATGGTTCAACAGTCCACTTTTCAGTTTTGCACTGGATATGAAACTTGACATATTTATTAAGAATTATGGGGTCCCGGGTTGGGATCTGCACTATAACAGAAATGTCAAGTGGAAAAAAAAGGTCAATTATTGTCGCATTTTGGCAGACACACTGGAAATCTTATTCTCAAAGTCCAAAAAACTAGGACTGACTTTTAGTTACGTAATGTCCAATGTATCCATTTTGATGGCATTCACATTTACTGCTCAACAGTCGACTCATTACTTTTCGCGCTAGATATGAGACTTTGTTTTACTTTTTTTTCACTAAGACCCCAGCATGGGTAACTTTACATGAAATATAGTCCGTTTGTTTCGCATGGGTTGTACAAATCTACTCCTCCTGAGTGGGACATTCTTTCGGGTGTCCCTATCGTCCACAACACATGATGTAATGCTTTATTGGCGTTTTGTGCAGCTCCCAGTGAACAAGGCCCCACAAGCTCTTTGTCTGTCAGTGTGGTGAACAGCGGTCGAGTGATTCTACTACTGCTGGAGCCCGTGGCTGTGCTGGTGGCCTGAAAATAAAATTTAGCTTTTTTGAAATGAAGATTACCATATTACCTCTATTTTGCTCCCTCCACAGTAATCACTGGTACATGTTGCTGTAATAGTTATCATACATGTTTATTCTCTTGTTGGAAAAAAGGATACTTTGGTACCCATTTGTGACAGCATTATGAAGGCATAATAAAAGCCATGAACACAATGGAAGGAATTTGCTATGAAATGCCAAGGCTGACATCTGACAGTGTTTGTATATGAACCAAACCAGCTAAACAAAGGCAGATTGCACCTGCATTGTGTTTGCATCCTTTGATACTCCCATACCATTATGCCCCATACAGTAACCGCTAATGAAGGTTCTCCTTTTCAGAATTTCAATGTTTGTATAACAGTAAAAGAATCCAGCACTATCTTCAGGACAATAATATATGATGGTCCATGTTATGTACAACTATCTGAAACCTTTTGCCCAAATTGAGCAACTGATAATCAGGATCTTGTAAAAAAAACAAAAACAAAACAAAAAAACTTACCGGTAGATGTTTGTCCTTCAAGTTTGGTCGACTTGGAATTTGCACCAGCTTGTTGGGCCTGTTGGACACTGGTCTTGTGATGGTGGGTCGCCATAGTGGCCCAGCATGGCCCATGTATCCTTTGCAATCCGGTCTGGATCCCCAGCGTTGCCACTAAACTCGCAATCCAACGGATCTGGTCGCCCCTCGGTATGCCACTCGCCTTCTCCGGCAATGGCTACTGTGTCTGCCTGGTCACTGACAACTGTCCCGGTCGAACGTCCGCAAACTTGCGTCCCGTTGCACTTGGTGTACTCCTTGCGGTATAACTAGCATCACTATCAATCTCCCTCTGGTTCTCAACCTGCTCTCTAACAATTCTGTCCAGCGAAGAAGTATCCCATTTTTTTCCTCCTTCCTTGACTGTCACATGGTTTTCGCGTTGAATTTTGCTCAGGTCGTACTAAGTTGTACAAAACTTTCCGAAACACTGTGTAAAGTGAAGCACTGCCATTGTATTAATGAAGCCATTCGCCATTTTGATCTGTCGTATGAGTCGTAAGCGATGGCAAATTTGGTGGTTTCCAATGTTTGATCCAACATATGAGCAGTGAGCGATGTCATATTTGTAAACTTGACAAACGAACTGTAAAACCGCGTGTTGTTGTTTGTCATCGCCGCCATTTTGAACAGAGGGACCAAAGTTGGTTGCCCGGGGTGATAATGCGATAATGGTTATCCCCCTTCGCCCCACCTTTCTCATTGTCTTTGTAGCGGGCCACATGAGAAACCATCACTAGGAAACCACTGAATAGTTCAAGTTTTAGTGGAATGACTTCAAAGATTGTGATTTATTGACGACTTTTAATGTTCATTTTTTTATGACAATGCATGGAACGTATAGTAGCACATGGTTTCTTTTCACACAAGAACAGCAGTAACGGTGGAGTGAATACAGCTCAAGTAACAGCCGAAAATGCCACCAAACATGGCCAGATTTCCTTTTGGGGCCATTTTTTGCCGTTTCGTTTTGGCGACGACTTTCCTAATTTTGATTTTAATTTTTCTCAAAAACGGGTGGACCAATCTTCACGAAATAAAAAGGAATGAAAAGATAACAATATAACTTAGGTGCGGCATCCTGCGTTTGGATATATTTTGATTTTTTGTGTGGTTTTCGGAGTTCTAAACTCAGAGAAGTGGACAATTTGGGAAGATACCCTTTCTACAGCTGATAAAATGAAAACTATTTCTTTTAGAGAAAAAACAAAAATGCCGAACCTGGACACTTATATAAAGTTTCATTTCACAAAAGTTCAAGGTTGTAAGGCAATTTTTATTCATTTGCGCCTCAAAAATCTTGAAAACATACAACAATGCTGGAAATCGTGTTAACAAATGACATACCCCTCTGTTGCAAAACAGTATTAAAACTTTTTCGATACGATCAAATGCCTTAGTGGCATCCAGAAGTAGAGCATATGTATTGGTACCATCGTTGCAGTAGTACGGAGCTAGTTCATTTACAAGAGGTGCGCATTGCATGGTCGAATGATGCCATATGTAGACAAAGTGTAGATCGGACTTGTGAAATATGTCATAATTTTAATTATGTTAGTCTGATCTAACAGTTTTCCAATTACACTGTTCAGTGCAATAACTCTATAGTTACAAGAGTCTTACAAAGATTTTCTATTTCTTCTATATTTCGGAATCGGGATAACAGTAGGCAGGCCAAAACCATCTGGAGCAACATCATACCAAAATGCTGCAAAGTAGCCCTGATGACAAAAACAATCTATTTGAACCATGTCTTAAATGATCTATGCACTGACCAGTGACAAGGTCAGACTTATCATATTCTGAAGAGTTTGTAACATATTTGATATCCTTTAATCCAACTTGATGTCTGTTACAGCAGTTGGAGTTATTACAACATTTAACTTTTATATCTTTATCAAACTCATCCGGTAGATTTGTCATTTTTATTCTTAATATATGGAACACTATTATACAGCTCCTCATATTTGTTTGCGAAAACCTCATCAGTCTGGCTCTTGGAAGCTAAGCCGTCAACACAACTAGACATTACAGAGAATAAGTCCCTTACCGTTTTCACTTGATGCCTTTTTTGTTAGAGCGTATCACCTCAATCATCTTGTTGGGTACTACCGTATCCTTGTCATTTTAGCAAACTTAACTGTTTGATGATATTGGGCCTTATATAGCGTCAAATAGCGGCAATTACGTCACAATGTAGCGAACTGTTTTCTTTTCAGATACCATGCCAGTAAATAGAGCGCTTACGATGTTCTTCAACATACTCATTCCAACCAGGTGTACCGTAAACGACTTATCAATGCCATAGCATTCATTGATACTATTCAGACACTTCTAAAAGTAACTTCAGTTCTAGGTCAATGGACAAGTCTGCACAAAGCAATCTCAGCAAATTATGCTGGGTATTTCGGAGAAAAGTGAATATACGATGCATGCAATTGCATCAAGCTGTTAACAAAATCCTCCATGTAAATCCACGAGAGATCCAACAGCACAAAACCACATGCGGGCTTACAAAGCGATTTGGGTATGAAGGCATTCAACCCTTTTCCGTTCAAATTCTGCAAAAGCGCTCGGATGTAAATTGTCGTCTGGTTTCTAGATTTGACTTATATTTGTCCTTGAGAAAACATTGTTGCTACGATTTGCATGCAAGACCATCAATTCATGATGGCACGCCATAGGTGAGTAGCATTCCTTGGCGCATAAATTCCTCTTAACAAAAGGTTTTGCTAAGATTTGTATGCAAAACCAGTCAGGCACACCCTAGGTCAATAGATTACCATGGTGCAGGTTGGACGCAATGCACCCAACCCACCCGAAGGAAAGCTATTGACTCAGTCATAAGCTGACCAGGAACAGGTTAATATCAAAATAAATTTTGCTAACTTGAAACAGAAGCAAAAAAGAATGCTCCTCATTTTGCAACACAAAATCAAATGTCCCAGGTAGAATACTTCTGTATAATTTTGAAAGGCTATCATATCAGTTTCGTGTGCTATTTTATTCTGTTCCTGGTACTTTTGATCTTTCAAAATGAATTTATTCATTGAGTGTCTTATTGGAAATTATACTACGAGCACCACAGTTATGACATAGCCATGATGATGGGAAATACATGACGACTTATCACATTCAAAAAGATATATATGACAAGATGATCAAATTCAAATTTGCACTATGTTTTAATGAAGTTAAAGTACAGAATGAAATATGTTTAGTATACTTATGAGCAATTTATGGTACATTCATGTAAAAAGCACGGTATAAATGATCGAATTTTTTACTGTGTAAAATAAAGGGTAAGTTAATCAAAACAAATCCTCTATCTCTATATAAAGTTTAATTGAAAGTCTCTCTTTTATTTTTTTTTTGGTCACGAACAGTTGTTGCTGCTGTAAATAGTCTATGATTACATATAGCATTACCAATATAGTACAATGGTTTGGAAATCTGCTTATGGACTAATAATGTTGTAAATATAAAATTTAATTTGCCCAATGAACTGAGTGGTATAAAGTATAAATCAAAGCGCCATGAAGACTATCAGATCTATCATAGGAAGCCTTTAAAAACGCAACAGTTACATATTTATGTAACAACTTGCGATTTTTAAGATGTCCATGCGGTATTTTTTAGCGTGATCCAACAGAAAATATGTTAGCATTTTCGTTTTATCGGTGGCCTTTTTCTAGTTAATACTGATTTTCTTTATCGTCTGACCAGACCCTCCAAGGTCGTTGAGTATGTCAGCGATCAACCTAAGTATAATGGGAGACTGGGTGATATCGAGCGAGTGACAGTTATGTACATATGCCCTTGAGCCCTTAACCTTGAAAGCAATAAGGTAAACAGAATAGATGATTGAAGGTAGCTTCAAAATCTTGAACCTTGTTCTGTTGTAGAAAGTTTCGCGTGTATTTATTCCTAAATGCACCGTTGGCATAATGGAAAAATAATATCAAAATTTTCATTACAGTGAAGATGATCTGTCTCTCAGGAAACATTTGCAACCATTTGAGATTGTTAATTATAGTGTCTTCTGTGGTTATGATGAAATGTGCTTGTATACTTGAGAAGTTTCTTGGAGTCAGCGGGTTCTTGCTAATGATTTTTAGTCGTACCTGCAATATTTTGGGCAGCAAAACTTACTGAAGCATGCCATATACCACAGTCAAGCTTGGAATCCCACAAACATGGATCTGGCTGATGCAGTATCAGAATTGTCGCATAGTGTTTTCAAATTAACTCCATACTACAAATCAAAATAAAAACCAAACAACCAGACATAACTTGTATTTATTTTCGAGAAAAGTAACGCATATATTTGATTAGATTTGCTATCAATGAATATAAAAAATTGTATTTGGAAGAGGTCTTCAATTTAAAGGGCAGGTCTCGAAAAAGCAGCTGCTGTCTATTTTTACCCATTTCTTATGAAAAACTTTGAATCGGGATCCGCGAAGCGCATGACGTCACATAGGGAACTCGTTTCACTTGCACAAGATGGCACACAACTACAGTACAAGATCGATGTCGACGTGGGGGAGTTTTTTTTTAACGTGGACAAGATTGAAGAGGGAAAACAACGAGCCGAACATTGGCCCAAAGCCCTAGCAAAAGGTTGGCGGACGGAAGCGGCCCAACCAGCCAACGTTCCTCATCCGTGCAAGGGCTGAGAGGATAACCTTCCTTGGTAATTTCATTTGTTTTGATTTTGAAACTTTCAGTATGTTCATTGAAGCCATGAACAACTGATGAAGCGTAAGTTTTGATACTTAGTTAATCACGGACTGAGGAGAGTGCAAGGTGGCCCAGTCGACGAAAAATGTCAGTGTTAAGCGTTGCATTGAATAGCACTGTCGCTGGAAACCCATTAATAATTATTGAAATCCTGAGCGGCTGTGGCCGCGAGGCAGCTTCGCCGTCTTTGTCACAAGTCCCATTGGCATCGGCCTAATATATCATATATTATAACTAATTTACTAAGTTCGAACATTCACAATTAGAATTGGAATCATGCATAGTTGAAACTATATGTAGGTCTCATTTTTTCTGGAGCCTTTGAGGCTTTGGTGGTTAAGAATAAGATGTATGTCCAATTGTATGTAATTATCAATAGAAAGCTTGACCATCACCCGGGCCAGGGCAGAATTTTGTCACTACTGACACTGCGTTGTATATTCACCTGAAAAGACGGAATACACAGATCTATACATGCAACTGTTACAATTGTCACCGTGACCTCTCTGATAGGCCTAAAAGTTCAAAGTGAATTGGTGCTGTATCCAACAACCACTCACCGGCTGAAAGACAAAATTATGCTTCAAAATTTGACGATGGGATAGGAAGCCATTGTTTGACTTCAAAGTTTAACACCGATTTAGCTGGCTTTGGCTGAAGGTAATTACATTTGCCGACTCGCTGTACACAGTGTTTTATTCACACTACATAATGGGTATAGACACAGAGTGGTCTTTTCTTACAGTTTGAACAGGGCTAGTCATACATTACAGAAGGGCATGGAATTAGATCTTGATACACAAACTGAATCTAGCATAATGCAGTATAATTAAACCAACACTTTCAGATATAAATGTAGATAGCTCCACTTCCATTTTTCAATTTTCACCAAACTTGAATCACAAGTTACAACAACAATCAGGTATCGTATTTGTCAGTAGCAGCATAGGTGTATTGTAATCTGTTACCATGGTAACTACAGCTAATCATTTTTTTTTTCGCAGCGTTAGAGCTGGATCATGGGACAATAATCAGCCAAAGCACACATTAGAAATATCCCCAGCTGAGTCTACTGGGGGACAAGTTCTATTATATGCCCCCAAGATAGTCTGATGTACCAAGATGGGCATGAAACTTGCACCTGTTTCTTGTTCAATGTGCAATACATGCAAGCCACTATTATAGGGACAACCTTCAATGATTAGAACAACAGTGGTCACTTAATGCTGACAGTGAAGATGGTATCGGGTACTATATGTATATTGTAGCAAAGCACCTGATGCATGTACACTTAATGTACCGCTATATGTGAGGCATACACTGCCCGGCACAATTTTTAACAGAGATGGTAGATTGCAACTACATAGTTGTCCCTGTCTTCAGGACCACTGCATTGAGTGACCACCTGTCTTGAAAGGGCACCTTTTCAGCCCAATTCATTGGATGTAATTTGTGTTTCCAACCAGAAACTAGCCATTCAGCATACTTTGCCTTATACATACATTTCATGTTAGTTTTTGCCATTTATGGTTTTTAGCTCTGCTGACTTGTCCGTATGCAGAGTTTATGCCATCCATTTGCATATACGTTAACTTTTTACATTTTCCACCTCTCAAAAACGGTTTTGTGGAATGCTTTTTAAGTTTCATTTTACACATGAAGGTTCACCAGGTCGGCCTCTACCAAGTGCAGAAACAAGATGAGGAACCAACACTTTTTCTATTTTTCACGGATTGTTGAATAATTTGGGGGACCAAAAAATCAGAAGAACCACGTGCCCAATTTGTTTGATATTGCATGTAGGGTCTTCAGGTGTCACTTAGGTCTCATTTTGGTTAGCAGGTGGTCATACTCTTTTTTTTTTTTTGCTACTATTTAATAAAGTTTTGTGTGTTAAGGCTGTTTTCAGCTTCTTGTCTATAAATATGCACAGAACTCTTTGAAATTTTGCTAGATTTTCTTTAGCACAAGTACGTGTAGATTTGACAATATGGTGAGGGTACATGAACTTTTAATGAAACTGTGGCATGTTAAAGTTTTGGAATTTGTCAGTGAGCTTTGTTATAGTAAACTGTGGAAAGATTGTGTCCTGCTCTTGCCATGTGGCATTATGTAATCCAGCCTGCTTACATCAGATGGAGGAAGTTAACAATTTTAAGTGCTTACCTACAAAGAACAATATCATTTAGACCATAATGATGTTAACACTGTGCAAGCATGGAACATGCATATGGCTGATAAGTATCAAGACTGAAGTTACCAGCTGAGTTGAGTGTGTCATGCAAGCCCAAGGCTCAGCCACTTTTTTTTCGATTTTGTCATCAAGGCAAGTATGATACAGTATTTCACTTGCCCTCATATCTAAAGTCTGGTTGTAAAATCAGGATGCTGGTTACCTCCCCCAAAGGCAAGCCATTCGAAATTCTCATGCCGAGGTGGAAAATATCATTGTCCTGGTATAATGTGGTTGCCACTAAATGATGAATAAATGGTAAATAAATGATGAAACTTCTTGTTGTGTTTTAGGTGAAATACACTGTTTCCAAAGATCTGTTTACAGTGTAAATGAAGTCAGATGTTGTGCAGGAAAGAATACACCACTTGTGTATTTTGCTGTCTCTGGCATACCTTACTCTGGCGGAAATCCAGAACAGTTTTATTAGTTCAAAATCACGTGTGCCTCACATTTACTATCATCTTGATGAGAAATATCAAAAAAAAAAAAGAGAGCGAGAAAAAAAAGAAAAAAAAGGAAAAAGAGAACAAGGAATAAAAATGGTGTGGAGAAGTAAATATAGCAGTTATTTTGCAGTCTTGTAGCTTGTTCCAACTGGATTTTATGATCTGAAAATAGAGGGAATTTTGTGGGATCTGCCAGAGTGAATGAACAAAGAGTAGGAAAACGTAATAAATAGCATAAATGGCTATGAGCAAACCAAAGGAAGACTTATCACTCAACTAGTAGCCTAAATGGCTGCCAGCAAAAGAAAGAAAAACTAAATGTCCATGATTCTTAAACACAAGCAACCATTAAAATATCTTGCCATGGCAAGCACTTGGTTACACTGGGCGGCACCGTAAATTTAGTTGTTTTTTTCATTATATTTTTATTTTCGTTTGATGACACCAGTTTTAATTGCAAAAAAAAAGAGATGTCATTGAAATTGAAAGTTGTTTCAAATTATCACTTATGATGAATAAAAAATTGAGATCCCCATGCAGCGTATCAACATATCCACGACTACGTACAAATTTCACAAATTAGCTGTGGGGCTCATCAAATGCAGCTTTGTACATGAATGCAAATGTTGCATGAGGGCATTTTAGAAAATAATGCAGTTAACCGCTGACTAAATAACGGATTGGTGCAGCCATAGCTGGTGGACTTCAATGTAACAGGACTCAAAAGATGCCCTTCACAGCACTTCATCTAGTAGGACCGTGAGTCATTTTTCAACTGGCAGTGTACAGAGTGCGGAGTAGCAAGGTAGTCTTATGCACACCACTGGAGTCTGTTAAGCAGGAAAACTTGATATGAGATGGCAAATGCTGAACGATGGGATAATATACAGTTGTACCTGCTGTATGTGGCCACCCCTTCTGCCAAGAAAAAGTGGCCTGTCACCACAGGTAAATTTTACAAAGAAATTGACTCCTATGTCCGAGCCTAGTGACCACAAAAAGCAATATGGCTGCTCACAGGAGTGGTTGCATACAGCAGGTACCACTGTATATGTTTTTGAATGTTTTCAGTTTGCAATAAACTCCCTTATGCATATACAATGTACATGCACAGAACATGCAGAGGTGTTTTGCAAATTGTTGAACTTACACGCTGCATTTAGTGTAATACTGTACATGCACTATATATATATATATATATATATATATATATATATATATATATATATATATATATATGTATATATATATTCTTAACATCAGATCAATAAAAGAACCAAACAAGCAACAAACTTATTCAGTACTTCCTATTTTTGTGAAAATAAAACAAAACAAAACAAAACAGAACGGAGCTTCTACTTTTTTATAGCGATGGGGGTGTACTGGGAAAGAATGAAGTAAATTTATCCCTCTTGGTTATTTATCCGGGATCTCAGTCTCTTCTTGAAAGATGACAGAGAGGGGGCAGACACAACAATTAATTCTGGAAGAGAATGTCATTGATCCATTTTATGAAAAAGTATTTGAACGTGTCAGTCCTTATAGGAGTAACATGCCTCTTAGCAAGGTTGAGTGGTGAATGTCCTCTTATTGATAGAGTGTGAAAACTTTCTCCGTGCATGCATACGGGTCTTCAAGTTTAAAAATGATGAAAATGTTGAATCAACACTTCCAAAATCCACTTCAATCTGTGGATTTCTTTTTTAATGAACCCTTGCTGTTTTCATTGCACAATTGCAAAAAAGTCCACTGAAGCTTAGGCCTAATATACGGTCAATGAATAAAACAATCACTCAGGGAAGTGCATACAGATTATGGCCCCAGGCCAGACGATTATCTTATATTGACCAATAGTAAACAGGAATAAAATTCCAAACGTTTTAGAAACAAAATATTGCATTCCTTTGTATTTTAATATATCATGTAAAACGTACACGGCTTCTAGTCTACCAAGTTTCTCCACTGCCGTGCTCACGCGTCGACGTCTGGACTCGGGAGTCAACTTTGTGGCAGAAGCACCACGACCTCTCTTGGGTCCCAGGACACTGGCCAACTGCTCATGGGTTGGCTGTGCCTGTGGCTGTATTGAACGCATATCACCAGGAATAATGTCGATGTGGTATCGAAACCCAGCATCCTTCATCATACCGCCAACAAACATAGAGTCTTCAAAATATATACATGTAGCACATAGCACGCTTTAAATTATAATCGGAGGCGTCTTTCCAGTCGACCGCAAACCTGTTCCATGCCGCTCGGAGGCTAGGCCTTCGCCCATCTTGTTGGTGTTACCACACCACACTACCACAGAGCGATGGGCCATACCAGTGACAAAAATAATAAGCTAGGTCTAAAAAATTGAATTTGGTGCCAAAACCGATATTTCGCGCATAAAATTTA
>OZ026617.1:7193659-7251659 GCA_964020975.1 Hermodice carunculata
TACTCGCCCCCCCCCCCCCCCCCGCCCCTCAACAGCGTTCTGTACACTATTAAATGCGTGTCTGCTAAACGCGCGGAGTCAGTCCTTGCTATGAGCTTTACGGTGTAACCAGGATATTTATCAACTACTTACATATGATTTGGTTTTTGTAGCATCAGGAGAATAGGAACAGCAAATGCAGTCTATTTGTGTTTACCTGCAATGGCCTCTTCCCACAGCTCCCTTTTCATAAAGCTGTAGGAACTGTTCTTGTCAAGATTAATATAAATGTTGAAAGTGTAACCATTTGTTTATACATGATATGTGTGAAGCAGAAAATTTTTTTTTAAATGAATAAATTTGCGAACTAATTTGTCTGTACGTTTGTGTTTGTCTGTTTACGCCATCTGGTGGTAATTTTAGCATTAAGCAGATCTCCTAAGAACAAGCAGGCAAGTCAAAATGTTCACCTTTTAGCGTGTAACGAAGGGTAAAAGTATCAAGATAAGCAATGCTCTTCATTTACATTGCGTCTATGAGGTTAGAGCCTTCAGGGGTTGACGTGCATTTGTACCATGCTGCTCTAACGTACTTTGTACCATGCTGCTCTAACGTACTTCTGCCAACCCCTGAGCACGCCAAACGCTCATACATATAATGTAAATGAAGTTCATTTCTCAATTATACATACCAGACAAATAGAAATTCACATATTATTATGTCATTGCAGCAGAGTACCGATGCTGCGTGGAGTCTAACTATAGCACACTGTGACCTTTCCTTATGCAAACCAGTCCACAAGACCGCTGGTTGCGGGTCTTATATTTTTCAATGTGTTTAATTTCATTTTGTTCTTTGTTGAAATATTTTGCGTTTCACTAAAGCGGGGTACGGTGTTGGCAGAATTGATTGAATCGTGTTGGGCAGTCATGCCGATTTGCCACCTGGTGAGGAGGAGAGGTCTTTTCGCCGTTTGACATAACAGTTGAAATTCCAGAAAAGATTTTATTCTGAAGCCAAACTTTTCACAATATTCTTGGAATCATTTGCCCTGATTGCCTTAAAATCTCCGCAAATAAGCACAAATACATAAAAAAAAAAATGCAGAAGTCTGGATTACTGCAAAATGTACAGAAAAAATAAACTTTTTGAAAGCCTATCCTATCAGTTGCATACACTATTGTGAGTCCAGAGTCGAATCATTAGCCCATATAAATTCCCAAAGCTTGTGGTAATTGTGGCGAATGTATTTATGATCCTTTCGGGATACACTTATTTTCATTGGGATGTGTCCTTAAATGTACGGAAAGAGAACGGTAAAGCTTGCAGCTCATTTAGACGAACTCCAGAGGCAGCAAAACGTCCATAATGTGGTTAAATGTATCATTTAAGGGTCAATTTTGCGAACGATTTGCAGAAATAAAGAAAATGAACGTAAATATCCACTTCGACAGGTGAACCCCAAGGCCATAAAATGCAATTTGTTTTCTATTATATCTTCAAAGACCCATAAGGGCAAACAATTTGTCCCATCTATTGACACAAAGAGTCGTCAAAGTCAATCTGATTGATTCATCATTCCAAATGAAACTCGTCATTGGTTGAGAATTCATATGCGGAGGCTACGTGCTTCTGGCAACTATCGGAGCAATGCCATTGGGCTCCGCATTATACACGGCACTTGCCACAGTACAAGAGCTGCAGAAAAACAATGAGCCATGAAAAATACAAGAAATAAAATAAATGACACCCAAATAAACCAGCTCGTTCTGGGGCAAAACAGAAGGATAAATCACATTACAGACTGCCGTCAAATAAATCATGTACAGATTATGGAAGAAATTAATAGACATGCGGCTAAGGCAGGAAATATACTTGTCAGCCATCACGGATGAAACCTGGTAACATTTTTGGTGGGAAAGAAGTCTTGCTGAAGTTAAGCCAAAAAATAGACTTACACAATATCGACAGATTTTCTTGTTTCTGCTCTTGTCCCCTGTTATCTCGCATGTAATCTGCTTTGATAAAATATACGCCTATATATATTTCACTTTTTTTTTTAAAAAGCAAATGAGAAATTAAGATTGAAGTAATCCATAACCCACTTCTCTATTCGTTCAGCATAAAACATGTTCAAACCGAAGACTGTTGTCAAAGTTATCTTCACTTATCTCAGACTCTGAGAAGCATTACTGGTCCACGCTGACAGTAGGTTACAAGGCAATTCTCTCCAGCTCAGACCACCTGGATGTGAAATAGTTGGCTTCTGTGATTTTACCTATTTTTAAATCAATAGGCGACATAATGAATGGCAGTTGTACACGAGATCTGTCAATATAAAAATCCCCAGGGAAACAGCTTTATTGTGGCTCTCTCTCTCTCTCTCTCTCTCTCTCTCTCTCTCTCTCTCTCTCTCTCTCTCTCTCTCTCTCTCTCTCTCTCTCTCTCTCTCTCTCTCTCTCTCTCTCTCTCTCTCTCTCTCTCTCTCTCTCTCTCTCTCTCTCTCTCTCTCTCTCTCTCTCTCTCTCTCTCTCTCTCTCTCTCTCTCTCTCTCTCTCTCTCTAGGAAATGTCTACATACAAGCCTCAAAGAAGAGAACCACTACAGTTAGGCTACTGAATTAATGTTACACATGGTTCCCCTGGATTACTGTGACAGATAATTCACATAAAACGTGTCATGTTTCCCACAAATAGCTGCTGAAAATTGCTGTTCATGGTCTGTCACTTGTATTCAAACAGGCATATTTCTTAATTTGATATACATAACCATGCACAAACCCACCTCATGTTATCAGTCAATACACACAGAGGACGGGATTTTGGATTTGCATAATAATGCTATGATAAATGCTGTAATGAAAATATGTTTTGAAGAAGAAAAATACAGAAGAAGGGGTGATTTAATGTTTTAATTTAAAAACAATGTGTTTTCATTCAAAACCTGAAGGGTTTTCTATGCAAACTACTCCATAAATATCGACGGTCAGGAGCGCAGATATTACAGGTAGTAGTAAGAGGGCAAACTTAGAAGGGAAGGGAGAAGGTAGCTCTTATTAGGGCTCCCATAACCCTGCTAGGTGGCAACATCAGCAGGGGATGTAAGCATGCCGAGCGCCACCATTTCGCCCGACGAAGTGTTAGTCTCGGACGTAAAGTACCGTGAACATTTTATATGTTGACCGTTCAACAAAAGATGGCACTACCATCTGGTTATGGTTGTTATGAAAACTTGTTGAAGAAAAACATACACCTTTCAATTCTTTCTTCACGATGGATCCACGTTACACACAAACGAATTCTATTTCAGCTGTGATACACTGATAGATTTTGTCGGAAAGCCCTGGAAAGGAAGTGTCCAGGATACAGAAAAGTCATAACCAAAGAGCCATGTCTATCTGCCTTCCTTCTCTGCCCTGACAAGTACTTCCACTTCAAACGCGCAGAGGTTTTTTTATTTGAGAGAGAGAAAGAGAGAGAGAGAGAGAGAGAGAGAGAGAGAGAGAGAGAGAGAGAGAGAGAGAGAGAGAGAGAGAGAGAGAGAGAGAGAGAGAGAGAGAGAGAGAGAGAGAGAGAGAGAGAGAGACAACTAAGATATCTTAGGATCTGGTTATTGTTCCATCCCAAGTGGATCGAGCAAACTCATACAGTGCATTTGTACTGTACATTCACACCTCCACGCGAAAGCAGCAAGCACAGTGCAAGTTCCCCGGGGAGGCGGCAATCTATGGGCCTACACAACACCTTCTGCCAACAAGCAGATTGGTTTAATAATAAAGCATGACTGAAAATACGGAAACAAATAGTAAATTTAGAGGATAGCCTAGCTAAATCGTAAATGTCACTACGAGAGAAATGGCATAGATTGTGTTGACGTGATTTGGTCAAATGAGCGACGGCCTTGCCAATTGCTACCCAAGGAACTGATGAATAAAACTGTCACCAAATGCATCAAAAGGCTCACATTTTTAACGTTGTCAAAATACCAAAAGTAATGTCGCTATTTGTTGGAAAACTTTGTATCCCTAACAAAATAATGTTTCCAAACAACATGACAAGTTTTAAACATTCAATCATGTTGCGATTGCCGATAAAGTCCATGCAAACTCCAAAACACGAAGCAAATTCAAGTCTGTGAAACTGTAATCCTCTAGTTTTCAAAGTTTGAGCTGACGGCACACACACTTACTATAAATACGGCCTTAACACCTTGTGTTTATATTTATGGAGTTTGCAATAAAAATTCTAAAAAATAATCTCTACTTGGGTCTGCTAAATAGGCCCATGTCCCGGCTACCTTGTGAAGAAACTCGTAGCAATTACGTGCCAACAGCAACTTTTAATCAAACAAGTTTCTTGATACAAAATTGTACACGACTGGCTTCGCACAAGACAGAATCTTGGACATCATTTATATCTAACCACTGAGGATTGTCGGAGTGAATGAATGAATGACGAACTCAAACAATTTTCTGATACGTGTGAATGCCATCAAATATACTTGAGAAATTTGAGTACAAATGTAACCGCGCGTTATACAGCTGCTCGCTTCTCTTCATCAGTGTCACGGTAAATTAGGAATCGGAATTTGACAAACTGACCAAAAAGTTCACCTCTGTTTCCAGCACGTCATAACAGGCGATGAAATGGCATGCGAAACTGTAGGGGGGATTGTTCTACATAGCCACTACACAAACTTACGTTGAAATACGGTTGTAGAAATGTACAAATCAGACCGACAACTCGCGCATCACACGCTTACGTCCCCCCCCCCCCCCCCCCCCCCGTCAACTTGAAGACTTCATAATTGGCTGGTGATATGTTTTGATCCAGTTACTTTCTCGTGAGACATTTTTAGGCCGAAAGCTGATAACTCATTCTGACAATAATAGTGGAGGATTGCGGCGGGTTCTTTGCCAAACCCTTTTCGAAAGGACGTACACATGTAAGCACCTCTACATATCACAGTTTCAAAGTATTCAACTTTCGAATGATTCATGGATCCCCAATTATCAAAATTTAATACCATGCACATTTTGTTTGCGTTCACTGAGTGCACCTACAATACGAACATCTCAATAAGTTAGAATGACACTACTTACTATAATACTTTAGAAGATATTAAAATTTCAAAAGTCCCTCAAGTTACGTAGCATTTATTTTTGCTTGTAGTTGGTTGAATGTGCCTGTCACTAACAATAGTTGTTTTGAAGATACATTCCGCATTTAAACTTTTCAAATTTTCCTGATTAGCATAATGGGAATTCCACATCTTTTGTTTGCTATTCATTAGATGCCCCAACAACATAATCTATCAATTTACCTTTTTAAGATATTCAATATTTAAATTGCTCAAATGCCTCTAATTAGTGTAAAAATATGCAACTTTTGTATGTGGTTCACTTTGTGCCACTATAGTACAAACCTAGAGGTTCAAGTTGAAATGGCACCTCTATCAATAGGAGCCTGGGGGCTATTGAAGAATTGATATATAGGTTACACAATTTTAAATTTGACAACTCAACAATGAAATACACATTCATTTTTTGGTTGATGTTTTGGGCAAATTTGATGTTTCTGCGTATAGTGGTATATGAGAAGTGATCGCCAGATTCGAGCAGACATCAAAAGTTGGGCTACTAAATAGTGACAACATACAGAAAGGTGTAAATCTTCACTTTAAAGGTTTGTAATTAGGAGTATCATTTGGAGTAGGGAACTGTCATGTCCTTTGTACGCAAAGGACTTTATGAGGAAATGTGCCATTTATGGTGTAATCATCCTCGCTTTTACCAAAAAGACTATTATTATTATTATTATTACAGCGTTTATAATGCCATTATTGTCCCCGATCATTTAAAATTAATCCAAGTTCCTATTTTAGTAAATGATAGCCACAATAAATACAAGAGGACTGTGAAAATCTGCTCAGCTGACCTTACATGCACTGGCTGAGGTCCTCTCGTGAACAGAATGATATGGTAGTCACCTTTGTTATACACCGTCATTATTGCTAACATGTGCATATTCCCTGTCCGGTTTTTCCAAAAGTTAAAAATTAGTTAAAAATCATAGAATGACGCCACCCATGTAGTGAACAAATTTGATGGAGATCCAGTCCACGCGTAATGCCAAGAAGTGTGAAGAGGATCCAACTAACCATACAGGGGAAAAGTCAGGAAGTGAAAACACACAATTCTTTAAAAAGCTAAAAATTATCACAGCCCCACCTGTTAAACAAATTATGCTCCAGAGGTCTCGAAAAGTGTCCCTATGCAATGTAAAAGCCATGGCTTGGTAGTTTGGAGATTTCTTAGATTTTTCCAAAATGAACAAACAAAAATAAAATTAAAAAATCCAAAAGCCACTGGACTTTGACCATTAAAAAAATTGTAAAGACCCATCCCAGGTATATCCCCAACAACTTTGAAATGATTCTGGTTGACGGCTTTGGAAAAGAAGTAAACCATTAGCTTACCATTGCAATCCTCACTGATTTGCATTGCAATCAATCGGAATGCGTGCATTAACCGATGTGTACCCAAATTGAAAAGTCCGTTAAAAATGAAAGTGAAATATCATCACCTGGTGAACTGCTCAATATGAAGCTTTTCAACAGTAAAACTATCATAAAGAAACATTACTCAACGTCGGTAACTTAAGCTGGTTTCCGCACACTTACCTGTGCTTCCACTTCT
Source organism: Hermodice carunculata (assembly GCA_964020975.1). Classification (NCBI taxonomy): domain Eukaryota; kingdom Metazoa; phylum Annelida; class Polychaeta; order Eunicida; family Amphinomidae; genus Hermodice; species Hermodice carunculata. The sequence goes on from OZ026617.1 coordinate 7,200,336, forward strand.
ACAAAGGTAGGAGGATGTAAGGTAATATGGGAGTCCCATGTAAAAAACAGCCATAATAACCCCTACTTATGTTTTGCGTAACATGTCCCTGGAGGCAAAGAACACTCTAGTCTTATGTGCCCAGAGAAAGATGTGCAAGCTCTATATCCCCTCCAGCCACCCCGAAGGCCAAGAAAAACATTTTCCATATCCATCCTGAGATAGTACAGCAAAAATTCACCATAACGCCACCCAGAAAACAAAAATATCAAAATGACTCAAACATTCCAGGGAACAGAAAGTGTCATCACAATGAGGCCTCACTGTACAAGGCGACACAGTCCGGGGCTCTGTATGCCCAAGAGGGGGAAACAAAGTTTCCACCTAGCTCAATGGGGTTCAGCCCTACTGAATGGAACCCTAGTGCTCTAACGGGACAAAGGGCCCGAAATGGCTCAGACCTTAAATTGTTGCGCAGAGTGACATTTCCCAAAAACCCCTGGTGGTGGTTGATGGATCACAGGTCACTTGTTTTTTATCACAAATCCCAACCGGGACCTTAGAAAAACATCTTTCCTGTATGTAGACACCCTGATGAGGGCCCTATCTAAGGCATCTTTCCAGGCCTAGCACCTGTGGCCAGAGCGTACAGGAAGACCACCTTGAAGGTTAAGATCTTACTATCAATCAAACCCAAAGCTTTAGGCTCAAGCCAGTGCTTGGTCAATGCCCCCAGCACCATGGAGAGGTCCCAGCAAGAAACCACATGGCGCTCCACCAGTCAATCAGGGTAAAAACTGTTCACAAGTCTGCAAAGGAAGGGATCCATTCCTAAGCTCTGCACCCTGGTCTTAAGGGGAGCCGCAATGGCTTACTTTCCCCCCCTCGATGGTGCAAACATTCAACTGCCCTTTCTCAAACTGACTTAACAAAAAAGTCTGCAACCTGCTCAAATGTAGTCTCCTAGGGTGAGAAATTCTTCTATCAACCATATAATGCAAAATTTCAGAGAGCCTGGGGCAACAGAATTGACTCCTTTCCCAGAACCAGCAAAGCATAGACTTTTCTCACCTCCAGCAGACTGGAAAGGGCATTGCGGGGGTGAACACTTGTGGGCAGAGAGTAATGCATGTTAAAAGTCCCAATCTTAAGAGTAAATTTGAGATCAATTATAGAAACATTAACATAAATTGTAAAACTTTTTTATTAGTATGCCTGTCAACATCAGTTATGTACCAGGAATTTTTAATTTGAAGATGTTAGAAACTTTTTACAGGCAAAATTATTGAGACCCTCATACGGTAGTCCGTATCTGTATACTAACCACCCACACTTGCATAGGTGTCAGTTGGTTTCTGACACCTGTGGGGTTAATAACCAGAGTAGTTTGTGAAACCTATAAACTGAATACATTTTGGCAGTCAGTGCTCATGATTCCACAGCATATGGCTCTGTGGGATATTACCATTCATACCAGTGTGGTGTTTAAAGGGCAAAACACCACTGTTTCAGTTATGGCAGACACGTCACTGATTAGGCAAGCTTTACTGCCCTAAAGTAGTCTTAACCTATTGTTATAAGCTCAACATTTTATGAAAGGTTTCATGAATAGTTTAGAGGCCATTTTCTTGCCATACTTAAACTTGTGCAGCCGAGATATTCAAGTTATTTTACCATGTAAACCTTGCTCTGTGGAAAGTGCCTATGTTAAAACTATCCAAGCAAGTAGTCTTACCCCAGCAAAGGGGCTTTCTGTAGGCATTGGAGGTGAGAAAATCACTGGGCACATTGAGTCAATTACCTGCATAGTTTTTGACACCTATGCACTGAGTACATTTTGACATTGAGGAATGTCTGCTCACTACCATGCAGCAGCATAGTCAACAGTGGCTACTCACCAGTCATTTATGTATGTGCACACTCTGAAAAGATCAACTCAGAACAAGGTACTTGCTAGCATTTCACTGAGGAAATGCAGTTTGTTTTCCCAAAATTACCCTCGTATACTGTAATAAGTTTCCCTTTTCTCATTGTTGTGTAAACATTGTTGCAGTTGAGTTGCCACACTCTTTTCATATGCACAGCTATCTGAACATGTATTCATATTTTCCCATCACCCGAGGTTTGTTCCTGGATAGGTGCCCATGTTGAAAATATACAATCAAGCAGGCTTGCCCCCCAAAGGGGATTCTCTTGTGAATGGAGGCAAGAAAGCAGTTGTGCACAGTGGCTCTTCTTGTGGGGGAAAGTCCTGAATTGAGAATGTGTGTCTTTCAGGTCTGTAGTGGTTGCATAATCTCCCTGTCGCATCACCGCCATGATGGTGGCTGGAATCTCCATCTTGTAGTGCTGCACAAGAAGATACATGACAAGACCCAACAAATTGATTACCTGTCTGTACCTGCCATCCCCCTTCGTCCTCAAAAAAGAGACGACCATAAAAGCATGGGGACCGAACATCAACACTGGTTCGATGGCTAGCTTGTCCACAAGCTTCTGCACTGCCTTGCCCAAGAGCTCCCGCTCCGCCTCTGCATGAAGCGAAAATATGATAGGAACTCTCGCAAGTGGAGGATTGCCCTCTGCAAACTCCAGCGAGTAGCCGTTATGGAGGATGATCCAGCAAAAAAAACATTGTTCACTATGCGATCCCATTGGTCAGCCATTGATGCTAGCTGCCCGCCTTCTGACTGTCGCCAAGAAGGTGGAGAAGGATCGCCAGATGGGTCCGCACAACATTGGATAACTGGCGCCTTTCCCTAGATTTGGGGGACTGGCTTTTGGCTGCCCTTAGCAACAGAAGGGACCTACTTTGAAGGCTGACCTCCCTTCTTAGTTGGCCATGGACAGCCACTGCAGACTGCCAGGAGGAAGCAGACCCCTTGGGCAACCTCTCACCCTGCAGGAAAACCTCATAGACTTTGCCACTTCTCCTTGGCCATCTGATCTGCCCTCTCAAAGAAGGGGACCAATCCCAGACCCAGCAACCCCAGACCAACAGGGTTCATGGGCAGCTGGTAAGCAGCCTTGATTACCTCCACCGGCAGGTTGGACACCAAGAGGAAAGCATAACGTTGCACTAACTTCATGTTCACGGCCAGTGTAATGGCACCACTGCACATATGGCCCATGGCATGACCTAGAGACTGCTCAAGGCACCAGCCGCCACCCAACGTTTGGTGGGGGCTGGTACCATGGTGTTGTCACATGCCTCCTCTGAAAGATGCGTAGTGGACCAAACAACCCAAAAGGCACCCATGAGGATCATTAACGGCACATCCTGCTCAAAGTGCCATAGAGATGAGAGGGGCAGAGTAACAAACTCAGAATACTTGACCGTGTGGTCCTGTAAGGGAAGGTCAACCTTTACAGAAGGGAAGTTGTACACAAACCAATTTGTTCTGTACAATTCCAGACTGGACTTCACCAGCAAACAACCCAGGACTAGGCCATCCCTGGATGCTCCCATTTCTGGCACATTGCTAGACCAGGTAAGATCTGTCAACTATTCGGTAAACTTCCTGGCCATGAAGGTGAAGAAAGACACCTTTAGCTGTGGCACTGGCTCCACTCCATCGACGGACATTGACACTGCCCTAGGCTGCACCAATGTGGGTTGTGGGAACATCTCCCCAGGAAGGATTTCCCGCATTATGTGTAACACGACATTGGCCAGAAACACGGAATCCAGCTTCTGTGCCTTCTCCATCTTAGAGTAAGACTGGTCCATCACCTCCTCAGCCAAAGCCACCAATTGAAAAGCTTTTGCCGCTGCAGCGTCGACACCAAACAGAAAATGTAATTCCTCCCACATAAAAAAAAAGAGTCTCCTTGGGCAAGATGCCAGACAAGAAGCTCCCCAGCCAGAGGAGGCCGCACCAGCCTGCTGGCATGCACTAAGCAAATAGGCCTGTGGAAGTGACATTTGTCGCAAACTCTTGCACCAGCCCATTTGCCACCAAAGACATGAGGCCCTAGCCTCCACGGGGTAGGCTCTAGGGGCAAAGCACCCCAGCCTGTCACCTCATGGGCATAGATCATCGCAGAGGCAACCTCCCCAATGCAAGAAAGATAGACCGCCTGATCAATGTCGATTGGGGAAGGAGATTGCCAAGCGTCCCGGCAGGACTGGGCATGTGGACAGCCAATCCTTGCCCCAATTTATAAACCCTCCAGAATGGGAACCACTGAGGGAGATATTTGCATCTCCCCAGCCAGCATAATGCCCGAGTGATGGCTCTGGCAATGTACCTTCCCTTCTGGATATGGGGGGAAAAAAAGCGCCAATGACTCCACTTCCTCTTTTTTTCCCTCCAAACACTCGCAACCAGTAGAGGAAGGCAGGGGAGAAACCAGTCTTGAGGCGGATTCCTTCCCCCCCACCCACCCCAAGTGACTGTAATGGCAGAGGCCCCACCACTGATAACTATCTTATGGTCCACCTCCTGGCCCGCCAAAGGGCCCAGAAACACGCATGACCAGCACAGAGGGCGCAGTGGGAGCCCCCGCCCAATCTTGTAAAAGAGGAAACTCCCACTCGAGGCATACCAGAAGCAACCACAGGTTCCCCAGAGTGAACCGAACCATCTAACCTGTCCAGCTGATCTCTAACAGTGGCAAACAGCACCTCCACTTTGCCCATGATCACCTGGGCAGTTGCCTCCACATGCACAGCCAAATCTTGTTCCGGCAGGGTGCAGGAAGGGAAGCCTGGACAAGTAGGTGCACAGGGAGTGATGATGATGCTCCACCTGTAGTCAATACTACAACCTGTACTCTACCGCAGTTCATTTAGTGTCAGTAGATACCACATTACCAATAGGGGCCTCAATTTAAGGACCAGCATGAACCTGCGTGTTCACACAGGTCACCTCGCTAGTGAAGGGCCAGATCTACAGCATGAGCTGAGATGTGGGACATCAAAGCCCCCTCAAGGGACACACTGTCCTCTTGTTCACAATGTGCCTCCACACGTAGGACCTTTTGTCTAGCCCACCTCTGCCAGCCCAAAAGCCTTTCTGCCACTGATAGGGAGTTCACCATCGACACTGCCGCATGGACTCTCTTCAGTGCAGCAAAACACAGCAGCTACCATGAAAGATGGATAACCAATAAGCCACCTTGTTATGGTTGGCATCCCAACAGAAGTCCAACTTGACATCCAAGTTTATGGATCTATCCTCCACAGTCCAAGTAGGAAACTGAATTACACATGCTGGCTAATGCACATGACTGCTGCCAGGGGTGCTGTGCCATGCCTCAAGGCCTCAACAGCAATCACAGCAGCAGCATGGATCAGCACTGGACCCATGGAATTCTTATAGGGGCCCTGGCAAAGCACAGGTTAGCGAGTGGAAACCACCTTAAGTGACCTCTAGTGTTGTAATGTGTTCTTAATTTGAACCTTCCGCAAGCTACATTTCCACAAAGTTTCAGAAGAATCTAAATGGTGGTTTTGGAGAAGTCAAAAATAGCTTTAACACACATTCGATAAAGAATTAATACAAAATTTGAGTGCTACACAGTTACAAATTGAGGTCTATGGGTCCGCACAAGTGCCCCTGTGAAATTTCAAAGATTTGATTTCTCCTGGGGGTGGTTTCTAAAAGGAGATATATATCTATGTATATACACACAGTCACATAATCCGAAATCTATCCTTTATTGTTCCATGTGTACAGTTGGCTTGCAGTGCACAAATTTAGCTTCCCATGCATTTTTGCCCACTTTGTACATATCTCTTTTATAACAATGATTCAACTTCAAATTGATGACTCAGCAATTATTTAGAATACAGCCAAACTCTATAAAATGACAAGATCCTTAACACATTACAGATTTTCCAGTTTCAAATCATTGTCTGGCTTTTCAAATTGTTGCAGTTTGCATAGTAAAAATAACTACATGTATGGGCATACATGTTGCCAAAACTTTCTTTTATAGCTACACAACACATACAAGCAATGAGATCAGTATGTCTTAAATTTAAATACTATAAGGTCTTATTGTTATGCCATCAGTTCTACCAACCGATATTGTTTCACAGCAGTCTTGAAGCATGTACATGTACTTCACGATTTTTTACAGCTCTGCAGATTTTGGGTCTTTTGGGGCAGCTGAATTTGCAGAGACCAGGTAAAACTGGACAAACTGGCATGCTGAGCAATTTTTTCATAAATTGCATGCACAAACATCCACTTTCCTCAAATTTGAATGTCCTATTTAATCATGTTAATCCTGTCAGAGGTAAGACGAGGCAGCCACTCACAACTGTCTAATGACAAGGCATGCATGTTTGTAGACCATCATTGTTTAAAATCTTCTCACATTTAACTAGGTTGACTGCTTGATCTTCCAAAAAAGGAAATTCTCTCTAAGACCATGGCTATGATTTAGCAAAAATGGCAGCATATGAGCCAAGTGACACTATCATTGCACATGCGTAATTCTGGTTGCCCAACTTTTCCTAGCTTTAAAAATTAGCCTTCCACAGTCATGTTGAGATCATTTAAATCTCATTTTCCCTTTCAGCCAAGTTTTGTACATTCTGAAAGTACATCTATGAAACTTGTGGGGTTAAAAAAGAAGGAAAAATTAAATTAACAGTGAAGTCACAGATGTCCTATCCTCTTGAAGTCTAATGTTACATCAAAAGTCTAAATTAGTATCTAAGATCATCAATAAAATGGCAACCAACAGTTCATCATTTGTATCAGAATATTTAGTAAAAAATATGTACACAAAATATAAATATTTAAAACAGGTTGGTTTGTTACTAAAACATTAGCAGACTCACAAAATATATTACAGTTTAGTATGCAATGGTACAAGTTATTTCCATTAACTTGTCCAAAAGCTAAAAATTGCATAACTACTTTTTCAGACTTTGCAATTTGCCTGCAAGTTTACAGCTACTTGTATATTTATTTCATAAGTGACATTTCAACCTTATTTTAAAGATTTTGCCAACACTTTTGGACCCCCTTCGTTTTTTAACCTCCTGTCTAGTAAGCAGTCCATCTACAACTTCCATATACCAAATTATGACCACAAAAAGTGGTGTTTGTCACTCCATTTCACTTTAAACTTACCCCCTGATATATTTATAACATGATGCACCACATTTCATGTCTGTTACAATTTATATAATTATATAAGAATTAACATCACGCTTAGTGAAGGCATAACACATGATCATACTTCGTTAAAAAAAGAAAAAAAACATATACAGTGAGCATGATCAATCACCACCAGTAGGTACGATTCATGTAGCTGCCGCTTGAAATATATTCGAGGACAAATTATGAAGTATTTCCCAGTAAGTTACAGGATTTCGTAGACAAATCAAGGCAGTGTCTGAGCTAATTTAACCCTGTTCCCGTGCATCTGTTTTCAGGACGGAGACATAGCAGCAAGTTCTAATATGTCCAGGGCAGGTATTTTGGCCACTTCATGGAAAACTCTGTAACGAAAAACACGAGTCATAAGAATTAAGCACCACTTATAAATATTTTTTCCATTTAAATACATATAAATGGAGAAGTCCAACATATAAGGCCAAGCTTACGAAATTGGATTATTGAAATGTTTGAAATATGTTTGTGCTTTTTAATTTTCTAAAATTTTATTTTAGTTTATTTATTTACTTATCTGTCTGTCTATAATATTTAATATTTGGAGGGGTGGAATCTGGCAACTTTTATTAAAATATTGAATGTCTGGTAATTTTCTAAGGTTTTAATATGTTCAGGTCATGTAAAATCTCTTTCCTTTTGTGAAAAGTGAAGAGGTATGTGCTGTGGATGTGCATGAAGTCTTCTGCAACATAGAAGCTATTTTAAGATGCCTGGGGTGTTCCAATGAGCTATAGTGCAGAACAGCATGCTACACCAGTGGGATTCAAACCCACATCCCCAGACTTCCAAAGTACATATACTACAAATACAAAGCACCACATTTACAACCACACATATGCAAAATAGGGTATATATATATATATATATATATATATATATATATTAATGAAAATGCCAGAGGGAGGATGTCAACTTTCAGTGAAAAGCTTCCATAAAAGCATACTACATGCATACACAAAGAGGCTGGTGCATACAATGAAAGAGTTGATATACTATGATTAATACACTAGATGTCATAGACCCACAAAAGATAATTTGGTTATATATTCCATATAAATTTGAACAGTGTTTGTATGTAAAATGTTAGATTTTGGTATCTTGTGAAGTGTTGGTTGTTGTAACACGTTTCCTAATGATACCCATTTTTCCCCCCAGAATTATCAGATAATCTGACACCTGTCTTTCATTAAAATATCTCATTCAACTTTCTATATACCCTTAAAAAATACTGCCCAAGCTACCAAATTCCTCAAAAAAGTCTTTTTCTTTGTCAAAGTGTTCTTTATTAATTAACGAATTTATTTAACACAGCTGGAATACATGTGGTGCTTGTCAAGACTTCCTGATTAGTGTGCCATCTAGTGTTCTTTGAGGAATTATTGAAAATACCACATGGCCACATGTACTACAACTACAAGCTTTGAATGTCAGGAGATAGATCCATACTGTTGCAGCTTTAGGATTATACATTAGACAGAATTAATTGAAAATTTGCCCAATCAACAAACAAACTGGAGTACTGTGCAAGTAAAATGAAAAGTTGAAGCTGCTGTGAAGCTTTTGAAACATCGGTATGTCAAGTACCCCAATTATTGATCATCGCAATCTTTTCTATTCTTCGTTGTTTTTTACCACAGAGGTGGAGCTCACATTAGCGACGATAAAATAGGCCCTAAATATGTTAATTTGTTAGGGAAATAGATAGTAACGTTTGAAACTTAATTGGTAGCCACATTTTGAGAAAAAAAAAGTAAGAAAATTTGCTCTGAAATAATTTTTGAGTCGCATCCTTTTTGATGGGTCAGTCGTGAACGCCAAAGAAACAAAATTTTATTTTAGGCCTAACAGGCTATTCCCCAGAACTAAAAAGGCGGTAAACATGACATTATCTTAAATTTTCTTGTTTTGGTGGAAAGCTCTATCAAGTAATGCTGAAATATCATGTACAGTGAAACCTGTTTTGACAGCCCACCCCCAGGGCAGGCCAAAAAGTGGTCACATAAAGCAGGTGGTCTCTCAATTGAGATACAATAACAAAGGAAAGATGGCAAGAGGGATGTGGTAAACATGGCTTGAAAAGGCAGGTGGTTTTTCCTCACAGTGGTCTTTCAAAACAGGCTTCACTGTATTTTGATGAAAAAAAAAAGGTGGAAGGTGGTAAAAAGATGAAAGGTGATAAGGAAAAGCTGAAAAGTGGGCCACCTTTGAACTTATACTGTAAGGAAAACCCTGTATAATATATGGTATCAATGTGGTTTTTACAAACAAAGTTGATGTAATTACTGTCAATCTACCGACCTCTGAGTCTTACATAAATCTGGCTATATTTAAAAGAGAAATATAGTAGTAAGAAAAATCAGTATAAGGTGATTTCCAGGCTTTCAGGTGTAACTTCAAATTCTGATATCAAAACTACCTTTCTGCATAAAATACATACATCATTCTTTAATAACTACTAATAATCAGGCAAACACAAAACTCTTACAACATCAGAAAAAAAAAATACTTTTGATATCTTACACTGATCTCTTCATATTGTAAGGTCTTTTTTTGTGAAGCATACCTTGGGGGTCATGGGTAGCAAATACCCTAAATATTGACCAAACATTGTGTGTCCACATCATTGATTAAGATGGAAAACCACAATGACAACCTACCATAGAGGGGGTACATTGCCAGCACACAAGTGCCTTTGCACGACTGTTGTAAGTATTACGCCTCTTTGCTGCAAGTTTAAGAATGCTACTAAACTCTCAAGCAGTTTCCAAGAAACTGTCTGGGCAGCACTTGCTACAGACAGAAGGATGCATTTAGGTCAGTATTGATTCTTCACAAAATATTTAAAAGCGACTGGAGCGCACCACTTACACATGCGAGTATTTTGTTCTGATGGTGGACAGGTTGCTTTGAGCTGCTGTACAAATCATGCTGTTCAGTTGTCTCACGACTGGTAGCAGAGTCTCTGCATCGTACCCTGAGAAGAACACCAGTGTGCTTGACTGTAACACAAAATCACACAGCTATCAGCATGACGTAGTGTGAATATTTCAGGGAAATATGGGTCAGTAGCATTCCAGTCATAACTTTGTTCATCACAGAAAGATTAACACTTTCTACAACATGTCAAGTCACTTATGGTGTACAGTAGTGCTTGCTCCTTAAGACTGCCATTATTGCAAGAAAAATTGGCTTGATTATGCAGGTGGTCTTAACACCAGTAAGTTACTCCAGAAACAAATCTAGGGTCACAGCATAATAGTTTTCAAAAATAAACACTCATTCATGTGTTGGTCTTATAAATGAGCAGGTATCACTGAACTATGTCACGATCAAAAGTGTATAGTTGTTTCTTGGAAATACATAGATTTGTCTTCATCCACCAAACAAATGTAAATTGTTGCCCTTTGAATTCTTCTGCACAAGTTAACAAAACACAAATACCCAAACAATGCTTATATGTTGTTAAAAAGGCAAGAGGAAATGCAGAAGTTGCCTGATAAATCTGTGAAATAGTGACAATGGTAATTTTTGTAACAAGCTAAGAGGCAAAAAAGCTCTTTGCACAGAGTTAGGCCACGGACAGGTATATTCTAAATCATTCATTATGTTGGTGCGTTATTTTATCCCTATGTACAGGTAGGGTCAAACAGATACACACCCATTCAGGCAATTTCTTCATCTTTAGTGCCAACAGGAGGCAAGAAGCAGCCATGAGGGAGTCACTTTTCTGACAAAAGCGATACTCCATCTGTGACATCTCCAGGATATAGCGAGCCAGAGTCAGCGTCTCCATTGATGCTCGGGCGCACTGTAGAGAACAAAACAGATTTTAACATATTTAAATTCATATTTGACTCCTAAGCTACCTTGGAAATTTACAACGGGTAAGTGCTGTCCACATTATTTTATGTCAATACTTTAATATAAACAAGAAAAATATACGACCATGTTCAGCAGTTACTTTTATATATATCTCACCTGCAGGCCATTTCACTCTATGTTTGTTGCATAAGAATGTGTACAAAGAATAATTCTTCCTCAAAACTTATAATTTTTTTGTGGTTTTGTTATTTCATTTCATGTTCATTCAATTCCACAATGTGACCAGTTTCTTCTGATGCATAGTATACATTGGCATAGTCTCAGCCTTCATCCACAGTCACCATATGAAGCATCACTTTTTAATATTTTATAGCTATATATACATAGCATCATGCTTCTGTTTGAGTGATCCATCAGACCTGATTAATCATAGAATTTCACTAATATTGGCCAACTCAACTAGCCTTTGCGATCATTTAAAACTGCAGCCTTTACAACCATACTAGACACAAAATATATTTTATTTTGGGCCAATCATGTGATTATGAAATATAAAACTTACATGTTTATTTGCTCATCTATTTTTTTCACATTAACAAAAAGATAAACCTAGCATTACATCTTGGGCATCTTTAGTGAACCAGTGAAATTTATTTTTCAATGATGTTTTATCTGTACCAATCATAACACAATTCACAAAAAAGTCATACTGTAGACCACTTAATAGATGGGTATGCCAAATTTTTGTGAGTGCTTGCTATTTCATAACAAAGATATATAAATATATCAATGTCCGTTGGTACATGTATGTTACATGGGCTTTCCCAGGATTTGAAAGCGAAAATGTGGTAAAATTTGCAAGTGGGGTATAAGGTAGACACATATAAAAGTAACACACATACAGTATAATGCTGTCTTTGTATTCCCTTGTGATCCTGACACTTTAGCACATGCAGAAAATCCCCGTTATAAACTGCACTTCAGAACACTAAGGGTATAAATGCAGTTCTCTAAACATATCTAGTCTAGGTCTGTGTTTTCCATTGCCTGGCCTGGCCATGTTACCACAGGTCTCCCCAGGCAACAGTACAACCAGTGACCAAAACCTTTAATTAATCAGCTGAATATGCAGTCAATTACTGGGTTGTTTAAAAAAAAAAAAGAAAAATCAAGGTCTGTTTAAAATGGACCACAAATTCACATTTTTACTGTTTTCTTATATTCTTACACAAACGTCTACAAGTCAACTTACCCTTGCATACCGTCGGAGAAATCTGTATGAGAGAGGGATGCCAATGTCAAAATCCAGGGTCTTCAGCAGTGTCATCTCCATCTGTATCAGTTCATGCCTCTTATAGGCATCATCACATATATACAAAAAGTCATCCAACACTGGTGGAAATCGCTCCTGAAAGATGAATGATAAAATCTTTTTGATGCGTATTACATAAGTTACAATAGTTATTTAAGTATGACACGGGATCTTAAAAATTACAGGTGCTTCATCATATTATATTTCTTAATTATACATTGTGTATCCTTTCCATTGTGAAACACTAAGAGACACTGAACCTAAAATGAAATTGAAAATATATATGCCTAATTATTTTGTGTTAATACCATATTGTCTCTATCTAATCCACACGCACAAAAAAAAAGAAAGTCTCCAAACACAGCTCAATCAATAGTTGACCTCTAAAACTTTGGCACAAACAAATACCTACCAATTAATAAAAATAATATATTTTCTTACAGGCTTTTTTTGCTTATGACACTGTTGTCTTTAAAAATTATCAGTTTCTCATCTCACACCATCCATAAATTTTGCTCATGACCTCAGAATGAAAAGAGGCCCATGGGCCTAACTCTCTGCTGACCACCATCACCAAAAAATCATTTCCTGAAATGTATTCCTCCATGATCTTGAAAAATTAATCACTGGCATCCATATTATGCAATGTCAAAATTCCACATGATACACAGATGTACATTTGGTATCATTCCACTAAGTCTTTATCAAGATATTGAATTAAGTGTCCTTTCCTTAAGTGCTAAATGACCTTGAAAAATAGGTCAAGGCAGCCCTTGGGACATGAGGACCCAAAAATTAGGTCACCAAGTACAGTTTTATATACGATGTACCGGAGTGTAATTATGATCTGGAGGCTCAATTCATTTTGCCATTGATGTCCAAACTACACCATACCATTATAAAATCACTTATTCCAACTTAAAAGGTCTGGTGACTTCACAAGAATAGGTCATGTTCACTAATATTACATAACATATTAGCATTAGATATGATTTATATCATATACCCTATAAATTGGCATGTCTAATTCAATCTTTCAAGACTTCTAAACTCGTAATTTCTGTCAAACTATAGGTTGTGCCACCAAAATCATAAGCAACCAAGATTTTGACCCCATCCACAATCCCACAAAGTTTCAAGATCTATCACACATTAAATTATTAGCGGAGTCACAAGATTTTCACATTTTGACACATACGTTACATAGTACTGCAGATGGTGCCACCAATATCGAACTTGACCTACATTTTTATACATGTCTTTATAAGTCCTGAAGGTTACATGGGGCTATCTTAAAAACTGTGGACTGTATCGCGCTCACAAGTTTTAAGTTAACAGACAGACATGAGTAATTGCAAAAGCTCTACAATCTTCGGTCAGCAGAGCTGAAAAATTTATTTCTACCAAGCCGAAGTTTCCCCTTCCAAATTAAGGCATTTACAAAGTACATTTAATGAAGAATTCTGAGAGTTTTTATTTTCCTGTCTAACGTTCATTTTCTTGTGACCAACTACAACCCGCTTCCTTCAAATGCCTAGACATGAGAAACACAATTCATTACCAGTGTCCTTGCATTTGGTAGTTACAAAATTTGTTGCACTCTTACCATATCATGAACACAGCTTGCTGTTCTCACATGAATACATACACTCCACATATGTTTAAAAATACATACTGTGTTGACTCATTAGGGTTCCACTTAAGCATTACTCCTTGAAATATCCTAAAAATATTCATACACCTTAGTTTTCTAATCAGTCTTGGCACCCCTGGTCCAAAAGACACCTATATTAAAGTTGGAAAATTTGTTGAAAAATCATGAACTAGCGATAGCCAATGGAAAAAAAAAAAAAAATCCCTGATTCATACTCACGTCAAATTTACAGGCAATAAAAAGTGCTGTAGCGCCAACTAGTTGTAGCTTTTGGCGGGGAACGCCAGTCCCCCGTCGCATCAGATAAAGATCCACCATTTTAATGGCCAGATAAAGGGTCTCGTGGTTCAGCTCAAAGTTCTCTTGAACCTCCACCAGCCAGTCCACCAGGATGGCGCGCATGTTACATGAAAGGTCTTTCTGCCAGGTCAAGTAATCGTCAACAACAAATTGTTTCTGAAAGAGCAAATTTGCATGCATATTAGCTTTATGTATTCACAAACAGGATTAATGAGTCAATGTTTTGCAATACAGTGATTGTCCTTTGAGGTCAACCCAAATGAAGTGAGGAAGAGGCCTAATAAGAGGGGTGGCCTCTATCAGGGGGCTAACTAGCGCAATGACTGGGTCATTATGGGGCCTGTAAGCATCAGGTTTTTTTTTATAGCCATGCATCCTTTACCATGAAGTCAAGGACACCCAATTGCAATCCCAAGTGAAACCTGTCCCAGGTACATATCTTGAGCTCTAGACTTTTATTAAATCAACCTGAGTTATTGCACAGCAACCAATTTTGTTCAGATGGGTGTCAACTTACAAGGTCACCCATGTTCAATTCAAGGCAAAATCCTACCCAGATGCATAGACTGGCGGCAGTCTCATTCACAATAATAGTTTCAAAATAACAAAATACCATTGGTGAGCCCACAATCAATGAGCCAGCGAAGCCAGGGAGCAAAACTGGCCTCCTTCACCCAACTCCCTGCACTGCACATTGCAAGCATGAAACCTGTTGGGCTGTACTGCAGGTCATAACAGGACATGTCATGTTTTCACTGATCAACACATGATCCGCTGACATGTGAAAAACATGTCACATGGTGCACCATGACTGACTTGGACAACTGCTAGTGGCAATACCCCGAACAGCAGTATGATGCAAACAGTGCTGCAATTTATCTCAAGGTCTTGCCTCATCTCCTTGGCCAGGTGGCAAAAACAACTTTTCCTTTAATATAACTGTCAGATAAATTTTTATATCTGACACTTCAGGATGGCCAACAGTTTCAGCCACATGTTGCATAGTGTCTCTGAGACTTTTAAGTTCCTCCTGTCAGCACCAGCCATCACCATGCTGTCTTGAGTCCTGATTGGCTGGCAGTTGGAGGGGATTACATGTGACAATTCCAGTGGGTTGCATGCCCTCTGTCTGTAGTACAGGGAGTTGGGTGAAGCAGACAGGTCGCATTCATTAGCTTTGGCAGCTCATCCGTTGCCGGTGTGTCTACCCGATACATACTGTGATAAAATTTTAACAAACTGGAGAAGTTCAAAAGTTATCACCAGAGACTGAATCTACCTGACCACAATAGGACAGCAGCACCTATGATGCAGGATCCAAAATATATTTACATACAATGATACATACCACAGCTTCTGCATTCAGGTGGCCTCTGGTGAGAGGGGGCCCATTGTGAAAGCTAAAACCATTTATGATCTTACATGTTAATAACTGGTCACATGCCAGACAGAAAAGTACTAATTATGTTTTCCCCAAAATCAAAACATTAGAAGACACGCAAAAATAATAATAGTTCAAAAAGCCAACCTTTTTCCCTCATGAATTGGTTTTGTGCCCAATACATGAGAAACAACTTATTTTACTAGGTACCACAAGAAAGTTCTGAATTCCCTGTCACCCTTTCCTTCTTGAGAATTTATGGTTAACATCTTGAGCAGTCTAGAATTGGAGCCACTCACCTCTCTGTCCTTGTAGTAGTCAAAAATATGTTTGGCATAAAGTGCCACCTGCGTTGGATCTGCCATGTTCTCTTCATCAACATCGTCTACATCATCTGGGATTACCTGTGGATTGTATATATGCAGTTCTCAAAAATACTGATCTCTATTCCATGCATAAAACAATGCATTTGCCCATTAGCGAGTCTTGAATCTTTGCGCACATGGCGTATATTGTTTGATTACTCAGGTATTGAGCCAAGTGTTCATATTCATGGTACAAACATAGTTTAACAGTGTGAGGGAAAAAAATTTTATAACTTCTATTTACATACCTGACATGCACTAAATATCAAAAGTTGTTCAGAGAACATTCTTGAAGGAATGAAAAAAAGAAAGAAAAAAAAACATTCTTGAAGGGTTAAATTACCATTCAATTGATGCATTACTGTATGAATTAACCTCACTGCATTTTAAAATTATATCAGAGTTGTTATGCTATTACCAGAAACTACTTTCTGCCTGTATTGAGGGTAACAGAAATATATGATCAATTACATTTATCTGTGTTTTCCTACATTTATTTCCAGGGCAATTCTGCTCTCAAACCAGGCACCATTGATTTGAATATTTGATTGAAAATGTTTCATGCTTTGGTATTGGATTTTTTGAAAAGTCAATCCATATTTATAAGAAAAAAAAAACAGACGAGACCAGTGGCAAGGGATGCCTATAGCAGCGAAGTCCATCCATATTTAACTAACCTACTCACATTTTTACAGGGGAAGTTGCATCAAATATTGTTACTTAACATCAATTGACAACCCATGTACAGTGTACAAACCTTTTCCTGTTCTTTTGACTCTTGGGATAAAAACTCATTTTTCTGGTTTTGGGTTTCCACATCTAGGTCTGGGATGGTCATGCTGAAAATATACATTTCAGACAAACTGTAAACATACCCATTTCAGCTTCTTGACAGATTTTCCTTCACTTGACAAAATAACTGGAACTCACAAATCAGCTGGAGTGCGTGTTTTTTTCCCTAAAAATTTTATTTAGCATCATTTGTTAGATTACTGGTGCAGGGTAAATATTCACCTATCAATGGAGGCATTCTGTACATATCCGAAAACAGAAAGAGTCCTCCATATGGGCAGACCCTTAAAAATGTATAAAAAAATCCAAAAACCAATGGACCATGACCATTTGAACAAACTTGGTATAGAGACCCACCAAAGGTACATTCCCACCAAGTTTCAAGTGAATTGGACAGATGGTTTGGGGAAGTCATTAATATGAATTGTGGAAAGATGGACAAGTGTACAACCGGCCATGTACTATAACTCTAGCTGACTTGTCAGCTGAGGTAAAAATTGGCATTTAATTTTAGAAATTGCAACATACCTTTGAAAAATATATTTTGATTCAAATCAAAAGTAAAATTGCCGTGTAAGCACTCAACTTTTTGCAAATTTCAACCGATTTTAGATTATACTTGATGATCGGCGTATCACTACCTATTACATGATGTTCATGCAGGTAAGTCACCAATAACTAACCTAAGAATGTACCGTTTTGAGTATGTTTGGATGGGGAAGCAAGTGATCGCTCATCTTCACATAGCAAGGTCTGCTCAAGCACCAACAAAACCATCTGTGACCCTAATGCATGTTGGGGATAATACACTTTTGTGAAGAGGCCATGGACAAAGCATCCTATTGCGGTTTTGTCTGAAAATCTGAACAACTTCACATAGAGGTCTTAAATGACTACATATTTTTCACACACACACACCCCAAAAGCAGACACTGCACTGAATAGCTTTAACTTTTGCCATTATTTACTTCAAATGATGAGACAAGAGCAAAATCATTGCAAGGCGCATTATATTCTTGTCAATATTGCATGCAACCTCAATGGGGAGCATTCATTATCAAATAATTCATCTGACCCCTGCCTGGGAACCAGTAACTGAAACTACAGAAGAAAATACACTAAAAACCAATAAAACAGGCTGTCCTCACAAAAGAAACCATTTTTGTTATTCATATATATAGCACAATGTATAAATACCGGGGCTCTGGACAACTGGCTGCTCAACTATTTAGTATTATCTTAATATAACTGTGGTAGAGATAGGGAAATTTATTGCACTTTCCCTATAAACCAACAAATTTGGATGGCCTACTACCATTGATCTGCATTACAGATTTGGACAAGTCTAACGTTAAAAGAAGCTGTCTGTAAGTAAATCAACAAGTCTTACATGCAGTGAGCAAGCCTTATTTTGAACATTGTGCACGTATGCAACTCAAATAATATCTTTCTAACATACCTGATTTCTTCATCAATTATATCTGATGACCTTGAACTTTGTGAGGAACTTATTGACTCTTGTGAACTTTGTGATGACTGTGAGCTCATGAACTCCTGAGATGATTCTATCAGATCTGTTGTTTCCACCCTTTGTCTTTTTGTAGGTTTTGGTCTGCTTGCTCCATCTGCACGATCTTTGTTGCTAGGTCTCCCTCCTGCTACTTTTTGCACAGTCTTTTTGGCAAGTTTCTTTATTGCACCTTTTTTCTTTTGAGACTGTTTCTTCTGGTTAGCCTGAAAAGTAAAAAGATAAAAACAAATTTACATTGGATACAGATGCATGAAGCAAGCAATATACATACATTGTGCACAGTGAAATCTCATTATAACATTAAATACAATGAACTGTGGCTGTCTCGATTATGGCATTCTTGCATACCGGCCTAGATTGAACCATTCTTTTTAGGAACGGGGATTTGTGCAGCTGCTATGTGCGTTTCCCATTTTCGGCTCAGTGATTGGTGCCGAAGGTTGCTGGTTTGATTCTTGTCTGTTCCGTGGTCACTTAGCATAAATATTCAGTTACCTTGATGTTTTGACGGGTCAATCTAATTACCTTGCTTTGGACTCATTTATCTCATACTTTCCAATATCTAACATATTTTGCAGATACCAGATGGCGTCATTATAGAGAAGTTTCACTGCAGACCTATGATATAGAGCCTCAGCGTGACTGCCATTACCAGTACCAACTGGCCGCAAACGAGACATGCCATATACATCAAATTTAAACTGCTTTAACCCTTTCCCCCTTAAACCAGCTGGTGGTCAAATGTCGTCAGCTTCAGTGTTTTCAACTAATTTCAACAGTTATGAAAAACAGTTTGACTGCAAAATGTACATGAGACTTATCAAGATCACATGCCCAAGGTCAACAGCTTTCCTTGGCATAGGTTGGGCACTTAGTGCCCAACCTATGCCAAGGAAAGCTGTTGACTCAGTCTTAATTCAAGGGGGAAAGGGTTAACACTATCTTTGCTTACAGCAGACATATAACAAGAAAACTACGGAAGTGGATGTTTTCCTAACTCTGGTTGCCAAGGGCAACAGAGCCTTTACATTAAAAACAAACATGCCGTGGGGGGAACCCCCACAGTTTGACATTAAATGTAATACAGTTGAACTGAACATCTCCACATGACATTTGAAATATTGGTCTGAGATCTTCTACAATCTGTTAGTGGATTGAACATGTTAAATGAGGACAACAAGTTGTACAATACATACATTTGTGATATCACCAAAAGCTGATCTCTTCTGTTGCGGCACTGATTGTCCAGCTACGTTGCCTTCATCCTGTCTTCTGGCCAAGCCAGGAGCAACTCTGTGGCCAGTATCATGGTGAATCTGTCAACAAGGAAACAGTCACACATATTTAGAAATCTCCATGAAAGTTGATTGTGCTAAATTCTAAATAGAGCACAGGGCTTCCTTTGGTATGTACAACTTCTGGGGTGGACACGTAATATGTTATCATTTGGACATACTGGCCCCAGGAGCCCAACCAGCAAACTTCCAGATCACATACTTCCAAAGCACCACGCATAAACCCAAACTGTTTTGAGGCACTTTCTTCATTATAAACTTGCCTTAAGTACAGCAGCAAAATGCAGTTAGCATCCACTGCATGTGGTGACCCCTTCAGTCCAGAAAAAAAGTGGAATGATGCAACAGGTGACTTTTCTCAGACCGGTACATTTTTGAATAAATTAACCACTGTGTTCCAAAAGTTGTGTGACTACTAATACAAAAAGCACCCACCCCATCCCTTCAATGACAGAGGCCACAGTTAGGTACAAAATATGCCCTTCATAACTAAAATTCTGTCCTTCACAACTGAAATTTGTTATCCAAAAAGAGCATTCTTTCTTTTCAATGGAGTAAGCCAATATGCTCAAATGTTATGAAAAAGACATCTTTTGAGAACCATTTCAATTTAACTGTAATGGTCTGGTCATCAAATTTTAAATGACAATTGGTTAGTTTGAGTTTTTCCTGAGAAACATGTATGTTAAGCTTCTCAAAGCTACCCTTTCAACCAAGGAGTGTTACTTTCACACTAGCTGATGTGTGTGTGTGTGTGTGGGGGGGGGGGGGGGGGGAAGGTGCAACCCCCCTAACCTCCCATACGTGTCAAAAACCTAGAGGTGTTACACACTGTAAGCCTAACAGTCACACTAACAGACATTGATTATGCGGGCAGTACATACACATGGCTCTATCCCTACCCTGATATGTGACACCCACCATGAAGTTTCCAATAGGCCAGGACTGATAAGTACTTGGCCATTCCAGCTAAGGTCAAGCCACCCTTGGCAGCAAGGACTGTGTATTCAAATATAATTGATCACCCACTATACCGGTCCGGTCCGCAACATGAAGATAAACATAAACACACACGTTAATGTTCTATGTTTATGTTAGGGTCACACTTGCCCAGCACTAGGGACACAATGCAAACCAATTAAAGTAAATTCTCATCATAAACCTGGAAATAAAGCATATGTGTATTCACAAATACATGTTTATTTCATCAATATAAAGAAGTACATAAAGTTTACCAGACCAGGTGTACATCTATCTACAGTGGCACTGTACTGCGGATGTACACCTGCAGGAAGAGGCAATACATACATAAAATAAGCATAGATGTATATTTGCCATAATCAATTGAAGTGGTTTTGTTGATCTTTAGGATACGTGGACAATAATGTAATATTGTAATTGTGTTCAGTATTAAATATCACAGATTCTACCACAATTCAATGCTGGAATTAATAAGTTAATAATAAATTGGCACCAGCACTAGAATTGATTGTTATGTGCCAGCATCCTGAATGTAAGACAACTGCTTGTGTTGGGCCCTGCATTTATACGTCTGAAAGTTAATATGAATGTTTTTATTGACTCAATGAAACTAAAAATAGTTACTGCACAACAGAGGAATTTTATAGCTTCATTTCTAGAACCAGAAGACATATGTCTATGAATCGGGAATCATATCTGTACTGTAAAATGCTTGCTTTGTAAGCACTCATTTGTCAGTTTCTGAATGATGCCATGGCCATTTGTGGACTTGCAAATAGGTAGGCCTAAAAATATTTTGTCTGGAGATCATTTCTGACACTTTTGAACTATGTATATACATGTATCTGGTCTTTTTTTTTCTTTAAAAAAAAGGAAACTTGTGATCTTGTAGCACCTTCAAAACTGCCATTTCTGATGGGATTGCTTTGTCTCCAAAATGCACCAATTTGCTCGCATTTTTTGAAAAATTCTTCCAGGGGAGCATGCCCCCGTACCTTCTGTAGGACTTTGTGCCAGTGCTGCTCATTTACATGAATTTTCAAACTGTGCCCCTCATTCACTCAAATCCTGCATCCACATGAAGTTTTTCTCTCTCTTTTTTTTTTGCAGATTACATGTAATTTCTTGTTGTTTTATGTTACAACATATTGAAAGATCTACAACTGCATTCTCATTATGCTTGTTATTTATTATTCTGTTGTTAAATCTTGCACTCAATTTAACATGTTTAAATCAGCACTTGTCACTGTAAACTTACAAGTTCCTATGTAGGTACAGACTACAGTCTGAATTGTATGGCACAAACTGGCCAATTCAGTCACCTTTTGCTATGGTGCTAGATCTGCCAGTAAAAATTAACTTAAATTATCCCTCTTAAGTATCTGAGGTATTCAGGAAATCTTTAAGTGAAGTGAGCCCTAATCTGCTCTCTGCTCTGTTAATTTAGACCTGAAGCAATGATTCCAAGATTTCATGACATATTTCATTTGTATATATAAGGTGATGCATAAGTGTAGTGTTTTGTAGAAACATTCTGGAACAGTTCATGGGAAGAAGTCCTACATGTACCCCCATTTCAGCAATATACAATGGTCCGTGGAGGATGCATGTGCAGTTTATGTTAAAGTTCTCTCTCTCTCATACTTTGGGGATAGGCCTACCCTGAAATAAGACTCACATTATAAAAAAAGCCATTACATCACGTAAACAGTGTCCCCTCTCTTCTGAGGCACCACTGATGAGAGGCTACTGCCTCTACAGAGACCATTCCTCTATGCAGCAAGTGGTGCACTTTTGGATGATCTTGACCACTGTGTGACTATGAGTACGACACAATATGACCAGACTGAATAAAATCAAGGCCAATAACTGTCACAGCCCGTCCCTTTACTCCTTGTAGCTCAAGTCGGAGCCTGTTCATCCCCGCAAACTTTCAAAATTCATTCTCAGTGAAACTAAGGAGGCACATAATTAGTCCCTCCATGTTCAAGCTATGTATCTACATACATTAGATCTTGATCCATTTATATCTGGAAAAAATCATGAAGGGCCTCTAAGTCCTTAAAATCAGTTAACATACGTGCATGAGGAGAGACATTTACACTATGCCTCATGTCAACAGTGAGGGCATAACTGCAATTTCATTAGTACATCATTGACCTATCAGAATTGGATGCAGGATATTGAAAAAAAAAAAAAAAAAAGATAAACCATTACTGATATACGGTCGTGTATTTCTGTTTGCAAACATCATATGGTACAGAAGACTTGAACATTGTGACTGTGAGCATGTCAACATTTTTGCGTCATCTGTCTGGAAACCATATAACTGTGAAGTACCACTGACACTGTCACGTAATTAGGGACTGTACTTTTCCCTTTCCAAAAACTAGAAATTCCGTTTCACCAGCAAAAAATTTCCAAATTCCGTTTCAGTAGTTCTCTTTGTATGTAAAACACATTAAGGCAAAACAGCAAATTCCATATCAGAGGTGACAAAAATTCATTATTCTGTTCCGTTTCCGTTAAAAACGGAAAAATACAGGCACTACATAATGCATCAGACCTTTAGTTAGAATTTGATAGGGGCAACGTAAATCATTTAAAAAGGGCACTTTTTCAGCAGAATATATGTGAAAAGGGCTCTTTTTAGCTGAAGAATCACTGAAAAAGGGCAGCTATGCCTTAAGCATACAGGTGTGTAACAACAAATAGTATAAATCTTATGGTGCTATTACTACTTCTGATTATTCATTTGGTAAAATGTAACAACTGGCTCTGTTTTTTGAGAGGTTTTAATGCAAAATTTATCAAAAATAGGGTATCATACCATAAATCCTTCAATTCAGCTAATAAATAGGGGCAGGGTGCTGGAGGAATTTCAAAGGGGGCCAAGTGGTGCTACTGAAGAGGGGTGGGGTGGGCCGCCCCTCTGAAATGGTGAAGAAAGGTGTCTGTGCATTGACACATTTATAACCAGGTTACGACATCTGCAAGCAGCTGTATTATGACAGTTATTGTATACACATTATACAAGTTTATAACAGTGCACTGTTATACAGTGTTAATATATTTGCTTTTGGTATTGGACAGTTTTACACTTTTCACAAATTGCACCACTCGCCAATCTGTCCATCCAATTCAATGGCCATCCCAGTCTCAGAAAAACTATCCCTGATTCAATATACAGTCTAGTGTGTCCCCCAAAACACATGCACAATTTTAATATCATTGGTGCCCATGTATTGTATAAGTACTTCATGAAAATGGTGAATCATTGTGAACAGCCAATGCGATATATTGAATTATTGTTAACTTATGTACAATTTTGGAAATCTTTGAAATTTTTTCATGCCATAAGGGCATTAATAAGCAAAAATAAAGTACTGGAAGTACTTGATTTTTACTTTTTTTTCATCTAGACTAGTTATCCATGAAGCGGCCTTTATGAAGTAACTGCATCACTGCAGGGACGTGTCTGAATAGCACGTTTCTGATCAATGGCAATGCCAATGGAACTCAGAAAGGAGGGGGTAAGGTATGCCATTTTCTCTCGGCCGTTTCGACTGCACTGCATGAACTCAACTCTGAACCATGCACTGGCACTGGCAGGAAGCCACAGTGTACTGTTTGGTCATTAGTCTCAAAATACTTCTAGATCTACACATTTAACTATAATTTACATTTGCTTACAAGTACCACTGATTTCAACTATTTGAGCTATTGCATGTCGCCTTTTCATCAAATTCACGTTCCGAGCAGAAAGACAAAAACAAAATTGCAATAAGGTGGTTTCGGTTACCAAGCTCTGGGAGCTATTTTTCGGATAATGGCTCTATGTTTGTTCCTATGTAATCGTTTGCTTGCATACCTGCGATTGTGTGTTTTGGGCAATTGCCCGCTGGTTTTTCCTCGTCGCCATTGTTAACTTTCTTGTCCTTCCAATCCCGATTCTTGGCGGCTTCACTTCGATTAGCGGAAAGATAGCACGGTTGATCAAGAATATTATTGTTCCGGCGAAAGCAACGTGTTCTTGCCGGAAAATGACAGCGTCACCAAGTTTTACATCCGATGACTCATTGCGGTAGGTGACAGAAGAGATGATGGCGAAAATAATCCAATATTTCCTGCGCGGTTTGCTGTCCTCTTGCGAAGTTCAACCCGAAGTTTGTGCTGGGCTGATGAGCAGATGAGGTTTACGACTGGAGTCTGCGGCAACCGCTCTTTATCCACGATCACAAGTTGACATAGCTGAAAAAATGAAAAGTTTATATAATTACACAAATCACGGAAGGTCATGTCACGATGCTCTAGAAAACAATTGAGGACCATAATCATAAACATACACAAAAGATTGTTCACATGCTGTATTTTCTCACCTTTCATGTTTATCCACCACTTTCAAATTTGAGGATGGCCAAGCTACGCGCGTCAGAAAACGATTTGATTGGCTGACGTCGTTTGGCACTGACGAATCGGAGAAGTCAGCGATTTTTAAGTGTCAGAAAACGTAAACTACAGATTTGGATCCGGACAATGTTGCTGAAATGCAACGATTCAGCAAGCCCCCAGCAGAAACAGTCAGCCAGGCAGAACGTTCGCCACAAACAATATCTTGGCACATTCCGCAAAATACGAGATCCGTTCATGAATAAAACCAATGTTCAAGATTGTCAACTTCACAATCTTTAACTTTGTCAAGAAGAGTAATAATTATTCATTTAGCATAATAGTATTCTGTGGCACTCCGCTTCTCTGCCGCGGTCCTGACTACTCAGGCTACCTTAGTAGCTAGTCAGGAGGCCTTTAGTACAAACACACACACGCACACACACACACACACACACACACACACTCAGCCCTATCCCACTGTCGCAACTTTGCGCTTGGCATGCTTATCATATGGAATTATTAGTATAATTCACGTCCACCACCAGCCCATTTCAGTCACGATTTAAGGACAAAAAATTCTGAGACATGTTCATTATTTAGTGAACACTACAGTTCATTTTTGTGTTCACAAAAGTAATAACTGAGTGCTGTTTTCTCTATTTTTTATGTAAATTCCCCTGAACACTACAGTTTTTATATGCAATTTTGATTTTTTTTTTCAAAATAATTTTAACCTTTCATTTTTCCCAAATTGGACTGTTCTCTACATTTTTTTTATTATATTTTTAAACCTTAAATTTAACCAAAATCCTTTGTTCACTATGCCATCTGATCCATCTCTTTTTATAAATTTTGTCTGAATTTTTGCCAAAATTCACTCTTCACTACATTTTCTGTGTCGTCTTTATAATATTTGTCTTTAAATAATTAGCAAAACCTCTGTTCACCACATTTTCTGTATTTCATGCCCTTCTGAATTATATTTGTCTTTAAAAGTGTTCCAAATTCCCCTGTTTACTGCACTTTTTGTTGTTTTTTTTTCTATAAAGTTTTGCCAAAATCCACTATTCACTACATTTCTTCCAAAACTCATCCCGATAAACTTCCAATTACAACCAGCGTAATCATTATTAAGTATGTTTCATTCCAACTTCGAATAATAAGTTGGTTCATAGTTGAATTCAATGAAATATGGACTAAAATGGTAGCATTCAAATTTGTTCAAATTAGGCAAATTTGCCAAATTTAATTCTTGAATATTCAACATCAAAATTGTTATAGATAGAAGTGCCATTCTAAGTTCAATTAATAGGATTGGGAGATAGCTGCATCCAATGAACTATGAAGTTAAGTTGTGCCAGTTTGATTTACGCAAATTAGGCAAATATACAAAATTTGAATCTTGAATAACTTCAAAACTATTACAGATAGAGGAGCAATTTCAAGTTTAATTTATAGGTTTGTGACACAGCTCGATTCTTTGTGTCTCATTTGAACAGTTCAATAATATTGTTTCAGGGGTCAAATATATACTGAATAAGCAATGTTTAATAGTTATTTCGGCACACATACTGATTTGCTGACAAACAAATCAAATTCATTTATTTATTTGTTTGTCTATTTATTTATTTATTTATTTATTTATTTATTTATTTATTTATTTATTTATTTATTTATTTATTTATTTATTTATTTATTTATTTATTTATTTATTTATTTATTTATTTCTGTTTGTATGTATGTATGTATGTATGTATGTATGTATGTATGTATGTATGTATGTATGTGTGTGTATTTATTTATTTATCTATCTATCTATCTATCTATCTATTTATTTATTTATTTATTTATTTATGTGTGCGTGTGTGTATTTATTTATTTATTTATTTATTCATTTATTTATTTATTTATTTATTTATTTATTTATTTAGTCATTCATTCATTCGTTCATTCATGCATTTATTTCATTTCATTAAAGGACAGGTCTATCAGACCTGTCATTACTCCCCTGCCTATCCTCTCTTGAATCCGAATATGTCTTAAAACAGAAAACGTGACAATTAGGTCTATGTTCTGAATATGTTTTGATGCACATGTTGGCTTTTGCCATGCGTACATTTGACACAGTATGTCATGGTATGCATCAAATGCAAAACTGACTTTATACACACAAACATAAAGACATCTAAGATCTCCAATGACTTCCTTATTTACTCAGCTCTTCTTTCGGGAATTATTGTGATAATTAACCCTTTCCCCCTTGAATTAAGACTGAGTCAACAGCTTTCCTTGGCATGGAGCATGTGATCTTAATTTAAGTCTCATGTACATTTCTCAGTCAAATTAAATTGTTTTTCATAACTGTTGAAATTAGTTGAAAAAACTGAAGCAGTCGACATTTGACCACCAGCCGGTTTTGGCCGGTTTGAGGGGGAAAGGGTTAAAGAAGTCTATGATTTAGAAGGGTCATTGTGTCATTTTGGGAAAGCGTAATCTTACTTGAGTTAGCGCATCAAAAACTGATATATCAATGCTACTCTGTGTGTTTCGTTTGTTATTTATTTTTGGGGGATGGGGTGGGGCACATATTGATCTTAGCAAAAGACATTTATTCTTGAAAAGATTTTTGTTATGCATTGTACATCGATGTTATAAACTTGCTGGTCAAATGAGCAAAGTATTTTGTAATGGTTCGTTAATTTGATCATTTGATGTAAACTGAGTACAGCAATCATAGAAATACACGATTTTATGCTGTTGCTTGAGTGATAAACTGGCAACTGATTGTGTTTAAATAATCTCTTTTTTCCTGACAGAATAAACAGTGTCACGTTAAATTCACAACACGCTGCACTGATTGATTAGCAGTTGGTTGACATTCGAGGTCGTGAATACATAAGACTATAAATGTAACAGGATTAGTGTAACAGTAATACTGGCAGACATTTTGTCGAACAATATGACGTTCCAGATTCTAAAGTTTGTTCCTTAATACGGCGCGACAAACAATGGGATCATACGCTGTTTAGCTGTAGCAAACATGATCTCAGAA
This sequence comes from Hermodice carunculata, assembly GCA_964020975.1. Taxonomy (NCBI): domain Eukaryota; kingdom Metazoa; phylum Annelida; class Polychaeta; order Eunicida; family Amphinomidae; genus Hermodice; species Hermodice carunculata. The sequence goes on from OZ026617.1 coordinate 7,228,328, forward strand.
CCAGTAAACTGGCCATAGCAGATGTAAATTCGCTCCGTTACCAAACCACGAATGTACAATATATCGCTCACCATGCCTGAAATCTTAAATTAATATGCAAGACTACATGTGGGCCATCTGTTGGCCCCATTGTAGTGTGCACCTATGTTTAAAGTTACACCCGATCGTAAAACTTAGCCAAAAGTGTGTAGGGATCTCTTAATAGTTTCTAGGAACTGACAGGAAAATTGAATGCCCCCCACGCATTGTTTGTGATTTTCGACTTTAATCTCCCAGGTATGGGCCGACGATTGCCATAATTTCAAGACAGACACGTGCACACAGATAAAGAAAATCCCTGATAAATCTGCTTTAACTCAGTAATATAATTTATTATTTGACCACATCTGCATGTGAAAAGTTATTTCGACATGTTTAGGTATGTACAATTTCACATCTCCAGGATTTAAACACATTTTCAATTGGATTGCCCAGGTAGCACACGACGGCACTAATTTACAGGCTCTCCAAAAACAGACAGCGTACGCGCACTGTTGACAGCATATACACAATACACACAAGACAATACAATAAAAGAACAATATTAGTATACTGTCAATGCAGAGTTCATCCTCTACATGTGTATCCACTACATATGTTAATATATAATATAAAACGCAAACCTAATACACAAACCTTCCAGTTTGCATTATAAATTGCCGTACTGCATCAAAACTTTGTTAAGTTTATCAGCAACATTTTTATTACAATGGGTCTGGTACTTAAGGAGAATATCAGGGGCGATGTGAACTATTAATGTGGGAATAACTCCAGGCGCCAAAATTTTACAAACCGTTTTTAAGAGATGTGTTCTAAGGGCTGTGTAACGGGGCATTTAAAGAAAAAGTGAGAGACATTTTCACATGGGTCATCACAGGCCGGAGATGGAACGACATTGGTCTTGTGAAGATGAGAGTTAAACCGAGAGTAACCAAGACTTTCACGTGGCAAATACAAGAGAAACGTTTTCCATATGAGAAATGTCTACAGGCTGCAGCACACTTTTCAGGTTAGATTTAAATTGTTGTCCGGATTCTGATGGCAAATGTCAAGAGGAAGACCAATCAAAAGACGAATGGTGGATGGAACAAATGGATTACCATAACGGCTGGTCTTATATCTAATCTAAAACAATTCCTCAGAAGAAAATTAACAGGATGTCGTATGACACGGGGAACTAAGTCAGATAGATGGGTTGGCGTTAGGTTATGCGACATTTTGTGTAATAAGACTAGTTTAAAGTACCTGCGCCTGGTGATCAATGTTTGCCATCCAAGTTCATTGAGGAAGATATTTCGGGGGAGTTTACTGATTTTACCTTTGCATTATCTGGCTGCTTGATGTTGAACAGATTCGACAGATTTTGCTAACGTGTCGGAGCAATTGTCAAAAATTACACCGCCACATTCGAGAATTGGACGTATCACGGTTGTATATAATCTAATTATTACGTTCCGGGATAGTTTACATTTCAGTCTGCGGGAAAAATATGCCTTTACTTGATTGATTAAAAACACGGTTGATATGTTCATTTTATTTTAAATTTCCTGAGATGGTGATTCCTCAGTGAGTGCAGTGAGTCGCTTCTGGTATGGGGTTATCACGAAGATAGAGCATGGGATTATCCTGTTTATCGCGTTTGGTCGAGAACAATACAGCAATTGGTTCTGTGGCATTAAATGTTACTTTCCAAAGTGCATCCCATTGAGAATTTTTGCAGAGATCATTATTCATTCTCTTCGCTGAAACGAGGGGCTCATGGATAATTCCTATACTAGTATCGTCCGGAAAAACTGTAATATCAAATGAAGCATTGTCGATTGTGTCATTGATATACACTAGAAACAATGAAGGACCTAGGATTGAACCCTGTGGGACGCCGGCCTAGATTTCAAAGCTCTCTGTATTTATTCAGCAATGAATTCATGAAGTTAAAATTTTATCCATATGTGTATATGTGTTTGAAACATTTTGTTTTTAAAGCTATGGACCTCCAATGGGGAAAAAATGTTTTTGGTGCTTCTCCTGGACTTAGAGGTTTGCACAAAAAGCCAGGAATACAGATGAAATTCCAAGAAAGGTTCTGCGGTTGTTTGCCGATGGTCCACATATTCCTTGGAACATACTTTGACGTTTCACTTTGCAGTTCTACGTTCTTCATATATCAAAAAAAATAACGCAATGTCTGTTTTAAAAATGGAGAATCCTCGTGTTGTTAAAATTATATACAATCTCGTTACTCTATACTGTGTGTAAAGTGTTTAAATCTTGTGTGTCATATGGACTGTATAAAACTCGAAAAGCCATAATTTCCAAACGAATTGTTGTCACGGATTTAAACCAGTTATAATAAATATTATGGACCTACGTGAATTAATCCAAGCCATCAAAAGGGAAAAGAAGTACGTATGAATTCTCAGAAATGCTCAAGGTGTTTGATCATGTTCAGCATCGCAGACTTTTGGTAATTACAAGTAGATGTACATGACCCTCATATCTGCCTTCATGGACTTGATCATTTATATGTAAGTTATGTAAAGGAAAGGGAATGTGCAGAGGTCAATTTTACGGATCAGTTATACCAAGGAGGCTCGGTTATGCAACAACATAAACAACAACAATAATTACCAATTACAGGTCCGAAACTTCCGGCGGGTAGTTTCGGACCTGTGTCCACAACCGGGGCAACCTTCTCCACTAAGCTCAATCTTTGACCTATCAGCAGTCCTGGGCATCTGTGCTCAGTGCTGCTACTTAATTCATAGCCTGGGGGCAACTTCAGTGTCTGATACAATATTCACATTTTGACGCCCACCGCCGCCCACAACTGGTAACTTCAAGACATTGCATTTACATTTTTTGGGTGACACTCAAAATGGAAAAGTCACATTATGCATTGTACATTGCATTCATTCGACAAATTAACCTTGCCTTAACACTATAATCACACATATATTTTGGATACTACCTATTCAAAAAAATATCCAATCGGGACGTGTCGACTAACCCACATATATAGATTGGCTGCCATTTTGAAAATTGTAGATTCCGCGCCCAATGTTTTGTAAATGAGGATAGTAATGGGACGATCTTGGGACTTAATAACATATGAAACCAAAAAGATATATTTTGCAAATATTTCAGAACATCAATAATGATATGCTCTATGCTGTTTTACGGAGTACGTTATTTATTGGGCCTTTTACTATCTACCAATTCAAGCCAGGAAAATATTCGCAAGGTAGACCATGAATAAGCAACGATCCGATCATCAACAAAAGGTGCAAGACCACATGCCAAGCATTTTTTAGATCGAATACGATCGTATGCAAACGTGGGGACATTTGATTATGTTTAGTCCAGCGTGTTCATTTTCATCCATGCACATAGTAAACAGTGCTTCAAACACGTGGCCACGATTCACTTTGATATCCAAATGTACTTTTGTGCGACTGTCCCAAAATGGATTGCGCCATGTTCATAATAATCTTTATTTCAAGTCGAGGTGCAGTAGAATAAAACATTAGCGCCGAGGCACTATTCTTCGACTAGAAAGAAAGAGTCAAATTAAAGATGAAATGGCAAATACAATGAACCGAAGATGAAACTATATGCTCCATTACATCTTTCAGGGCCGATCTATTTTTATTAGCGAAAGGCGGCTTGAAACTTTTTTTTTCTCATGTGTAAAAAAAATTATTTCGTGTCGGACCTTTTCAGTAGGGTCGGTCGCGTTACCAAAACCACACATATATTTTTGTTAGACCTCATGTAGCTTGGACATTAGTTGAAACATGTTTAAGCTAGATGTTCTTTCCCCGTTTCCACATTACCTCCTTTCACGTCAGTTTAATTTGTTACCTGGGCACAGTCGAAGGCACTTTTTGTAGTAATAATAATAATAATAATAATAATAATAATAATAATAATAATAATAATAATAATAATAATATAATAATAATAATAACAACAACAATAATAATAATAATAATAATAATAATAACAATAATAATAATAATAATAATAATAGTAGTAGTAGTAGTAGTAGTAGTAGTAATAGTAATAATAATAATAATAATAATAATAATAATAATAATAATAATAATAATAACAACAACAACAACAATAATAATAATAACTAGGAAAGATGATCTGCTGCATAGCAAATCAGTGTGTGTGTCTTCAAAGCATATTGGTATGGCAATGTACAGCTATTCCATAACACAGGAGCAGAAGTTTGAATGGTATCTCTATCTATTATAGCTTTGAAGTTATTCAAGATTTTAAATTTCTAATGGTGCTATTTAGCATAATTTAAATTGCTACAACTTTTCTCCTTTGGTACTTCACATTCCATTAAGCTTATGGCTGCATGCAAATTTCAAGTCCAAATGACCTTGACCTTTACAGCTCACATGTAAATTGCAGTGTTACAATACCCACAATTTAAGCCAAACATGAACCAAATCGGATGAAAATTGACCAAGTTATGGCAAGATGAAACTTTCAAAGGTCCACGTGACCTTGACTTTCGAACTTTAGAGGTCATATGTAATTTCAAAAATGTGCAGGGTTACTATAGCTACAATTTGACCCTTACATGATCAAAGTTGGATAAAAATTGACCAAGTTATGGCTAGAAGAAACCCACCATCGAAAGTGGCCTTTGACCTTGAAATGACCTTTAACCTTGAGATGACCTCTACCTGAAGTGAACTTTGACCTCAGAAATGACATTTTGGCTTAAATTTGACCTTTGACCTTGACATGACCTTGACATTTGAGATGACCTTCACCTTGCTATGATCGAACTCCTATACACTCGGAACCACATCTGCTATAGTATATACGATATTGAAGATTTAAAACTTTAATTAGCCCTCATTTGCATAATTTTGAAAAACATGACCTCTCACTATAAAAAGGCCAGACTTTATCCATAGATGTATAACTGTGCCAAGTTTGGAGTTTCTATATATAATTCTTTTCAAATGAAATGTCGGACAATTTGGCCAGTGAAAAAAAAAAAGAAGAGAGAAAGGAAGAACTAGAAAAGATGATTTGCTGCATAGCAAATCAGTGTGTGTGTCTTCAAAGTATATTGGTATGGCAAGGCACAACTCTTCCATAACACAGGCGCAGAAGTTGGAATGGCATCTCTATCTATTATAGCTTTGAAGTTATTCAAGATTTAATATTTCTAATGGTGCAATTTAGCATAATTTAAATTGCTACAACTTTTGTTTTAGATTCATTATATGCGCAATGGTCAACAACCCCCTAGTGGAAGTTGAAATGACATCTGTATCTATAATGGTTTTGAAGATATTCAAGTTTTAAAATTTCCAATGCTGCTAATTAGCATAATTTGAATTGCTACAACTTTTGTTTTAAATTCATTAGATGCACACTGGTCAATGACCCCCCAGTAGAAGTTGGAATGACATCTCTATCTATTATACTTTTGAAGATACTCAAGATTTAAATTTTCAAATGCCCCTAATTTGCACAATTTTAACTATCTTCATTCCTCTGTATAAAAATTTCAAACTCCTTATATGGAGGTACATTCATGCCAAGTTTGGAGTTTTTATGTATAATAGTGTCCAAGAAAAGCGTCGGACAAATTTGCTGCTAAAGAATGAAAGAAAGAAAGAAAGAAAGAAAGAAAGAAAGAAAGAAAGAAAGAAAGAAAGAAAGAAAGAAAGAAAGAAAGAAAGAAAGAAAGAAAGAAAGAAAGAAAGAGAGAGAGAAATAAAGAATTCCTAGAAAAACAGAAAAGGGAGTGTTGACACACACACTTCAATAATAATAATAATAATAATAATAATAATAATAATAATAATAATAATAATAATAATGATGATGATGATGATGATGATGATGATGATGATGATGATAATAATAATAATAATAATCGCTTCACGGCGCGGGCACCGGTGCAACTGGATTTATTCCACGATGCTCTCAAACAAGCCTAATGTCAAAGGAAAATATCCATGCATATACATTAATAAAAAAAATATGTTAAAAAACACGAATAAAACGCATCACCACCATGTGACCAGCTATACGTTTGACCTTTCCACAAGATCTATTTCCATCAAGTTTCAACACGATCTGCCAGACGGTTTTGGAGAAGAATTTGAAAACAGCTCTACGCCATATTGAAGAAATAGGCCGTTTTTGGAGAAGAAGTCATGATATTTTGTTAAAACTGAAAAAATCAACCAATCAATTGACTAATTAGCTGAGTTAAAAATTACCAGTAAAAATGACATTTCCTTCTATGTCTTGTTGAAAGCAATCGAAATTTTGAAATTAATATTGGATTAAGCATGAAAAAAATGCATTCGCTACACGATTATCATTTTCCTGAAATTTAATTAGGATAGGTATAAATTTGAAACACAATATTTTTTTTTATGGAAGAGGTTAAATTCCCATAGAATGACCCGTCGTCGGTGGTATATATTAGGTGATACCTTGTACCCACGATTACCTATTTTCATGTGCTTTTTTTGGGTTGACTCTGGCCCCAGCTGGAAACGCATTCAGTGAAATTTGCCCAAGGATATCGAGTGTTAGTTACAGATATATTCTAATGTGGACTTTCTCTCCCTTGCGATAAATCAGCGACCAGTCAGCAGCACTGAACGTGACAGCTCTATTAACTGGGACGCTTAAGTTGACTGCGACTGATCAATTTTGATATGTTCTGTGGTCACACCACCATGAAGGCATAGGCCTACATGTACATAATCTTGTAATCCATCAAGTTTTTTTCTTTTTTTTCCTTTTTTTAAAAATTGAGAATGTTTTGTCCTGACTTCCACGAATGCACGTGGTTCAAGTCATTTTTTTCCAGTTTCAGTATTTCAAACTTCAGATGAGTTCTTAGAAGTGGCGACAGGCTGCACTTGAAGGTGCCATCTATCAAAAGATAATGATACATTTAAAGCTGTCACGAAAGTTTTTGACAGTTTCTTTTCAGTTGCCAATCACCCTGAGTAGGTCATCTTGATAACAGATAGGTCCTTATATTTGTGACAGGTGCCCCCCGAGTGACATAAGCTGCACGCCATCTCAGTCCACAATGAAAGCAACATGTGTGGTTGAGTGTTCAGACAACTCGTGTTTATTTACTTTTATTTTGATTTGGCTTATCGTTCTTAGAGTTGAACGTTCTTTGGGATTCCAAAGAGGGGTTTTCAGCTTGTCACAAAGACGGCACCATTTCGGTTCCTCGAAGAGCCCTATGACAGGGTTCTTTGTGAAGAACCATATGACAGGGTTCTTTGTGAAGAACCTTATACGGGGTTCTTCGGAAAACCTTATTAAACACTTCCTCCCAGAGAACATTCAGGGTTCTTGGGAGTTCAGCTCTACGAAGGCACGTTCATGAAACGTAAGGGGAGGCTGTCTGTGATCAGGAACGTATTGCCATCCTGCAACATTATTTGTCAATAATACCCATCTTGCTGTCTGTCCAAAAGTAAATTTAAGAGTGTGGTGGACTTTACTCTACCACCAGCGTAAGTTTATATAGGATCTATTCCAGATTTTTGCAGCTTTTGATAAGTGTGGTAATATTTACAATCTAAATTACAAATATGACTTTTATAATTTTAAACGAAATTTTGATGCTTCAAATTTAGCGTAATAAGCTAAAGAGTATTTCTACATCATTTTGATCGAATTTGTTTCACATACATATGTTAAACTATATATCTACAACACGAGTTTATATGCATTACAATCAAATATTTGACCGAATAACCTTCTTTGGGCAGAAAAACTTTGCTCGGATCTGACACTCCCCCCCCCCCCCCCCCCCCCCCCCGTTCTTTAGCTAGGGAGCCTGCCCGGGCTTCTTCCAAAAACTCAAAAGAACATTTTTTTCATTGTGTGCCTTTGCTCGCTCAGTTCAGGTGATTTGACAATTTTAAAGTTATGTACCAGCAAAATCATTCTGGTTTCGGACCAGTGGCCGAGACACCTCATGTTTTATGTGTGACAATCTTTGCCGAAATAAATCTAATTCTGTTGCTTTCATGTAAAACGAAGACAAATGAAACCAACATGATAATGCAGGACACAAACACATGGGAATAATTCGCTTTGGATGTACCGGTACATAAAATAATTTGCAAAATTTATTTTCGGTGTTCACATTAAGTCTTTCAATCACTTGTGTAGGCTCTTTGGATTACCAGATATCCTGCTTTGATTGTAGATTGTTTGCCTGAGTCATTAACGTCTCACAGTTGTTCAGTGTTATGTGTTCGGAATAATAATAATAATAATAATAATAATAATAATAATAATAATAATAATAATAATAATAATAATAATAATAATAATAATAATAATAATAATAATAATAATAATAATAAAAGGTCGTGGGGCGGTGACACTCAGCAACACGGGATAGCTATAGGGGTATTCAACATGTGAAAAGGACCGTATTCCTATATTTCACATGCATTTGTGTTCCTCCTTCCTACATGCCTTTTGCTAAACTTTTGTATGTACGTGCAACACTGACTGATCGTCTAATTTGGCTTTTCCTGATGAAACCATGCAGTCACTGGTGAAACTTGTGCCCAAAATGCAAAATGCATTGGAACTTGGGAACCATCTTGCAGCTCTCTGTTTGGCCTGCATATCCCTATGTCATTTCCGAAGTACAGGAATACATGTACACTGGATGTCTGCTATGTAGATGGTGAAGACACACCAGTCATTTGATAACCCATCTTGTTCCAGCTCACTGCAGAGTATGAAGTACCTTGTAGCTGTGGCGTGGATTTTGAACGTCTCGCACTGTGGTCAAAATATGAAAACAAAATTTGGCTATTTCAATGCTCAACAGTAAGGAGGCAATTTACGCCCTCTGGGTATTTCTAAGTGTGCCTTTTCATCCACACAGCAGACCATACCACAGCCTAAATCTATGACTGGCACCTTCTCTATTGCCAGCCACCATACAGGCTGTTGAGTTTTGAGACTTTAACATGCATTTGTTCCTGCAGTTTCATGTTTTGTTTTCTTATAAACGAAGTTCTATGCTCCAGTCAACACTTCAAAGAGAAGTATTGACTTTTCAAAAGCTTAGCTTTCACTTACAGAGACCTTTACATACCCGGAACTGCAGTTTTTAGCCACCAGATGTCATCAGCTACCAGATCAGAACAGTGTGTTGGCTGGCAAGCTTGCCACACCCTGAGCTGGACCTTTGCCATCACACGTCTCCAGCTACCAGACCCATTTTTCTATGTTTCTGCGTACTGTAATATCTGTCATCCTACAAAAGTGTCTCCTAATAATTAGGCATTCAACATCAACTCTGGTGTGAAACATAACAATATATCATGGCAATGGAGTGTGCAAGCTTATATATTTGTGTTTGGTTTTCTTGCAATGTCAAACACATTCTTCGTGTTTCTATTTGAATTATGCCGATTTATCGTTATGTAGGCTTATGAGGTTTTGACATAAGCAATGTTTGTCTTTCTTTCTTTCTTTCTTTCTTTCTTTCTTTCTTTCTTTCTTTCTTTCTTTCTTTCTTTCTTTATTCACTCATTTGTTTATTTGTTCATTTGTTCTTTCATTCATTTCTGAGCAAGCAATTGATTCAGCCACTAAGAGACTGACTGGGTAGTTGATTGAATAAATGAATATGACTGGTTGATACCGAAAACCTACAAATTTAATGATAAAATTCTAACTCAGTGACACAGTGCCCAGTTTTAAAAAGTCATCAAGCAGGGCAAGACAGTAAAACTACATGTCAGGTCTTCTATTTCTCCAAAACTGTAAAATGCATTCCGCCTTGAACATACTTGCATGGTAACTGCATGAATGGGTCATAAAACACATGTTATTCGACATTAATTGTACTGTAATTCAGGAGCATGCCAAATTTAAAATTTGGAATCACTTAAGGCCAATAGAAGATAGGGGTAATGTTTGAAACCCTCAGCTTGGGTTTTTTGACAACTGCACATACAAACCCAAACATGTGACATCTGAATGAATATTCATGACAAAATTTCAATTTTTTTAGACTGGTATGATTTCTACATTATAAGATTAAGAGATGTAATTCCTATTCATAAATACTCCAATAAATGTACAGCCAACCGAAAAACTGTTTTAATTGCAAATATGTCTCTGTGCCTTGAAAATTAATTAAATTTTTAATGTTTTATTTTTTTAATAATCAACTCTATGCTGACAACAATATTTTTCAGGTTGAAATTGCTCTTTATCTTTTATAAGTTTAAGGTGGTGAACATTAAAATCTTCTACTACGTGTGCCTATATTAGCACAATTTCCTAAAATATTTACAACTGTCATTTTCATGTCATTGTACACAAGTATACGCGAAACCAATGGATTGATGTTGTCATTGAAACCTCTATCTACAATACATTTAAAGACATGCAACTTTTAAAGTTCCCAAGAATACCTACTTAGCATAGTTTAAATTTTACATCTTTCACTTTTCTTTCACTGAATGCACCTATAGCACAAACCCCAAAACTGAAGATGGATTGATTCCTCTATCTGTAATAACTTTGAAAAAATATGTAAGCAAATCAGTAAGCATGCCCAGAGGCTTAGATATTACTGTCACTCATACATTGCCTTCATTCAACACTGCGGGTATTTCAAACTTAAAATCTTGAATATCTTTAAACCTATAGCAGAGAGAAGAGTAATGAGAGTAATTCCGAATACTGCTTGTACATATGTGCAGTATAGTGCATCTGATCATGGACCTACTATCTATCAGATAGTAGGTCCATGATCTGATGAAGAATATAAATTTGTAACACTTAAAATCTGGCTAATTAGAGATATTTCACATTTTAAAACTTGAATATCATCAAGTTATGACTCAGATATACAAAGGATTCCAAGGTTCACTTACACAGTGAAACCTCTCTCTGACAGCATTATTGGGGCTGGTAAAAAGTGCCCACTGTAGGGAGGTTCCCATTCCAGACATGGTTCACACTCTAAAAAGTATGGACCCTGAACCACACACTTAATTGTTCCACACTCTAGTTCTGAGACTATGAAAATCATAAAATCATCAATACAGTCATTGTGACTGGGGGATTGTTGAGCTTTGACTGGTCAAGCAACTCTCACATTCTTATGGGCTGTTTGCCACACTGGGATATCACATTACAGGCTTCTCCCCAGAGATGCAGCTTTTGGTATCTTGGGATCAAGAACTGGCTGACCACAGGTACAATGCTTGTTCCTATGAAGCCTGCAGAATTGTGTGGGGGCCACCCAGTTATATGGGCCTCAGAGATCTGTACAATATGAACAGAAAATTATTCCCTATATAATGTTCACTCACAATTAGCACAGTTTTGAAAGTGGCAAGTTCCGTTATACCAGTGTGCCACCACACAACTCTGCAGAATTTTAACCTAAGTTATAAGACAATTGCTTGGAGTTTTTTTCTCATTCGCTGCAAGACCTAAGCCTTTCAAAGCAGCCAGTCAATTATACTAGATGGAAAGGAAGTTGCCAAGGAAACACGTTTTGACTGTGCAACCCAATTTATTATTCGTACAAAATGGTTGCATGACATCGTGAAGGCATGTAGCGGTTATAAGCAACTTGTACATGTTGTGGTATTGTGCAAAGTTTGCAAGGTATTCAGTGAATTAAGCGTAAATTCAAATCCCTCAACTTTTGTTTGCATGCTATGGGAGTTGCCCATGCACAAACACATATATCACACTGTAAAAGGCACCCCCATCTAAAATAGTTTTGAAGATATTGAAGATTTTTATTAAAGTTTCAAATTACTTGTAATTGGCACACATTTTTGAATATATTAAATTATTCTGAATCAGGAGAAATTTTCAATGATAGGGCTATGACCATGGTACAGTTTGTATTTCTAGCTGTAGCCGTCTTCGAGAAATGCTGCGGAGAAGCTGTGGGCAGAAAGAGAGAGAGAGAAAGAAAGAAAGAAAATAAATGGAGAAAAATAATGTTTATGTTTTCTCACTCCTGTGTCCCACTGGCGAATCTGGCCACGGCAAGGAGCGAATCTGAAATCCGCGATATAGACTCGACAAGCTGCGATATTTTAGCATTCGGTTATTCTCCGATGACCAAGAGCTACACCATCACGTACAAATTGGTACGACCATATACGGCATGGGTGTGACTATATACGATATATAACTTCGACTAAAGTTTTGTCGTAGGCAAATTTTAAACATTTTGAATTTTTTTCTACCAGGCAGAGCATAACTGCGAACATGGACGACAGTATAAGAACTGTTACGAGGAGCTACGTTTGCCTACGATATTTTCATTCGCCCCTTCTCGCAGACCTAAGTTGTGTGGTGGCACACTGGTATAACGGAACTTGCCACTTTTAAAACTGTGCTAATTGTGAGTGAACGAATCTTGAATATCTTCATAGCAACTATAGCGAAGTTCATGTACGTGTATTCCATTCCAACTTCCACCGACGATTGCCTGTGTACTACTTGCGCATCCATTTTACGGTAGCTTTAAACATTACCTTAGTCTTAGAGAGGACGGGGCGCGCTATGACGCACGCCCCGCTTATTACTGTAGAAATTGTATTTTCAATCGTAAGATTATACATATTTTTGGTTTATCCTGAGCCTTCGACCCTCTGAAACCACACAGGAGATTTGGCGACCCCACTGTCTGAATCAACCGCTGTTATTTAGAAAAGGGTATTAAATATTAAATAAGTTTTCATTAAATATTGAGGGCCTTGATACCTTTTCCTACTCGTTAAATGGCAATTTGGATTATAATTGTCAGCATCATGCTGATAGCTTAAATGGGGCGCATACTACCAACGGTTGGCCAAGGTTTCAGAACGTGTTTAATATTCGATAAGATTTCGCTGACCTAGCTTGGATTGTGTTCTGTGCCCAGCAAGAGCACCTTGTCGTTGGCCACCCAGCTGTAAAAACCGTACCATAGTATATATATATATATATATATATATATATATATATATATATATATATATATATATATATATATATACAACAGAACAGCACTAACCAAGATAATTGACCCTTTCGCTATATACTGGTAGGTATAGCAGTATGCATAAATCTTTTGTGTAAGAATTATATCCCTTTCGAATCTTCTCGTTAAAACGTATATGTGAAAATGCAAAATTCTTTTTTCCCTCTTTCTTTTTCCTTGTTCCTGGTCCTGGTGTCATTTGTGTCATTTGTGTGGAGATAAAGCCATGTAATATAGTGCGCTGCCCCCGTGATAATAAGAGTCCTTGATATTGCATTGATGTGACGTACTAATCTACACGCACTGTGCGTTGGGTTCAGGATTGGGTCGATCATATTTGAGGTGTGCAACACACATCCGTTATTCACCCACCTAAACGCCTATATATTTGATTTTGCGTCTTTTTGGCTGATGATGCTGGCCAAAATTTTGCTCTGTGCATGCCTGGCGTTTACCCTACATCATGTATACAAACTCATGTAAGTAACAACATTTTTGCAACTTGACTTATACCAATACTGTCGGGCCCGGGTCAGTGGTTAGTTGTTTCTTTTAAAAATATTCAAGCCGTCCTGTGTGAGAATTTAAATTCCGTCGAAATTTTGTTTTGCTAGGTCACCCATGCCTAGATGATGGGTATGGGGAAGCTAGGTGGACAGACAGAAACACAGATACGGCCTAGCTAGGTGGGAAGGCAGGTAGGTAGGTACACTCCAGGAAGGAAAAGTTCTCGAGAGAACCTTTTATGGGTTCCCCATCTTGGTGTACAATCATAGTACCTTTTCAGATGTGACACGGGTCTTCAAAGAACCGAACGCTATGTCAGCATTCTTCGTAAAACCATATTAGAGGTTCTCTAAATAAACTTTCAGCCTTTTTCACGAACTGGCAAGCAAGTTTCTTCAATCAACCTTTTTTGGGTTGCTCTTCTAACCACATCCTCTCGAAATGTGATTATTGAGCAACTATGTGGACGCGTTGGAATCTACTGAACTTCTATCAGGTCTCTTCATAGTTCTGATATAAAAGTTTTGCGGTCAGGTTAGGCGGCTGTGTTATGAATTCTAGCCGTACCTACCTTTATATTTTCTTGTTTCGTATCTCACTTTCACAAGTCATCTTTTGATTGGTTAAACTATGTATGGCAATTTATATTACAGATTGAATTTTAAATAAATGTGATATAAAATTTAGTAATGTTTCCATAGAAAATTACGGAGATAACAGCACTCTTATCTCGAACTTATCACATACACGAATGTCCAGTTATATCAATTTACGTGTTTATAATTTGTGTTCGTGTACAGGGCAGAAATTGCGTGGCTGAGGAATCTCTCCCGATGATGAAAACATCGTTCCTGAGAGTAATTTTGGGCCGTTCGAATGTGCATGGTTGAAAGTTTTACATGGCGTAAAACAAGGTTGCGTTATGTTTCCAACTCTTTTCTCTTTCGTCATGTCTGATCTCGTGGACATGTTCAAGCACTAAGAATTACTTTGTGCTCAACTTCATTGCAAAGACCTTTAAACGAGCGCCATGCCTTACCATGAACCCCCTTTTCCCACAGTTTTACGTACACGGTGCAGCCTTACAAGTTATACTTGTCAACAGTAGGCTATTTCATTTGTTCCCCTAAAACAGCAAATCCTGTTATACCTGAGCATGATCCGCGAGGCGACTGGTACCATGTAGGCTATAAATTGCATTGTCCGTACGTGTACGTGAGTCCGTGCCACATCGGTTATTGGACGATAACACCACAACTATTTCAAGTCAGAATTTCAGATTGTGTCCACACAAGGGTGATGATCCTCTATGATGGCTCTGTTGGGCTTGTGTATCGCTGACTTTGACCTGTTTTTCAAGGTTAAATGGCAATTTTCAGAGACGATTCCCCAGGGGAGCGTTTGCTCCTCAGTAATATCTGGTTTTAGGCCTACAATAATTCAGCTTTGCCGACACTTAGGGCTGGTAGCAACTTAGCATATGTGATAAAATTTATAGGCCTAAGTGTCATCAATTTACGAGGAGGAGGCAACCGGCATAAATAGCCCTAAGACTAAGTGTGCTACTGTTAGGCCTACATTTAATTTTTGTGGAGGCTTCGTCTTTTTGTAGGCCTAAAGGCCTATCTAACAATAAGTTATATGAGGTGGAGGAGAAGAATAAGAGTTGCCAGCAAGCTAAGACGTGGCAATTCAAGTGGTTTAGTGCCTGACATATCACGTGATATAGACCGATATATTTTCAACATTGATCCTAAATAGGTAGGCTTATTCCCGAAAGCCAGAATATTTTAGGCCCACACATGGTGGTGCGGTGGGTACTTCCCGTACACGGCTATTCAGGTAGGCCCTGCGGTAAAGACCGCACAATTCCTCCTCGGTCGCTCCCAAAGCCCCTTTTTCCTTACTTCACTCCCAAAGACCCACGCATCTGAACTTGTCTCGCTGTGAAGGATTCCCCCCTACCCCCCCCCCCCCCATGTGACGTTTCTCTCAAAGTTGCATCAAATTCTAGATTCAAATTAAAAGTAGGCGTCTCTCTCTCTCTCTCTCTCTCTAGGCCATATCCAACCTGAATATCCCAGCCACCCTCCCCCCCCCCCCCCCCCCCCCCCGTCGGGAGTATACACTCTCAAAGACTGAGGATAGTAGGCTATAATGATCTGCCTGCATCGGGTCAAGTAATTCACTCATTGGGTCACAGGTCTCTGGACTGTAGTCCAACGACACATCAAGTTTGAAGTAAAGCATTGTAAAGTTAGACTTTCTGGTTTGGGCCTCTTTTTATATTTTTTATTATATTCTTTTATTTTGCTGCATTCGATTTTTAAGGGTCCGCTGGCGGGACCCTTTATGTTTCGGGTTCTCCGTCTGTCCGTCCGGATGTCACAATCATAAATCAATAAGAATGATAACTCACTCTAATAATACTTTAGACTAAGGGCCTATTTTATTTATTTACTCTCCTACGAATATATTGTTTGGGTATTGTTGTCTGCTTTTGTACTTCAATTCAGCTTTTACTGTTTCAGAAACATTACTCTAGCCCTTCTTTGGCAGGCGGCGTGTTGAGTGTAATTTTTGGGGGGTCAATTTATAGCGGTGACGTAAGTTCACTCGCCGAAGATGCCAATGATTGATAGTGCAGAGTAGACAGTGGGGCCTGTCTGTCTGATTAGATTCCGATTTCTCCTAAGTCACAGGTACATGTGCTCCCAGAATTCGAGACACGTGGAGGGCCCTGGCTTGACCTAAGTTGGTTTCGAAGCCGGCGCCTGTGAGTTTCTTCGATCGGGTTTGTGTATGATTGTGGTACATTGTACATTTTGACGTCCTCACTGGAA
This sequence comes from Hermodice carunculata, assembly GCA_964020975.1. NCBI lineage: Eukaryota > Metazoa > Annelida > Polychaeta > Eunicida > Amphinomidae > Hermodice > Hermodice carunculata. The sequence continues at coordinate 7,244,774 of OZ026617.1, forward strand.
TATTGCTTATAAGTTATGGAAAGTAAAACGCATTGTAATGTTTTGACCCGAAAATATGTTTGTCGCGGAAGCAACTGACTCCAAACAAGCGGCAACCACATGCAGACAGACGTGCAAATGTGTTTGGTGCAGCGCAAGTTCCATGTTGGCCCTCCCAGTGTCCCACTCCCGCGCCCTAGCGTTGGTCGCATGGAGATGACCGAGAAAGGGGGCAGTGCGATTAAGGGAAGAAGGGGCAGGGGGCCGGGTAGCGCCTTATTATAAAACATGCATTTCAAGATATGTACAATTCAATTTATCTTGAATTAAAAATAGCTCTACATGCGTATGGTTTAAGATATCTTAAATATAATTGAAGATACCTTAAATTGTATTTAAAGACAGACACGGACCCGGGGTGGGTCGGGGGTTCGTCAGGTGCGCCAGCTCTCTCTCTCTCTCTCTCTCTCTCTCTCTCTCTCTCTCTCTCTCTCTCTCTCTCTCTCTCTCTCTCTCTCTCTCTCTCTCTCTCTCTCTCTCTCTCTCTCTCTCGCGCGCGCGCCCCCCCCCCAAAGGAAAAGGAGATGGAAAAAGAGATGTGTTCCTGCCTCACCTCATGTGCATGGACATGTATGTGTTGATGAACCTCATTGACATATAAACCAATTTTACCATATGTTATATATATATATATATATATACCAGTCCGTAGAAACCACTTAACCTACTTAAGGAATGTATAGGTCTATATAACTTAATACAATTGACAAGCACTTCACATTTGAAGGAGATATAAGTCTTAACTGAAATCAAAGAGGCCAGTTATTACAACACTGCAAATAGTGCAGAGAATGCCCCGTTTTTTAAAAAAATATTGGTGAAAGATTTTACTGTTTGGCTATATTTGCTATTGACGAGACAAAAGAGTCGGAATGAGCAAAAATGATGATGATGTGCTCTATTTTAATTCCAGGTTTTTATGTATTGTTGAGAAACTGGAAAAAATGTAAAAGGATTGAATCGGCTTTTTTCCAAAAGAGAAAAAAAAACCTTGAGTGAATGGATAACCAGACTGTAAGTTAACACCATAGTCTTTCTTAAGACCCTTTCTTAGTTAGGCCTAATTCGTTATAAAATAAAATTGCTAATGAATATTATAAATAAATGAGGGGGCGGTCACAGCTTCGAGCAAAAACAAGCCAGGCCGCGAAGCGGTTCTGGAGAGGAGTGAAGAAAGGGTCTTTTAATTTTCGCAGAGTTCCGGTCGCATCCGTATGACGGTGCTCCGGTGCCGGTCGAAAAACACACCGGCCAGGCAACAGCCACCCAAACACGCAGGTGCACTTTATTGACACTTGTTGTAACAGGTCTGCGGCCGGGCAACAGTGTCGGAGGACCATGAACTGCCCTGGCAGCTGTGCTACAGAAGTCTGGGCGACATCCAATAGACGAACAAAGTCGAAATTCATGTTGCATCATACAGCCAAATGTTAGCAAGGATAGTGAATTTACAAGCTTATCCGCAGGGACTACATAATAGATCTATTGCATCACGCTGCATGTAGAATACAATGGTGTAAAATAGATAATTATGTGCTTTTCATATTTACTGTCAATATACCCTAACATATAAAGTTTACTTGCATCTTGTATGATCTACTTAGCAGAAGTGTCCAATTCCAATGCCAATGGACAAGCTTCTTATTATAGGACTACTGGGCAACTTAAACTTGTTACTCGGCTGCATATTGCCAAAGCTTCTGTGCTACTGTTCACAGCACCGTTATGACAGTAGACCTACCTTGCTTGGCCATCGCCGTTTCATCAAAGAGCACCCATGTATTCCCTGGTCGCCTTTTTGCCCGACTTAGTTCATAAAATGTACAATGCAACATGAATTTCGACATTGTTCTGTGTTGGATGTCGCCCAGACATAGGACCTATATATTGTATTTGTCCTTTTTCGTCCAGAACCACTCCCTGGTAGTCATTACCCTATTCCGTAGTCCGAGCTCCCTGCACTCCATAAGCTAACCTGTCACTGTGTAGCCTGTATACACAGGAATTACTATTGTCACGTTCTTCTGTAGAATTTTGACATAGGCTGTATTGGCCCAAATAAATTTAAGGGTATTCAGTGGGTAACTGCTCAGAACATGTTTCGGAGCCCCGTACATGTCTATCTGCATAGCGGCTCCTTGTCTAAGCTGCACATTCAGCAAAGACAACCCACATAATGATGAATAAATTCGAACGTGGCAAAAGATAAATTAGCCAAATAAGTGAAGTTTTGCTTATAAACGCATAGCTTTAATATGAATATAGACTATCAATCAAACCCAACATAATTACTAAATAGTATAGCACAAGTTCAGATAAGAATAATTTGAGCCTAAAAGTAAACACTTTTTAAAGAAAACAAAACATTTAGTTTGATTCTTGTATTGGCTATAAAGTTTTAGTATCGCTGTTAATGTGATTATATTTTAATTAAAGTTCTGAAATTTGGCATACATCTAAAATAGGATTTTAAACAATAAAAATCAGATTTTTCTTTATAGTGTCAAATCAAGGAACACAACGCTCTTCAAAACTATTTCAAATTTTTGAAAAAGGGCTTTGTTCTAACTGAACCTTTTTTTTCAGACATTTTAATTTATTTAATCATCCTGTAAATTATGAGCTGAAACGTTTATTAACAAGAGGATCATGATGATCCTGTGGTCTGCTGACTGAAATCTGCTTTTACAATATTGCAATACACGCACTGCAGTCTCTATAGCTCCATACATGTACAGTGGTAACACTCAAGCATCGGTATATTAGAAGAAGTCGAAATTGTAAATACACAAGTACCTCCCGCTGTGCCCAGGTAACATATTTAATTGACGTCAAAAGAGGTAATGTGCAAAAGGGGAAAGAACATACATTTTCAACATGTTTCAACAAATGTCCAAGTTACCCAAGACCTAACAAAAATAAATGTGTGGTTCTGATAACATGGCAGACCCTACTAAAAAGGACCAAACCTAAAATTAATGGAACAAAAAAGTACATTTAAGCCGCCCTAGCTTCACGAATAAATACTGGTCAACACAGGCCAGTGCTACAAATTCAGTCAGACCTAAGTGGCCCAAAAATGTCCGTAAGGAGGTCTGGGGGCATTACCGCCACGCCCCCCCCCCCCCCCCCCCCATTTTGAATTTGAGCATGCAAAATGGTTTATGTGGGGAGTTTCGAGTATCTTGCCTTCACATGGTTGACGACAACACAACGTTTTAGTCATTATTGTAATGATTTGGCCATTTTCCCTCAGATTGTACAAAAATCTGATGAAAATTAGCAAAAATTAGTAACAAAATAAATTTTAAAAATATCGCCATGTTATCTACTTTCCATGGTGGACCACAACATGAAAATAGCAGAAATGCAAGTATGAAATCGGGATAAATATTACGTTGCCTTGCACAGGTTTGTGGCTGAAATGCTTTAATTATTTATGAATTAAGATTGATCTAAATTTTCAATGAATTAATATATAAATAAATATAAGCACCAAAGGCGTAATTTTTATAACTCCAGGGATCATATATATATATATATATATATATATATATATATATATATATATATATATATATATATATATATATATATATATATATATATATATATATATACACACACATATATGTATATAAATTCCAGGTCCCTGATAACAGTAAGATACTTAAACTATAAATATATAAAGCGGTCCCTCTCCAGTACTCCCATCTCATGCATCAAGATTGATTTCACCTTTTTTTTGAAAATGTTCTTACATTTATTTAATACACCCTGGCAGGTTCTGCATGGGAATATGTATAATCATGGTACAGTTGTACCTGTAATTACCAACTGGCCAAACTCTGTAGCATTTTTAAGAACTGGGATGCAAAATTTTGCTACAATGCTCCAGTTGGACAACCTTGGACCAGCTGCAACATGCGACAGACCAGGAAAATCACCCAACAAACAACCACCCGCAAAAAAAACAACAAAAACAACAAAAAACAACAAAAAAAACGGTCGTTCAAATCATCCGTAACCAAGACGAAGCTAACATAGAAAAGCTGACCAACGTGTGCCGTTATTTTGCAGTAAAATCAACTCAAACACAGCATTTTATTTCAACTTGGGCCGGGGAAAAAGCATAGCGCCACGTTGGCTGCGGCATCGGTATCTAGTATCGCTAGGTTTCAGGTGTCCGTTCTCCGAGTTACCAAAACAAACAGTCATCCACGTATTTTTAAAAAAAGACTTACAATCTAAACTTTAATATGCTCGCTTGGTTGTGTCTGAAGCAGTTATTGTCGTTAGTTATAAATCAAAATGCAACACGAAGGCATATTCATAATGCACCGTTGCACGCACATTGAGCGCCCATTTAAACATCGCGCAATGCATTGTGGGAAAGGAAAAGCACAGGAAATCGTGGCCACGTGTTTTCACCACGGTTCCAGGTGTCCGTTATCCGAGTTACCAGGGCAAACGGTCATTAAAGTACTTTTAAAACATGACGTACTATCTTAACTTTTATCTGCCCGCTCGATTGTGTCTGAAGCAGTTATCATCGTTAGCTACAAATCCAAATGCGATACGGCACGCTCGACTGCCATTTTGAACATTGCGCAATAAATGCATTGCTTGCGGGACAGTCTCACAAAAGTACACTTGATTGGGATTTTCCACTATTTGGCATTCCTGATCGGTTCCAAATGTGATGTTAAAGTTGAACAAAGTGTTCACTCTTAGGCCAACAGTGTGTGTGTGGGTGGGTGGGTGGGTGTGATGCTCTAAGGTTGGTAGAATCAATGGAACTCTTGCCAAGGTAATGTGCAACATGGTGATGAACTGTTCATTTATTAGAAAATCCCTGATACGTTTTTGCTTTTAGAGTAAATCAGATTTTATTTTATCAAAATCAGATTGTTAATTTTAGATAAATATCCATATGAACTGGAAATTTGGTACAAATAAACACCTATTGCCTGCAATGAATTCAAAGGTTAATAATACGGTCTATTGACTAACATGTTAGCATTACAAGTATTTTATTCGTTTCTTTAGATTATATTGGGACTAGAACTACTAAATTTGGACAACTGATAGTCTACCGAACTGTCCCAAAATCTTAAAATGAACTCATTCAAAACTGGTTGGACATTGGCTTCAAATGCTTTATTTGTTTGTTCTGCTGGAGAACCCCCGATTGGTGACATTTCGATGTACTATAGGGGATCCATTTGAAATTAATATGCTTGAACTAAACTAAAATGTTTTATTCTTGTGTTTGGCAAAGTCTTTCCCTTGGCTTGGAGAGACAGCTGCAGAACCAGACGCCCGGACCATGTCACCTTGTGTCAGGAATAGGTAAGAGAATTTTCACATTGTCTACAACAATGTATACCACCTCCATCAACTCTTGCGATTTCGGTGCATAAGTTCACTTATTGTTGGCTGTATTGATACATTGATATTTTTCATTTCAGTTTAAATGATTTGGGAGGATTTTGTGGGGGCAGTCTTTCAAGGCCCTTACTTAAGCCTTTGGTCACCAGTTCTTCCTCAGGCGGGTTTGTATATTTTACGCGCAATCCACGTAATGGAAAGTTGTTTGTTCCATGTTTTTACATTGGATGGGAATGCGTGTAGGGCTACACATATGTAGGGGCCACTGGGAGGAAGGGCTGTTAATATACCATTCCCCCCTCCCCCCCAAAAAAGAAAAATAATATAAAAAAAAATAAAAACACCCCCTTCATGATAATGATAATGATAATGATAATGATAATGATAATGATAATAATAATAATAATAATAATAATAATAATAATAATAATAATAATAATAATAATAATAATAATAATAATAATAATAATAATAAACAGGCATGCACCCTCGTCGCCAACATTGGATATGTGTGTGAGGATTCTTGGAAGTGTGAGGCCGATGGTATCAGATACCCGGACTCCTTTTATTTAGATATTATGATGGGGAAAGGTATTTATCTGATTTGTTGTGTCTCCCTGTGCAACGGGGGGGGGGGGGACATTTTGTTGTTGCGTCCGTTGTTGTTTTTTCTTCTTCTTCTTTTTCTTCTTCTTCTTCTTCTTCTTCTTCTTCTTCTTCTTCTTCTTCTTCTTCTTCTTCTTCTTCTTCTTCTTGTTGCGTGCATTGCGGACGCAATGACTCAAGAAAGATTTAACTTGGGAAGTTAAAATTTTTGTGAAGATGTTCCTATATAAAACCTTGCTTGGGATTGCACATGGGTGACCTTGTCATATTTTTCAAGGTCACATGGGCATGTCATGTAAAATTGACGCGGATGCAACAACTCTGCAAGGATTTGACTTAGGAGGTTAAAATTTGCATGTTTATGTACCACAATACCAACTGGGTTGGGATTGTAGATGGGTGACCTTGGCCTATTTTCAAGGTCACATGGCCACATTTTAAAAATCATTGCAGATGCTCTCGAGAAAGATTTGTCTTAAAGAGGTTGACATTTTGTGTGATTATGTTTCTATGTAAGACTTTTGTAAGACCTTGCTTGTGACTGCAGATGTATGACCTTGACCTATTTTTCAAGGTCACGTGGGCATCTTGTCAAAATCAATGTTTCGAAATGTCAATAAAGAGTGTACCTTCACCATATCTGTAGATCATTGAAATCGTTATGCCTATTTATAAAAATTAGGGTGACAATAATAAGGGTGCACGGGGAGACATTTGATTTTCTGTCGGAAAATCAGCCTGTTCTGGTTTATGAATATATTTACACTGGGACACCCATTTAGAGCAAAGCATACACAAACAATACCGTATACATACAATGCACAATATAAAGAGTAAGACTACAAATATG
>OZ026617.1:7251859-7303859 GCA_964020975.1 Hermodice carunculata
AATTCAAAAGTAAATTACATATATGACGATGACAAGCAGAAACAAATCACTGGATAAAAAATTTCTTGAACGATAATTCGCAGCATCATCAGCTCTTTGAATAATGTGCGGAATGCCATTCCACATGATTGGTTCATTACAGGCCAAAAATTTGTTGAAAATGCTTTCTTGACAGAAGGTATTAACGCATCTGGAGAATTAGCACAACGAGTTTGGTAAGTATTTGTTTGGGAAATAAAATTCACCTGGTCACACAATATTAATAATAATAATGATAATAATAATAATAATAATAATAATAATAATAATAATAATAATAATAATAATAATAATAATAATAATAATAATAATAATAATAATAATAATAATAATAATAATAATAAATAATATACCTTATTTGTTTTAAGAGGATGGAGAAAATAGCTAATGGCCAATGCAAACCTCTCTCCTCGGTCACACAGGTAGTTTGGTGCGAGAACGTTCACACATTTAAACAAAATTTAAAACTACATACCACGATAAGTTATATCATACAAAGTCATCTTTATGTTAATATTACTGGGGCGGATCTAGAATTTTTCAACAGGTGTTCGAAGATGTAGGTCGCGCAGCGACCGAGCTGGGGGAAGGCTGTCGGAGTGGGGCTGGCCCCCTTCCACTGCAGGAACTTTTCACAATATTAAAGGGAAAATAACGCACTCTGGTGTATTCTGGTGGTAAAATCTATCATAAAATATAAGGTTAAAAACTTACTTTAAGCTGATTAGATATACATTATCAACCCCGAGGATATAATAAATATAATTTTTCTTGGGGTATAGATGTTCACGCCCCCCCCCCCCCCCCGATCCGCCACAGTATTATACATCAATTGTACAAACTGTCATGAGCAGTGTTTCTGGTTGGGACATCATGATTCTGGGCTTGCAGGAAACCCCGTGCAGGAAACCCCGAGCCGGAAAGCGGCGAGTGGTTTCCTTGCGCAGAATCGTAATGATTGAGTCCCAACCAGAAACACGCACAAATGATGGTTTGTGGTTATCCCATTATGTTTCTGTGGAATATTCTGTTTAAGTAGACAACAAATGATAGTTCTTTGGCAAAAGAAAAAAAAGAGGCCAGAGATACGTGGAAAAGCATAACCACCCAACACTGCCATCCGCGGATGAATCGGTCTATTGTTCTAGAAATGTAATGCAGTGCTATGTGATATGGAAAACAGACGTGATAGCCGTAACACATACATTTATTACCCTCCCAAGGGCCCCGTTATGGAATAAAATAAAAGACAAAATGTATTTTATTCAGAAGATGGCCAATGCTTGTCTCTAGGTACACCCCGCACTTGCAGGCCTTTCTCACTTAAATATTGATATTCCTCATTCCGTACAACGCACGTACGTTTAAACTGACATACAGTCAAATATGAATTTATGGTCCAGATCATGCCCGAAGCTTTGTAGGCCTATTTTTAAAGTGGTAGGCGCAAGTTTGAGAAGTGAAGGCATATGTCTACATTTGCATGTCTTTGTTTTGTACAGATGACGGATGTGAGGATCTAACTATATTACCAAACGGACAAGCACTTATATCAGCTGTAAGCATGTCATTTCTTTTTAATTGCATTAGAAATATTATAAGTAAATAATTTACAATTGATTCGGCAGAACATTGTACTGATTTAAAGAGGGAGGGAGTGAGCATGCAAATCCATGAGACAGAGAGAGAAAGAGAACAAAAAAACAAGACCTCTATACAAAAGGCCTATTCATTATAGGGTACATGAGGGGGAAACGGGACACTTAAGCATTTTCAGGCACAGAACAAAATAATGAATTCATATTGACTCTTTATGTCTACAAGTTCTGAAACAGCGTTGATTTTTGTGCTAAAATATATATATTTTTTCAAAAATATTTAAAAAAGTCAAAAGTTACATCCTTTTAAAGAAAATGTGTTCCATGTCCCGTTTCACCCCATTGCACGGGGTGAAACGGGACAGACATGTGGGGTGATTTGGGACATTAAATTCCCGCCCCTTTGCCCCGGTGTATATGAGGGTAAGTTGGGGTAATATGGGCCCGCTAGCAATATACACCCAGTATGCAAGTAAAACTTGAAGATAGATGAAAATAATCAACCTGTTATATTCTTTACCTATAAAGTATTGTAAAATGCACAATTCTGTTGCAGCAGTCAGATATGATTAAATTTTTTGAAAAAGAATAAATTGTGCCCATATTACCCCCATGCCCATATTACCTGCACCTACCCTGCACTGAATAATACAGTGTTCATGTTTTATGAATTTCTGGCAAAACCATTCAAAAATAGACCTGGAAAAGTCATCAACTCTCCACAGCATAGCCCACTTGGTAAATTTTATTTGCTTGATTACATATTTATATGATTCCTGTATATGATAGACAAATAAATGTCACATTTAATGGCTGAGGAACCCAAATGACAACATTTGTAATTTTCTGAAATTTGATGGCGAATGGAACATCTAGCACACCATATCTAACCAAAGTCTCCTCCAGGAGAGAGAAATACTTGTCAACTTGAGTATTATTCATTGATTGAGCCCTAGCTAGTGACAGGGGTTCTGGCTTCCTTACTGTTATATTGGGATGTCGGTTCCTGAATCCACACCACCAATCATAACCTGCCAGTTTAGTTTTGCTTGAAAATCCTGTATTTAAACCATTCAGCTCTGCATATTCATAAGCAAGTGCCCTTACGTCATAAGGGATCAGGCCAAAACCTCTGGATTCCATTAAGAGAATGTGTTCAACAAGTTGAAATTCATCAGCAATACTGAGTATTGTTGCGCCACCAAGTAAGGATTTCCCAGGCGTTCTTACTTTAGCATTTGTATGTCTCTCAAGGGTTGATTTTGGGATATTGAAGCGCCTTGACACTTGCCTCAATTTTTGCCCTCCTCTAACTTGTGCAACAGCAGCTGACAATTGTTGCTGTGTATAAGATTGTGCCCTGCTGGACTTCCGATGGTACAGCCTTGGCATATTGTAGGTGTTATAGCGCAGGTCGGGAAACTGTAAAAAAAAAAAGTTTGAAATTTTGAAATTTGTTATGAAACCATAGCGAAAAAGTTTCCTCGACATCAATTATATATTATTATGAGGGATAGGCCTATTGGGAACTCCGCGCCTATGCTATTAAGAATTTACTGGGAATGAATCTACAATTTTTCAAGTGTATGTAATTTGTTTTCCGTCAATTATTAAACATTCGTGCATTTAACTCCCACTGTGAAATAATAGACCTATAATGCCGAATTACGATAATGTAGCTTATGGCCTACTTGAAACTTTTTGGGCAAATTATTGACGTCAGTTACAATTTATAAAAAAAAATGAAATGAAGAATCTATGGGGCAGTTCATATATTACGTAACACTCTTTTCACCACTGTTTTCCACACCTGAACCCCTTTTAACGCCCTGGAACACTTTGCCAAACACCATATCTAGAATAAAGATCACAAATTTCTAATTTTATCTCTTGATTCCTTATGGGCAATGATTGAAAAGTAGAATAAATTATGTTGATGAAGTGTAACAAACAGGTTTTTCTCGTATGTTTATAGTGGGAATAAAATTACTTAGGCTTATTTCAAATGGCAATCGAACAAAATAAAAAGGTTATTTGCCAAATTCCAGGAAATAAATTATTCATTTCCCAGGTCCCGGGAATTATCCATTTCCCAATTCCCAGTAAATAAAATACTACTTTTCCAATTCCCAGGAAATAAATAGGCACTTTCCCAATTCCCAGTTTAACCCATGTATACACCCCCTTTGGTATGTCCGTATGCCATAATGGGCGATACTCAGCCGATACCGAGTCAACAGCTATACTGCAGATACATATTAAGTGAAACGGCATTAAATTAAAGTTTAATGGGCCTATGCATTGATTTTTATTCATTGTAACGTGAAGAGTTAATTAATTTCAAAAGACCCCCCCCCCCCCCGCAATGGGCCATAACGCCACCAGCTTAGACACCCCCAAGCGGACAACCATATGTTCCGTTTCCCCCTCTTAGAATTTTACACTTGGGGGGGGAACGGGACAGTGACCTTGACAGACGATGTGTCATTGTATTTCGACCTTTTGAGTCTACTTCACTTCAAACAAACCATTTTCATCCACTTTCGGCACTTAACCCTTCAAAATTGAATGTAAAAAAAAAGGGAAAATGAGTTAGAGGCTTACAAATAGCACATGTACTCAGTTGCAACCCTTAGTATTTTCCTTTTTACAGTACCATCTACTGGGAGATACTCACTTGCCTCTGCTCCTCCGTCAGCCGTGTCAGCGCCAAAGCACCCCCTACCGTTGATATTTAGAAAAAAATGATCAAGATTCCAGACAAAAGTAATCCATAGGTCGTATGGTTAGACTTATCTAATTATTTAAGATTTTATAGGATCTGTCCCGTTTCCCCCTCTGTCCCGTTTCCCCCACATATACCCTATATAAAGATAAAATCTTCGTCAATGAATTATTTCCACGTACCTTGTCCTTGCCCATAGTTTGTGTTAGACTCGGAAGACCTCGTTTGGAGAAAAAATTTCCTTTGGAAATTGTCGTCTTTAATAAATGGAGGGAGAATGGAACAGGCGACGAGTTTGTGAAGAAAACGAGGTCTGAGCATGGCTGAAAGTAGCCCCAAGAGACCTTTCCACGCTCTGTAAGCTTGCGGTTGAAAGCTTACAGTGCGTGGGAAGGTCCCTTGGGGCTAGGATATGGTGGGCCTAAGGCTAAAGGCACTGTGACGTCGTCAGATAGAGCTTGTGTCTGTACGAACTCCATCTGACGACGTAGTGCCATTAGGCCCACCATCTCCCATCTTGTTAGCACGAATGATTGACTGCACAGATGAATACACAATACTATTTTTGCATATAAGGCCGAATGTGGCCCATTGCAGCCGATGCAGGCACAGATGTTCCAGGCTCACCTCCTCCCCCCCCCCCCCCCCCCCCGCGTATATTTGCACGAATGCTTGAGTCTTGACTGAACGTTACGAGCGCCTGTGGTCTATACGGTGGCACTGTTCATATCCACTAATTGACACCGCGTGACCCGCCCAGTTTTGGTTTACAAACAAAATCGCAATTCCAGTGCAATGGTTTGTGATAACGTCAGGGTCAGGGATAATGACACTATTTAATGTCACCGGCCGATCGTTCTTCCGGACAGACAGCGCCCTCTTCAGACCGCGGTGTGAACCTGTCGGCCATGCCCAGAACCCGTTTGGTTCGTCAACTTATTCGGCCGTGCTCGTTTCGCCCTCAATCTACTAAAGACAGCAGTTACAAAGGAAAACTTTCATACAAACGAGCTCTCCCCATTCTAAGTTTGTGTTAAAACTACCACGCAGAATTTAATACCACTCGGCGACCTGTTCTAGGCTCTAATCCTCCCAGCAAAGTGGTTGTCTGGAATTTCATGCCTACTGTCAGTGTCAGTACTGACTTTGGTTTAAACATATTTCATTCGCAAAAACAATTGGTCAACAGCCACCATGCCTACACGAAGGCCTCTTGTACATGAATTGACAAAGCAGCAAAAAGACAATGATTTGATCTGTCAAGGTCACTTATAGTCAAATGTCATTTGACCTTTCCAGGTCCAACAATGACAATTAAATGTGAAAGCCCCCGATAAAAGTACGTTTGTCATTTCCTACTCATATTCAATAATGCTGGTTTGCTAAATAGGCCTAGGGGCCTACACCATTTCCAGATTTAAGCCACGATTACTTTTGTCGATCGATAAAGATCAGTGCATCTATCTGCATTCATTCAGGAGGGGTAACTGTCATAGCTGTCAACTCGCTCGTTTTCACTCGAGTTTCCCGTTTTGGAGACTCGAAAGTTCTGAAAATGACAGGGATTTTGCGGCAAAATTGACTTTTTTTTTTATTTCATGCTCTTTTTACAAAAACCTCCCAGTCACGCATCTTTGTAAAATCAAGAATAATTTATTACTGTTCCCTTCTTCCCAAGCGTAAGAATCTTCTTTTTGTAAAATTTTATTATCATGAAATCAAGACTAGGCTATGTACATGAACACCAAGGCCTAACTGTCCTTGGTTTATATGCAGGATCTACCTCCCGTATCATACCATTATCCCCACAAATCTGGCCGACTATTCCCACTCACTGCCACTTAATCCTAAATCCCCTCCCCCACTGGGGTTAATGTCACTTACTACAGTATGCTTATGCAAAATCAATAGGGCCTATTCTTTATGCCTTAATTAAATACCTGAAACGGTGAATTAAAATTAAAAGATTAAATTATCCAACACGCACAAAACCACTGTATGACTGTGTCCTGTGAACTTGAGAATGATATCAATGCCACCTTTGTTTGAAACCATCATCATCGTTGCTAATATGAGCATATACCCTAACCGATTTGTCAAAAATCAGAAAATGACATCATCACCATATATTGAATAAATTGGTGGTGATCACATCCATGTACATTTACAATAAGCCAAAAGAAGATCCAGCTTATCGTTTAGGAGAAAAGGTCCAGAAAAGTGAAAACATACAAAGAATTTTTAAACAGCGAAAAGTAATCACATGCCACTTGCTGAACAAATTAAGCTCTATAGGTACCCAGTTGTGTCCCTGAGTAATTTAAAAGAAATTGGCTTAGAAGATTTTTTAAGGTTTTGCCCTCAAAGGACTCCCACAGAATAAAAAAAAATAATAAATAATATTCAAAAATAGCCGGAGCGTGACCATTTGAACAAAAATGGTAAAGACCCACCCCAGGTACATCCCCAGCAAGTTTGCAATGAATCCGGTCAACGGTTTTGGAGGAATCAACAATGTGACTTGCTATTGTTATCCCCGTTGACTTGAATTGTAATCAATGGAAGGTGTCACCTGAGCTAAAAATCCCTTTATTTCATGTATTGTAGGTCCAGCATCCTGGGTCCAGCATTTAGGCCTATATTCTCTAGTCTAGAGAGTCTTGAGCTGTCAAGTGCGCTTGGCTTGAGATGAGGAGAGTATATGTAGTGCTGCGTAGTACTACTAAAGTACTGAGTACTACTAGGCCTATTTCACAGAACACACACACACACACACACAAAACCGAAGTAGACAGAGAAACGATTATACTGTAGTCCTTCCAGTAGACACTGTGGAAACACATTGAGGGGAACGACGCTGGGAAAAAATATTTACGGTTGCAACACTGGGGCTCTGAAGGGGGCGGGGGTCCAGGTTCGTTGCTCCCACAAGTTATTTGCACAATATTTCCTGCTCCCTGGTCCAAAAGATGCATTGTACTCCATGGCCCCAAAAATGCATGGTGCTCCCTGATCCCACAAATTCTGATCTAGGCTTGTGTTCCGTGCCCTCAAACAAATATAAGTCTGTGGTCCATGCTCCCAAAAACACTTTTTAGAGTCTCAGCTCCACTTCTGATTATACCAATGGGCCTATCTACCCCCCACCCCCACCCCCCAAAAAACGTTTAGCGCCTATAACATTTTTATGTACAATTATTGGCCTGTCATTAGGTTAATTTCACAGTTCCCTAGAGGATGTGTCTCCAAGGTATCGTGTCTACTGAAAGTAGGCCTATATGTAGTGTCCAAGTCATTCTTTCTCTTTAATTATTTTGTAGGGACTACAACATTACGCCAAAGGACGTCTGTTGACTCTCAATCTTGATAAAGTCAACAACAGCTTGTCCCCGATACAGATCGAAGGTGACTTTAACGAGGACAATCTTACTCCGCATGGACTCAGTACCTGGACTGACCAAAATACCGGTAGTATCAGCTGATGCCACTAAAATGTGATCTTTCTACAAGCCTTTTAATGACGATATGATCAATAAACACCGTTAAACCAGATACTAACTTTTCAAAATAAGCAAATGTAGAATGCCAACAAGAGATCACTTCCCTTGGCCCTTTTTTTTTGCTCATTGCACGCATAGCAATATAATTCCGTTCCCTTACAGTAGGCCTACAATGCACACTTATAACGAACTACTGATTAATGTTGCAACCAGTGGTCCAGTGGTGTTTGAACAGTTCTGGTTCCACAAAAGTTTGCAAAATATACCCATCAGTAACTTCTTCAACCAGGTTTTAATACAACATAATTACATAGTTATCAAATTGTTCTTATCTGAACCTGTATTATACAAATTTAGTTATTATGTTTTGTTTGACAGGTATTCTTTCATAATGAAGCTCTCCATTTATAAGCATGCTTCATTTATTAAGCTAATTCATCATTTGCCACGTTCATATTTATTCATTATGTGGGTTTCTTTGCTGAATATTTAGCACAGACAAGGAGCCGCTCCTCAGAGAGACATGTACGGTATAGGCTCCGAAACATATTCTGAGTAGTTACCTGCTGAAGACCCTTTAATTTATTTGGGCTTATACAGCCTATGTCAAAATTCTACAGAAAAACGTGAACAATATGGACAATAGTACCTCCATAATTATGTATATAGGTTAGACAGTGACAGGTTAATAGCTTATGGAGAGTAAAATATTCGGACTGCAGAATACGGTAATGACTACTAAAAACTTGTTCTGGACAAAAAGACACAAATACAATAGATATTTGACATGTCACAACAGTTCACACTAACATTTATACATCAGTTCATATTTTAATGTGTGTTTCCGCTTCGCTTTTAAACTTCGCATCGAGCATCTTACTCTAAGGTTCAACATTTTGTATTCTGAAATATCGAATACATCTTTCAGTAGTTGATAGTTGACGACCACAAAACAACAGTGTTGGATTTTACTGTTGATGTTCTATATGTTTGTTCTACGTCTACAGGAGAAGTAACACTTTTTGTGGCCAATCACTCGCCAGTTGGTGAAACAGTGGAAGTTTTCAAGTATAACCCCAACACTCCTCGCAAAGTGAAGTTCGTGAAGACAATTCAAGACCCAGCATTTGACTGGTATGTTATCATTGTGTGAAATTTGAATTTACGTACAAACTTTTGCCCTTACCCTCCCCCGCCCCACACACACGAATACACAATAATAAGAGTAATAAAGCTAATACAGTTGTTGCCCCACATATTCTACATATATGTTTTGTATGATGTTTTGCACATAATAAAAGAATATACGACATGATTTGGTATTTTCGATAAAGGAAGCTGTTTGATAGAATATGTGAGAAGCATAGTTTTTTTCTTTCCATGTGACGGTAGATCTTTACAGGTAAAGTTGGTGCATACAATCACTTCGGAGGTATTATCTTATAACTCCATTTGTACATGATCACGTGATGAATTGACTGAATCAGTTTGATTCGGGCCCAAATATTCCATGCCCAAGTCCCCTCCAGTTACACATACACTGAACAGACTAAATTATCATGATTGAAAAAATCGTTAAAAAGTCAGGAATCCACAGCAGTGCTACCTGGTGAACAACTTCGCTTAACCCTTTCACAAGGAATACATACACCAAGTTTCAGCTTAATCTGAGTGACGGTTCTGGAGAAAAAGTCGAAAATAGCAAAAACACACAAAAAAATATTTTAAAAAATCGCAGCTCCACCTAGTGAACAAATTAAGAACTAGGATTTCATTGAAGTGTTTCTGCGTGATGTTAAGGCAATTGGGTGGGCGGAGTCAGAGATTTTTTATGATTTGCCCTTAAAAGAAAATCCAAACATTACCGGAGGTTGACCATTTAACAAACTCAGTAGAGACCCACCCAAGGTACATTGACACCAAGGTTGAAGTGAATCTGGCTGAAGGTTTTGGAGAATAAGTCGAAAATGTAATTGAGAACCCATGTGCATGGAAACCGAATTCAAGACCACAAGACAAAACTGTTTTGTCATATCTATAATCCATATCTTGATTCGTTAATCTGCTTTACGAACGGAAATCTCACATTTCGAGGCACATGTGACCTGGACAAATCACTGTTGGGGCTGTCGAGGCCATTTACTGCGTCAGTGGTTCACGCAAAATGGCCTCGACAGCAGGCCAGTGAGTCATTGCGTCTGTGTGAATCGAAATGTGGGTGTTCAGTACTTATATTTACATTTTTTCTGAACAAATATCAGTTTAAAATCTACCCAAAAGGCGAAACACTTAAAATCTTACTAAATTCACTCACAACCGCTTCGTTGTAGTGGGAGTTAAGGTATTAGAGAGAGCAACGATAAGTTATGGTTGTTCTCTCTAACACCTTTAATACTCCCAGCAAATTATGACGTCTAACGGGAATCAAAGACACTGACACATAAAATACAGTTCTTGAGAGAAATATTTTATTCAATGTTTGGGCAGGGAGTTCTAACGTGTAAATTATTTTTTTTTCTTGGTTTTTTTTGTTTTGTTTTGGTTTTTTTTTTTTTTTTTGGTATTTTTGTTTTTTTGTTTTTGTTTGTTTGTTTGTTTGTTTTTTGTTTTTTCATGTTTATGTCCTTCCTGGGTTATGTCATGTTGACAAAAGTAGTGTCGCATCAATGGATATATTAGTGCGCAATGCTATTCGCCGTACGTAGTTCATGACCTTGCGTTCACGAAGGCATGACGCGAAGGAAAAATTCTATCTCTCTAATGTTAAATTTTTGACCGAATGTAAATATTGTAAAGTGATCGGTGTGTCATTTTCGGTTGGCCTGTCTGTGATTTTTGTTCCCCGCTCCACTTAAACAAGGTACGCTCTGGTTTTACCCATCAGTAAAGTTTATACAAACCTTGTATCACTTTGCACAGGTATTAGGCCTACTCGAGAAGTGTGGACTGTCAGTACAAGTGATCTTGACTGGGTCCACAGAGTTCAAAGCAGTGGATCCACTCGGATCCATGTATTCAGAGCATGACACATGACGGTGCCATTAGATAGAGAAAGGATCTTGCCATTTGGCAATGAGCTATGGAGACCTCCATGAATTAATTAATGTGATTTTGCCAAACATCAGAAGTGGCAGATTACATGCAAAATTAATACACATGCAGGCGTAATATTGTAGAAATCAAGTATGTTTAATTTGTTTGGGAATACATGGTACCTTGAATTTGCTGATCGTGTTAGGCTGCTCATTGCTCAAACTAAACTCTCGTCTTATTTCAGCATTAATGATCTGGTGGCCACAAGTAATTCTACTTTCTACGTCACCAATTTGGTGTACAGATCTGGTGCCTGGGCCCATCTTCAGCTCCTGTTGATGGCCAAGTGGGGGTCTATCGTTTTTTACGACGGAAAGAGAGGGACTCAGGTTGCCAAGGGATACATGCCTAATGGCATTAACATATCGCCCGACAACAGGTACTTTCTATCAGTCATTTCGATTGGCAGTAATAGTGTTAATGATCGACGATGCAGATACTATTTTAAATGTGATCAAAGTATTATAATCAGATGTCGGTATGATTATGTTTAACTTGTATCAAACCAACCGTTACTGGCGTTAGGCATACAACACTTCTTCCGAAGTGTGGTAGGCCCTATATATATACAGTAAAACCTCTCTAACCGAACACCTCCGTATACCGAACACCTCTCTGTAATGAACACCATTTTTCGGTCCCAAATATATTCTTTCAATGCTATCAAACCTCCCTATACCAAACACCTCACTATACTTAACACTTTCTTCCGGTCCCAAGAGTGTTTGGTATAGAGAGGTTTCACTGTATTTATATATATATATACATATATGTATAATTTTGAAGTGACCATTTTATTAGGATACACAGTTTCAACTCACGCTGACTTGACAATGGTGATGATAACACTTAAAACAGTGGATTAAAGTTTTGATCTACTTCCACTGACCACGATGTATTGCTAAAATCAAACCAGGATGACAATAATAATGCTGCACTCTCACTCTGTTTATATTAATGTTCTTTCAGTATTATAAAATGTTTTGTGCACACTATAATTGCATGGAGTTTGTGGGTATAGTTGCAAGTTCAGCATGTGGCCTGTAGGTGGCACTGCAGCTAACTTCCTCCCATCCTCCTGTTACAGGTGGAGACACCTGTTGCCACATTCACAAAGAATATGATTGGATCCTTAATTTGATACTACAATTAAAACCAATGTGCTTTTGGCCCTGAACTATATAATCATTGGCCTAACATTTCATCAAAACTACCACAATGAACCAATCAATCTTCTTGGCAATATTATGGACTTTGGGATTAACATTTCCATTTCATAAAATTGATTTCAGTTTGATCCAGTACTTTATCTTTAAATCTGAATCAAAATCTGGATCAACGTAAGATTAAACCTTAATCCGGAAATGTGAAGCGTATATTTTGTACAATATAGCTATATAAACATAGATTGGTTCATATTGGAATTGCAACTATTCTGTTGCACCCAGGAGTAAGTAATTTAGGATCAAACAAGTTTTTTTCAATTTTGATCCTTAATTTAGTATCAGATCAAATTTCTTTGTCTATACGGCCACTGGGGAATAAACGAAATCTGCTTCACTCTTTGGTTGAAAATGTCATTTAAAGCAAGAAGCGGGCGCAGCCATCATGCGGAATAGTGTATCTGACATCTTATTTTGAGGCTACAACAGTTGCCACCCGACCTAACACTGATTTCTGATGTTTCGCCAGGTACCTCTATGTTGCAGACCACTTTGAAGAAGTCATTAAAACGTACAAGATTAACAAAGATAATTCGATTGAACAAGTTCAGGTATGTCTCCCATTCATGTCTTAAGTGTTGAATGCATTTTCTTCTGCTGGTTATATCGTTGGAAAGGCCAAAAGATCGAGAAACTAGCTTCAATTTTTGTCAACTCTGTTGCAGTTAATTTTCTGTCATTTGGCAGGTTGCGATTGTAATCTCAGATTGTGCTTTTGATCGATGATGATGATGGTGATGATGATGATGATGATGATGATGATGATGATGATGATGATGATGATGATGATGATGATGATGATGATGATGATGATGATGATGATGATGATGATGATGATGATGATGATGATGATACGGTAGCCGGTTAAGTAAACAGGCCTAGTTCAGGATATATTGCACAGTCTATGTACAGGTGGTACATGTCTTTCAAGTTGTTAATGTTGAAATTTATATTGGCTGGGATGGTAAATCTCTTGAAAATCGAAATTGTTAATCTCTGGCATGGCAGATTTTGTTTTGTTTAGTTTTGCTCTGTTTGTTCTGCTGTGCTCTGCTGTGCTCTGCTCTGCTTTGTTCTGCTAGGTTCGGTTCTTTTCAGTTCTGTTGTTGTGTTGTGCAATGTTGTGTCGTGTTGTTTCAAATGAACCTCCGAAGGACAACATTCAATTTTGGAGATACATCTTCACAGTTAAATGAAAAAAAAAATCGCGGTTGGGATGTGCCGTGTACATTGTTGGGACAAAAGACTAGCCAAGCCTGGTGCTCATATATTCCTGTGTAAAATATACAGGGAAAGCTACACCACTGGTTTGTCCACAGATGTTATTCTAAAATAAACTGCCTATAGTACAGACTTTGTATTTTTTTTTTGTATACCTTTGAAAGATTTACATCGGATTATAATTCCTTAATTATTTATACTGACAGAGTTTAAGGCGGAGTATTTTCGGCCAATTGAATTCTACCCTGCTGTTTGTCTATATAGGTACTACCGACATATTCTGGTATAGATAATATAGAAGTGGACCCCAAAACAGGAGACCTATGGGTGGGATGTCATCCGTCTGTTGGAATAGCATGGATGAAAAATGCTCTTGACTGGAATTATACATCGCCGTCCCAGGTAATTCATATGTTTTTAATATTATTGTATTAGTGTAAAAATCACCAGTTACCAAATGCAAATGGTGATTTTACGACGGAGAGCAAAATTTTTCCCAAGTTAAGCTTAATAATTATTTGGAGTGGCATAGTTTCATTCATTTTGTCTATGATGGTCGGTCGGATCAATGACGATTCCTTGGCTTAAATGAAAATGGCAATGAGCGGCAAAGCAAAACTGGGTAAGAATTATACTTCTCTATATGCAAATGTATGATCAAAGTTACGATCACAAAAGGGCCGCTTGCCTCATTTGATATGATCGAAGATACAGAGTTGAAAATTACGATTAAAGTGGAGTGTGCGCATTCTGAATGAAACATTTTCAAAATGGTAAAACAATGCAAGTATCAAGGGTTTCGTCAAAATCCCTCTGACTACAATTGTGCATGTGCCAAACAGTTAACTTCTCTAGAGCAGTAGATAAACATGCATCAATTTGTGGAGATTTTATTGTTAAGAAAGCAATTTATCGTAAGTGTATTTGAGGCTCAAACACCAGCATACCTGATCAAAATCATTTTTGCTAATCACTCATGATTAGATTGTTTGAAAATCATGGCAGTTCATGTTGGTGTTCGCATTGAGAAATAGCTCTCACAGTAAAACTGACATGATTATAATTTTTGTGATACGTTGTCACATTAAATAGGTACTACGCGTGACGACAAAAGACAGCTTGTTGGACGAGAGGATGCAGATTTATGCCGACAGGGGGCACAACTTAGAGGGATCCAGCGTTGCTGGCTTCTACAACGGACAAATTCTCATTGGGACAGTTGGCCACAAACTAATGCATTGTGAAGTAAAGACAATTTGAGCAAACTGAAAGGGTTATCATAGCGTCAGCTCGACCACAGTTAGACTCAAAAGATAATTTGGCAGCTGACAGCTGTGAGTTTGCTTTGTACATAGAAATATAGATGATAAAACATTCCCTATATCAATACGCTGAATTAGAGCTGATAAAATAGTTTCCTACATTACTACGCTGAATCAGAGGTGTATGCATGTATCAGTGTGAAACTTTGTCAATTGTTATCAACTTAACATGCTGACGAAATCCCTTTAAAACTCAGAACAAGAATTCTATATTTTACATACAAAATGTAATTCACGTGGAATGCCCTTTTTCTCTGATAGTAAACAGTTAAAGCTGATGAGGCAAATGATGACTATAGAATCCAACTGCTCAATGCGTTTCAAATGTGTGACAGTATGACCACAAGGCCTCCTAACTGGGAACTCGACTCTTCTTGTCAGATCATAATTTAACACAATGGAATAGAACTAGAATGCCAATTGTATATATCGTAGTTGGCCATTGAAGTACTTGGGAGAACACATGTTTTCAGCATACATGCTTAAAACATGATGATAGTTCATTAAACGTTTTGCTTTTTTTTTTAAATAGACAGAGAGTGTTGGGTGATTATTGGCATTAGTTCTTTTTCTGAATATGTTGTTGGCGCTTGGAAGGATCTGGAAACAGGAATGATCTTTTGGGACCTAGGCACAAAGTCATGTTTAAAACTCGCTTTTCCTCTCGCCAGGAAGGAGTCAATAAATTATTTGTCATGACTAGATCGTTGCTATTTCTGCTATTGGTCAGGGCACCACCACTTGACATACTCTTAACACATTAACACTTGGATCCACTGTCCTTGAACTTGTCAGGTCCGTGGACCCAGTTGTTTTCGCGAATGGGTTAAAATCTCACAATCGGAACTAAGTGGACCAGTATTCGGCGAAAAAAAAATGTGACGCCATATTCTTAAATTCGCTGTGTTTTGTTGTGCACACCCCACAACCAGTGTGTTCAACATACCTGCAGCTAGATATTGTTTATATGCCTGGTACCTTAGTCAACTACTATTATTCCAATGGGGAGACTGAACTCTAAAACCAAAGTAAACATTTAATAACCTTCAATTGTGATACAACGAGTGATGTTAAATGATAATTTAAGTCACGAGGATAATATTAAAACATTTGATGCTGTGCATAATAATGTCGCTTTATCCAGGAGATTTGAATTTTAGCTTTTTTTCGGGTGCCATAAGCAAGTATCTGAGACTGGTTCCCTTGTCATGACTCTCGTACCAGTTGCAGTCCATGTACTACCTATGCAATTTAGTCTGAATAAATATGTTTAAATAAAAAAAAATGTTATGGGAGACAACAAAAGGCAACTAGTGGATTTTCTTCTGGTATGATTTGAACCCAATCCTAAATTCCATGTAAAATACTAACTTGTGTGTATACAACCCAATATATTTTATGTTTGAAAGTTAGCTGAACCAATGACGATTCCAATTTTACATGGTTGCGGAGTAGAGAATTGTGCAGCTGAGTTCTAGCTTTTCCTGATGCCGCATGCCCAGGTTGAGAAGCCACGTCACATGAGGTATCATGGCAAAATACCCCCAAAGGCTTCTTACTAAACTGTATGTAACTTTCACGGTTTAATAAAAAGCAAAATATACTGGCTGTGGAGTTGCGGAGCGAAAAACCTAACCAGGGGACTTGTGACAGGCCTATTAGGATTTTGTATAGAATGCATTTCAAAATTTGACAAAGGCTAACAAATATGGGAGTTCCCCTGTTGCCTGCTATGGATTGGTAGTGTCCCTGATACACAGGGTGTTCCAAATGTCACTGTGTGGGCAAGGTGGTTGCGCAGTTGAGGAATTCAGCTGAAAACTAGGGACAGGGCTTTGCTCCATATTATAAATAATTTGTTTTCCACAGGGTCTGATTTTTTTCAATATTACAGATAGATAAGACAATACTAATATTTTGTGTGGGCAAAGTAACTATATAAATGTAAACTTCTATGGAATATCCCCCTTCGATTCAAACAAACACAAAGAAATCACGGACACTTAAAAATATGTTGTTTTAATCAATAGGTGATCATGAATTCTGAACTTTTCATTTGAAAGAGAGTTTGTTGAGAGGTCTGTTTTGCCACTTTGGACTCCAAATTATAAGTAGGTTGTTTTCAACAAGGTCTGATTTTTTTTAATATTACAGATAGATAAGACAATACTAATATTTTGTGTGGGCAAAGTAACTATATAAAGGTAAACTTCTATGGAATATCCGCCTTCGATTCAAACAAACAAACAAACAAACAAACAAACAAACAGACAAAGAAATCACGGACACTTAAAAATATGTTGTTTTAATCAAGTGGGTGATCATAAATTCTGAACTTTTCATCTGAGAGAGTTTGTTCAGAGGTCTGTTTTACCACCTTGGTGTAAAGGCCGTGCAGAAAATACAGATGTATAAGATATGATCAATATACACAGGTTTTGTACTTTCTGGGACATGAAATTGCCAAACTGGTGGCCAAAGTGAGATTTTGACCGGAAAAGTAGAGCGCACCCTTGTCAGGAAGCAATAATCACAGACATGGCGGGTGAAGATGACAACATTGGTCGTTTGCAACCATTCAGAGAAAGCAATCAAAAGATGAAGAATACAAAACATGCAAAGTTTCATATGATAAAACAGGTATGGTCGTCGAATTCGGCCTGTACAGGAGTCTATGGACCGGTCCACACCAATACACACCTCGGCCTTCAACTTGGCGTTCGTGTACATTGGTATGTTGACAGGACCACAGAATCATGAAGAACTCTCATAAAAAGACCATATTGTAAAGTATATGATATTTTTGATAACGACACACGTTTATACATGCATATATATATATATATATATATATATATATATATATATATATATATATATATATATATATATATATATATATATATATATATATATGTGTGTGTGTGTGTGTACATACTACTGTAGCATCAGTGGATTTTCTACATCTTAGTCATTAAATTTTCCATTCTTGTCCAAGGTGAGCCACAAAGTTTGCTAAAGTTCGGGTCCTGTTCTGCGGTCTAGGACCACGACATACGTAAACTGCTGTAGATAATCAACTCCACAAAGAAAATATTATATTTAAAGGGGACCATAATTTTTGCGCATGCGCAGGTTTTAAAAAAAGAGTCAAAAATCCTGTGTGATAAAATACTCCTAATGCTGTGTTTCATGGGGAAAGTATTGCACACAAAATTCTGTTTGAAAAAATAAAACAAAGCATCTCCAGCGCAGAAAATAAAGGTCAATACACCACAAATATTTGCCGAGATAACGAACAGGGATGAAGTTTTTTTGTTGTTGTTGCTTTGGTTTTTCAATTTGAACTATCACTTCCCATCAGCTTTCCCACTGATAGTGATCAGCTGCACTTATTGCAGTTGGCACCACGTCCTTGGAGGTAGAATCCCAGCTTTGCCTCCACTACGATTCATGGTTGGCTGCAATCCATGGGTTGACTTGCAAAGTTTCAACCCCGTCTGCCTTTTTATTTGTACCTTCGCTATTACGTGGCAGTAAAATCTTCTTGATCTGAGCTTGTATGATGATATATGGTGTCAAATAGGAAAATCTCGAATAATTCAAAGCGTTTGTGTCTCATGGCCATTTGACCACACCTGTTCAGAAAAGACAATAAGAGTAAATTTTCTCTTTTTCCGACCACTTACAGTAAATGTTTAGCATTTGACAGTATTTGTAGATGTTTGTTGCCTACAATTTGATTCAAACAAGAGGCCCATGGGCATAATGCTCTGCTGGCATCGTGGCTATCTTTTACCTGTTCATTTGAAAGCTGTGAGCCCTCAAGTGGCTTCTGAACATATAAATCTTCGTGTTAAAAATTGTCCACCAGATGGCACTTTGCTCCATATGTAATCATATTTTATTTGTGCAACTCTTTTGATGAATATTTTTGCATGTGCCAAGACAACAATCAGTGAGTCCTTAACTTTATGTCCTCAGTGACCTTGGGATAGAAGATCAAGGACACCCAGATTACGTAATACAAGAGGCCCATAGGCCTGCCTGGTGCTGTGCTGACATTGCCATTGGAGTCCAAGCTACACACTGCCATTACAAAATCAACTCTTTCAACATTACAGGCATGATGACCTCACAAAAATAGGTCAAGGTCACTGAGATTATATATGATTCTAACTTCGGACATATCTCTATATATCCTATAAATTTGGCAAGTCTAATCCACTTACTTTTTGAGATATGGAATTTTATATCTTAAAACACATTTTGGCTCATAATTTCCATTAAATTATAGGTGGCACCACTGGTATCATTACCAACTCAGACTTTGATCTCCCCCACACTCCCACCAAATTCGTTGAAGATCTGCTACAGATTAAAGATGCCAGAATGTTCACACGATTTTCATATTTTGACCCCTAAATTGCATAATATTGTAGGTGACGCCACTAATATCGAAAAGAACCTAGATTTTTATACCCCCTATAAGTCCTGAAAGTTTCATTGGGCTAACTTGACAAATGTGGACAGGTCAAATGATTTTCACATTTTGACTAGTATATTATATAATACTGTAGGTGGCGCCACCAACGTTGATGGCGACAAAGATTTTTATACACTCTATTAAAACCTAAACGTTACATGGGCCTATCTCAAGAATTGTGGGTTGCAGAGCATTCACAAGATGACCCCAATATTCAAACTGGCCATTTGACCTTGATCTTTAACTCGGATTTTTCAAAAAATCATGTTTAAAATATGCGCCCCACATCTAGCTTTCCATATATAGTGTGTTTGTTCAAATCAGGTCATAACTTTTCGAGTTATTGAGGAAAAACAATAAACTTGGACAAGTTACAAATTCCACAATTACTTGGTCACAGTGACCCAAAAAGCAAGTCATCAAGTACAGTTTTATGTGTTATGTAATCAAGTGCAATTTTGATCTGGAGGCTCAATTCTCTTTGCCATAGATGTCCAAGCTACACACTGCCACTACAAAATCACCTTTTCAACTTAAGAGGCATGGTGACTTCACAAAAAAGGTCAAGGTCACTGATATATCATAATATTCTACCTTTGGCCATGGTCTATATGTCATATAAATTTGGCAAGTCTAATCCAATTACTTTTCCAAATATGGAATTTTAGATCTTAAAACACATTTTGGCTCATAATTTGTCAAATTTTAGATGGCGCCACTTGTATCATTAGCAACTTAGACTTTGACCTCACCCACAATCCCACCAAATTTGGTGAAGATCCGCCAAAATTAAATATGCTAGAGTGTTCACAAGATTTTCACATTTTGACCCCTATAATACATAATGTAGGTGGCGCCACCAATATCGAACTCGGCCTGGATTTTCATACACCCTATAAGTCCTGAAAGTTATATTGGGCGAACTTGAAAACTGGACGGTATCGCGCTAACGAGCAAAAGTTAACGGACGTCTCTAGTATGATACACTTATGTAGAAAAACATGACCCATATTCATAAATATCAAACCCAACAATGACAGCAAAGAGATTCCAGAGTTACCAAAGCATCAACATTCATCTTCCAATACCAATGTGAAGAAACAAATTTCACTCCTGACTTGAGACAGGCAATCACCTACAAAAAGCAACCGGTCCTCTCGACCTTTGAAATATCCATTAAATACAGACTATAGTGTTTCCAATATGTATAGGCCCAACCACTCAAAATCCAAATTTTATCACTTCTGCCAAAAATAAAAAGAGAATTGGTAGGCCTATCACTTTTTTGGTTCTTCTGACTTGTTTGTCAGCTGAGTTTATAGCAAAAGTAGAAAGTAGGCCTATATCATTTTTGTGACATCTATGAATCTGGAACATTATGTAATTAATAAGTTAAGTGATTGAATCACTGTTATAGAGTATCAAATGAAAAGACCAGACTTCTACACGACCCTCGCTATACAATTAAAGTCCTACAGACGGACGTCTCTAGTATGATACACTTATGTAGAAAAACCTGACCCATATTCATAAATATCAAACCCAACAATGAGAGAAAAGATATTCCAGAGTTACTAAAGCATCAACATTCATCTTCCAATACCAATGTGAATAAACAAATTTCACTCCTGACTTGAGACAGGCAATCACCCACAAAAGGCAACTGGTTGCTTTAAACCGGTCCTCTCAACCTACGGACGGACAGACATGAGCTGTCGCATAAGCTCTGTGATCTTTGATCAACAGAGCTAAAAATGGAACTTTGCAAATCATGCCCTGTCAAAGGACTTAAAAAAAGGAAACTAATTTATATTTTACATTTTTTTCTCCATTAGATTATGATAAATTCCTTTCATTTTTACACTATCTGTTATGCGCTGCTAAAATATTGTTCTACAAGTAATTGTGCATGAATAATTTTACGATATTCGTGAAATGATAGCAGACCTATCAAAAACGAAAGCAATGCAAAGCCTTATCAGAAATGTCTTTAACATCACTAGCAATTGTGTCATCGTAGTAGGAAATTGTGTTAAAAAACAGATGGTCCACATTTTCCAAAAAATATAATAAAGTGGATTGCAATAAAATGTATAATTTAGGCCTATTATCATTCGCTCGTTGGAATGCTTTTAAGATTGATGTCAATGATTCTTCTATTTCACATCCATGTGCATGACCCGTATGTCTGCGTGCGCATATTTAGAGTGTGTTAAAAATAAATTATGATTACCCGTGACCACCAATAGACACCTAAGGTCGCAGCTTGTCACATGTTTTATCGGATGTATAGGTTAACGACCGCAAGGACATATGTCAAAATTTGAGTTTCTGTCCGAGACAGCATCTGACCTGTACACAGAAGTCTTGATAAGACCCAAGGATAAATCGTTCATGCAAGCAATGCACTGTATCAACACAGATAACCTATGGTAAAGTCAAGGATTGGACCTTTAAAAAAATGCCAATTAGGATTTAGTATTGTGAAGACGTGCTGTTGGCTTGTTCGTCATATTTGTCATTATTATAGTAATAGAAGGCCATAACCTGGTTCCTATTGTTGTGACAGCTATATCAACTAGGAAGTTTCAACTGGGAACCAATGGTCACTTTTGATATTTCTGTCGTCACATCAGCATGCAACACAATCCCTCAAATTCCCAAAACTTGTTTGTTTTTTTTTTTTGGGGGGGGGGTAATGTTTTGTTCCATATTTCATGAATGTAGCTGTTTCGGGATATTTTCATTCTTGTGTCAGAAAGTCAGATTCCACGTGTGTTCTTAGAAGGAGAAACTTGGAGATGCCCTCGATCAAGAAGCACGACTGCGCTCAGTATTATTATTACTGATCTGAGAAGGTCAAAAGAACGTTTGATATATATATATATATATATATATATATATATATATATATATATATATATATATATATATATATATATATATATATATATATATATATATATATATATATATATATATATATATGTGTGTTTTCTTTTGGTATTTTGTGACACAATTTCAGGTACAGATCGATTACAAGACTACCCTAATACAACAAACGAGTTATTTCAACCTTAATGCAGCCCTTGAGTGTTGAAAATGTCAGGGGAAAAAAAGAAAAATTACTTTTCCAAATGCAGACAACATCTGAAAATAGCGGTTGCCGTTGAGCGAGTTTGGAAAGACACTTTTTTGTGACTACCACACAGATGACATATTTTATCATATCAACACATAAAAATTCCCATCTTTGTGAACTGAACGGATGGTCAAAAATTCAGCTTCACTAGCCTCTGAATGTATGTTTTATGGTTTAAGAACATTTCTCATTGAGGACTTAAAAAAGAAAGAAAAAATGGACGGGCAGAGGGTAGGCGGGCAAAGCACAATGGGCGACATACATCCCGGTTAGTCCGCTATATACTTCGAAATAAAGCCTTTCACGTACCATTTTACCACAATGTCCCAATTATTCCCAAATGACATTCACCACTAAGTCTGGGGGGGACCATAACATAATTTATCACGACTATTGGTAACTTTATGCTTACTTTTCTGGCCTGGTCAAACGGGTACTTCATATTTCTGTTGGCGCTATGTTGATATATCAATATGGTTGAACAGAGCCAATCGGTTCTTTCTTTCTTTCTTTCTTTCTTTCTTTCTTTCTTTCTTTCTCCTAGTCTTCCCTCTTTCGTAGTATATTAGCTGAGTGACAGCGATTCACCGGACAAAGAAATGGAACTGATTGATACTTTGAAGTTCCAAATTTAATTAATCAAATCTATTTCAGCACATGGTGTCCACTTTAAAAAATCAGCCTACAGAATGCTGGGCAAGATAGTTAACGCCTCGGGTCTCGAATTTCTTTCAAACTGCAACAGATGAAACGGCATTCCATCTTGAATATGTGCATTGTAACTGTATGAATGGGTCGTAAAACGTGTGAAATATGAAATTGAGGTAACTTGGGCAGGTCAAATTTTAAATGCAGAGAACTTCAAATCACTCGAAGATATGAATAAGATTAAAATCCGTCTTTGAGATTTCGGTAACTGCACATCAAAAGAATTACAAACAGAACATGTAAAATTTAAACGATACGAAATACAACTTTTCATATTTTTTTTCAATACTGGTACTTCTATCTAATGATAATAATTTGGCCTGATTAGGTTTTTTAATCATATATAGAATGCTTCACACCAAATGTACTGTAACGACACTTTTAACTTTAAAAAACTCTGCTAATTCAGGCTGTATTCAGATATTCAATTTCCTCAAAACTAATTTAGCTATTCAAGTACCATTCCAACATCTTTTTGATTGCGCCATGATGGTCATCTTTCCTTTTTTGCCAATGCCCTGGGATACTTGGTTGTGATGTACATGTACAATTACCACATTGTTGATGTAATGTCAATATGTTGACCAAAATACCGTCTGTTTTGTTCTATACATATACCAT
Source organism: Hermodice carunculata (assembly GCA_964020975.1). NCBI lineage: Eukaryota > Metazoa > Annelida > Polychaeta > Eunicida > Amphinomidae > Hermodice > Hermodice carunculata. Next base: position 7,275,538 of record OZ026617.1, read on the forward strand.
GGTAACTTACTATGTGCTGCGACGCCTGAAATTTAAACTTGGGTAAATCAATTTGCACCAACTGCAACGCACTACTGTTATTTCAGCGTAGTTTAAGGTCATGTTACACTTCCACTGCTCAAGTACATTCGTAACTGTACCATTAAACTAATTCTGATCACAAAGGTATTAATAAGGATATCTCCCTTCTGTTTCAATCTACTGAGTGGATCTAACTGCCGTCTCCACATATGCTAAATTGTACATTATGCATCATCCCGTACGTGTGGGAATGATGTCTGGTATGTGTGTATGTGTGCAAACGAACATACGTCTTTACTGCATCTTCAACACTAATAGTACATACCAAAGTATTTCCAATTCCATTTATTTTCGTTTCCAGGTTTTTGTCACCCTGATTCATCATCTCATATGAATATCTCGGTTTATAATATCACGTTACAGGTTGTATGCATAGCAAGAACCATAGCTGGTCTCTCGGTTCACTTCATTCTTAGAAAAGCATGTTTATACATTATGTAACCGCAAGTGACATGCCCTGTTATGACCTCAGATGTACGCTTGGCTATCTGTGTGTACAAGTATTTACAAATGCAGCCCATATGTCTTGATAACTTTATTCAATTTAAGTCTCTATATATGATGTTTGATGTGAAATTTAATCAATCCATCTAAGTAATCCTTCAGCAAATGAGCATATATACGAGCATGTTGTGTATATGATGGTTTCAGAGTGCACATACATGATCATGTTATCGAATTATTTTCTCAAATGTACTGCTAACGATTTTTTGGTTAAATTGTTTCGTTTACATGTTTCCATATTTCTCGTGTGTGAACGTCAACTACTCGAGTGTCAACACAAAATTCATGTATTCCTGGTCATTTACATCCAGAGTCACAACTGTTGCGTTTTTTTTCCATACTTTGACAACCATGTTCCTTTTTCTTTCTTTTTTATTTTTTGTTTCGTATGTGATCTCCATGATATTCGTGCTACATATGCGTTTTTCATGTTTCGTGTCAGTCCTTTGTATTCCATTCTTATGTCAGTTTGCTGATTTGCGTTATGATATATGTATTTGTGACAACGCTTGTATGTACCCCATGTACACCGACATATTAACTGATTCCTACTTCATAACTACAGCAGTGATTATATTACCAGAATTTTCAAGAATTTGTCTTCATGCTTTGTCTGGGCACCATATCTTGACGGATAATTGTTACGTTCTGTTATATCCATGGGGATAAGTACACAGCAATATAGAGCTGTCATTGGCTCATATTATTACCGCAAATGCCTGGTCAAAATCATATCTTGTACTACCTTTACACCTGATCATGTCTTACCTGCATTTAATTTTCTTGCATTGTTAACTACCTTTCTCCTGCTTAAATTATATTGTAACCTCAGACACGTGGCTGAAATTTTATGCAAATTGCTCGTGTTTGATGTCCACCCCAATCCAGGGCCCACGGATACATTCATTCAAAATCAATTCAAAATTTGCCATGCAAACGTCCGTAGCATTAAAAGTCCTGACAAACTTGATGAATTACATTTCTTGGCCACTTCGGAAAAACTCGACGTTATTACTGTATCTGAAACATGGCTAGATTCAAACTACCCCAGTGAATTATTATGCATTGATGGTTTTGGTATGCCCATACGCAAGGATAGGACTGTGGGTACTGGGGGAGGGGTGGCGATCTATGTAAGGGACAACTTACCCTGTACTCACCGAGCGGACCTCGGATCTGCCAACAGTGAATGCTTATGGGTTGAATTTCGACTCAAATACGGTTTAGTTCTCTTAGGTGTGTACTACCGACCACCAGGGCAATATGCCGCAGACAGAGATTTGTTTATTGAGGAGCTCGATCTTTCTATTACTTCAGCCCTCGAGTGTAATCCTAAAACTCTAATCATAACCGGTGACTTTAATGATAGGTGCCAGTTATGGAATACTGATCATTCAGATAGCGACTTAGGACTGCGCCTAGTCAATGTTTTATCCCAAAATAACTTATTCCAATTAATAAACGAACCGACCAGAGTAAACGATGTATCTGAAAGTATCCTTGATCTCATGATCACAGATTCACCAGGTTATGTTCTAAATTCAGGTATCTTACCACCCATTTCTACATCCGATCACTCAGTTGTATTTTGTACTTTTTCGATTTCCCGCCGCGTAGACCACCCCTTCAAAAGGAAAATTTGGGACTTCAAGAAAGCTAATTTTGAAGATTTAAACAAAGCTGCCCTTGACGCTCCTTTTAACACAGGATTTGAAGTCTTTGATGATATCAACGATGTGGTATCTTTCTGGACAGATCTTTTTAGCGGCTTATGCAAGGACTTCATCCCTTGTCGTGACATCCTTGTACGACCCAAAGATAAGCCATGGGTCACTTGTAAAATTAAACAGTTACTTAGACAGAGAAATCGTGCTTGGAAACGTTTCAAACGTTTTAGCAACAAAATTCGTCCCTTTACTTATATCGAGTTTATTACTCTTGAAAGACTCTACATGTTCTATAAACGGAAGCGCAACACTGCAGTCAGCGCCCTTCGTAGTTCCATGAGGTCATATTTTTCAAAAATTCGCAGTGAAATGGATTCTAATATCATTAATCCAAAGAAATGGTGGAACCTCAGCAAGAGTTTTCTAGGTTCCAAGCTCAATCATTCCATACCTCCCCTTCTCGAAAACGGCACTGTAATATCCAGTAACGTTGAAAAGTGTGAAGTTTTCAATAATTACTTTGCCAATCAATGTAAACTTCCTCATGAAGACGATCCTATGCCCCTGCCTGACTTCTCATATCGCACCGATGCGAGGCTCAGTGAATTCCAAATTGATGAAAACGACGTTAAAAAGGTTTTACAATCTCTTAAGTCCAGCTCTGCCACGGGACCCGATGGTATAGGTAACCTCATCCTAAAGAATACGGCTTCTGGCCTCTCCCCATCACTTACCAAACTCTTTAATCTCTCTCTTGCTGCTTCGTGCTTTCCAGATTCTTGGAAAAAATCTAACATGTGCCCTGTATTCAAAAAGAACGATAAGCAGGTAAAAAGCAACTATCGCCCTATTTCATTACTGTGTAATGTTTCCAAAGTTTTCGAACGTCTAATATTTAATATTCTGTACGAGTACTTTATTCGTCACGATCTACTGACGCACAAAAACTCTGGGTTTAAGAAAAACGACTCTACCATCAACCAGCTTATCAAAATCGTTCATGACATATATAATGGCCTGGAACTACGAAAAGAAGCCAGGATGGTTTTTCTCGACATCAGTAAGGCTTTTGACCGCGTGTGGCATGAGGGTCTTCTTTTCAAATTAAGACAGCTGGGTATTGAAGGTGCTTTACTCCAGTTTATCGGTAGTTACTTATCAAATCGCTTTCAGAGAGTTACGATTGGTGGTCAGTCGTCCTCCTTGCTTCCTGTACAGGCAGGGGTACCCCAGGGCTCTATTCTGGGGCCTCTTCTTTTCCTAGTTTATATTAATGACATAACTGATAATATTGTGTGTGATATTAAGCTTTTTGCTGATGACACTAGCATTCTGGAGATAATCCATGATCCCGTTACCTCTGCAGGTCGGATGAACGCAGATCTTGTTCATATCTCTACATGGGGCAAACAGTGGAAAATGTCTTTCAATGCTATTAAGTCTCTAGCTGTTTTGTTTTCCACTAAACATAACAAGCCAGATCACCCACCTTTACTCCTTGGCAATGCTGTTATACCAGAAGGTACTAGCCATTCACATTTGGGCGTTACACTTTCTAGTAATCTAAAGTGGGATGCCCATATTACCAGAATCGTGGAAAAAGCGAGGAAACGTCTGTCTCTCCTCCACAGACTTAAATTTAGGTTATCCCGCAATACTCTGATTCGGCTTTACAAATCCATGGTACGACCCATCTTAGAGTATGGATGTATAATTTTTGACAATTGCTCACAGACTCTCTCTGATTCCCTCGAGTGTGTTCAGTATGAAGCAGCTCGCATTTGTTTAGGAGCCCTGAAACGCACTCCCCGTCATCTTATGCTTAAGGAGTTAGGCTGGCCTACTCTAGCTAAAAGACGCCAATATTTCAAATTAATCATGTTTTATAAAATTGTTAATGGTCAAACTCCCGCTTATCTTTCGGATCTCGTTCCGAATAACAATGGTCAGCCCACTGTCCAGTTAAGAAACCGACGCAGCCAAAGACAAATCAGGTTTAACTCCTTACGGTTCGGAAATTCGTTCATTCCTTCCTCTATTGAACTATGGAACGATCTCCCCGACGACATAAGACGTTCTGCAACTTTATCCAAATTTAAATCTACTTTGAAAAATACTTTATTGTCTGTTGATCCTGTTCCTGTTTATTACTCACACGGTAGTCGATTTTCTAATATCATACATACTCGTTTACGCTTGGGCTTCTCCGGACTAAATTCCCACCTACACAGATTTAATATAATACTGTCCCCAGCTTGTAAATGTCTAAATCCTGACGAAAGTATTCTTCACTTTTTCCTAGAATGTCCCTATTATTCAGTTCCCAGGAAATCCCTTTTAAAAACGGTTTGTTACATTCTAGCTCCAGGTGTGAATCCTAGTCTTGTAGTCTATCTAGCAAGTGATATACTTATCCGGTATCTTATACATGGTAACAATGACCTTTCTGCAAACCTTAACATTAAATTATTTGATGCTGTCCAAAAATTCATTTCTGACTCCAGACGATTCATATTTTGATTAACATGTTGATCCTGTCAATATACGGTTTATGGCTAAGACTGTCGTCATTTTTTCTTTTTTTGGTTACCGAGCTAGTGACATAGTGGATTTTTCTGGATCAATAACTTGTACTCATTCTTTAATCGACATGTCTCTGCTTGTGAGTATTTACTTCATAGCATTCAGGAAAGTGTATTTTTCAATATTATTGTAACAATGAGTGGTACATACAAAGCATTTCGTGAATTGTATTGTCCTGTGTGTATTGTATATATTCTGTGTGTCTCTCTATGTCTGGAGAGCCTGTTTTTTAGTATCTCGATGTATACTATTAGGTGATCCAGAATAAATAAATATGTTTAAATTAAATCTGCCAATGATTATGTGTGGTACCTGTGCATCATAGCTTTAAATGTGACAGCGGGGATTAGAAAATGGAACTAACTGATATAATTGAATCTTAAAGACCTCAATACCCTTCCCCATACCCGTTCAATTGCACTTTGAATTATCATTATCAGCATCATGATGATTCAGAGAAACCGTTCATTGTTTGTCAACACCTCTATAAAGCAGATACATGTTTAATAAAAACAGTTACACCAGAACCCAAAATGTAAATTTTCATGTTAAAAACACCTGTCTATTGTGGACATCTGTTTACTGCATGCAGATACTTTTTGTCAGTCTGAGATGTGGGCACAATAGATAGGTTTTACTGTAATTATGTCTGGGTGCCAACCCAGACATATTGTTTTTGCAAAGTTCGTTCTTTCTTTCTTTCTTTCTTTCTTTCTTTCTTTCTTTCTTTCTTTCTTTCTTTCTTTCTTTCTTTCTTTCTTTCTTTCTTTCTTTCTTTCTTTCTTTCTTTCTTTCTTTCTTTCTTCTTTCCGCCAAATTTGTCTGGAGCTTTTCTCTGACACCGTGCAAGCTACACTGCTTCAACTTGGCATGGTAATACACCTAGTAGGGAAGTTGTCTCTCTGATTTGGTATAGTCATGATTTCAAAATTATTCTAATCAGGGGCAATTACAATTTTAAATGCTCCATATTTTCAAAACTATAATAGATAGATACAAAATTCAAAGTTCAGCATACAGGTTTGTGACATCTGCCAATCTAATGGACAATAAACAAAAGTTGATAAATTTCAAATGATGCTACTTAAGGCACTTTGAAAATTTAAATCTTGAATATCTTCAAAGCTATAATAGATAGAGATGCCATTCCAAATTCAATACTAGTATATAGGTTTGTGAGAGAGGTACATCCAATGAACCAAACTTGTAGGATTTGAATTTTTGCAAATTAGATGATTACCTAAAATTTAAATCTTGAATATCTTCAAAAATATTACAGATATAGATGAGATTTTAACTTCCGCATGTAGGTTTCTGCCATAGGCGCATCCAATGAACCATGAACCAAAATTGTAGGATTTGAATTTGTCACAGCTGCATACATTGCATTGCAGTTTCTCCAGACTGATTGGCTAACAAGCAAATCAAATTTTCTAGTTCATATTGTCGCATCCTGCCGATGATCGACCAAGGTTTCACAATATAATTAATATTCGGTAACCTTCACTGGTCTAGATTGTATTGATCTGTGTCCAGAGCACCTTGTCGTTGGACATCACGCTTTCAAAACTACCAAAATATATGCAGAAGGGACACCGACCGACAATTAACGCTTTGCTTATATCCAGTTCCATTCTTCTTATTACAGTATATGAAGGTTTGACGCGTGAAAGGTCTTTTCACACACGCACACACACGCACGCACGCACACACACACACACACACACACACACACACACACACGCACACACACATTATGTCTGGTATCATTTGGGTCTGTCAGTATGAAGATCAAGGCCACGTAATACTGCACTGGCCCAATAATAATAACAATACTTATCTACACATATTGTGCATTGGGTTTAGGTTTGGGTCATTCTGATCTAGACCATTTCATATGTTAGTCCAAATATTTTAATATAGGTGTTTGTAATTGTACCCGTGTGCATGACAGAAGTTGCGTGACTGCAGAACCCCTCTCGACAGGGAAAACACATTCTTGAGCGCGACGATCCCTATATGTACCTAGTAGTGAAGGAGGCCTAGGCTTTTAGGTCCTAAAACCTGGTTCCCGGTAGAATGTTATCCTAGTGTTTCTTCAGAGACCTTACAATTTTTATTTCTGATTGTGCAGGTAGTTGGTAGGTAGGTTGACGGACGGACGGACATGTGGACATACAGATTACAAAACTTGACTGCTCAAAATGCTGTAGAATAGCAGTCACACTTTTGGTCTATACCAAACGTTGCACAGTGCAACGTTTTACATGGAGAAGCAACACGTCTAGGCGGCGGTAAATGTTCTGATTTTTCTGCCAAGAAAACTCTCATTCGGCTTCGTTCTTCTCGCCAAAGCAAACCACAAAAACTATCAACTGATTATGTGATACAACGTTTGCTATTCTGGCCTCTTTATCATGAAATGCAGTACGTTTTCGTTACGTTAAGCTGAACGAAACCAAGATCTATTAAAAAAACAAATTCAAGATACGATAGAAATTACCGTAAATTGGTTAACCGACAGATCACAGTGCTAAAGCAAGGTATCCCTTGATATTTTCCCGCACATGTAAGGGTTTTTTTGCGTTAAGTATGGATAAAAGTCTCAAACACTATTCCAGCCTCCTCATGTATGTATGTATGTATGTATGTATGTATGTATGTATGTATGTATGTATGTATGTATGTATCCTTGTTTATACAGTAGTTAACATATATGGGAACGTGCACACTAGCGATGCCCATGGTCTGATTTGACATTTAATTATTTTTCTGCTGTCTAGTCTTTCTCCAGGATTGGAGAGACAGCTGCAGAACCAGAACCCCGGACCATGCACCTTGTGTTAGGCATAGACATGAAAATATACATTATCTACAACAGTGTGAGCCATCTCCAAGAAGTCTTCCATTCTTGCGTACAAATCCACTTACAGCTGACACGCTGGTATTTTTAATATCGCGTTCATGTGATTTAAACAGAAACAAGACATGTTTATAAAACATAGATGCCCCCCCCCGCCCTCATTACCCTTGCCCTCGCTACCCTATTCATAGTGGTAGATGGGGCACTCGTGACCTTACAAAAATATTGAAGGTTGACCATACATCAATGTCACACATCTTTAAACTTTAACCTAGCCCTTAAAAAATGACTAAAAACCGGGACAATATAAAAGTTATAGCTGAAAAATTAGTCATCAATTAGAAACCATATTCAGCGAAGTGGCTTTATGACCTTGGAAATTAGGGCACGGCCACTCATTTTCACTTGACCTTCTTCAGTTATTGTGCAAAAACCACAGGAAGTCTACTGTCTGTGTGTGACCCTCAAAACTGGGTCAAGGTCACCCATCTACAAACTCAAACTAGCCCTTATAGGCAACCATAAAGCTGTGCAATATAAAAGTGCTACCTCTGGTCACCCATCTTCAAACTTGACCTAGCCCCGAATACGGACAATTATCCAGTGCAATATTAAAGTCTTGGTTTAAAAACCTCTTCAGTTATCATGTGGAAACCAAAGTTAACTCAGGTACCAACCTGACCTTGGAAATTAAATCAAGGTCACCAAACTTTTAAACTTCTTCTAGCCCTTAGCAAGAACTATAGACCTGTAAAGTATCATAGTCCTAACTTAAAAACTTCTTGAGTTATTGTGCAGAAACCACAGGAATTGTACAATCTCTCTGTGACCCTGAAAACTGGTCAAGGTCACCCATCTTTAAACTCAACCTAGCCCTTAAAGAGAACCATAAAGTTGTGCAATATAAAAGTTCTAGATCCAAGGTATTAGTTATCATGCAGAAAGCATGAAACCATATTCAGTAAAGTCGTTCTGTGACCTTTAAAATGAGGTTAAGGTCATATATCTTCAAACTTCGTCTAGCCTCAAATATGGACTATAATCCTGTGCAACATCGAAGTCCTAGCTTAAAAACATCTTCAGTTATTGTGCGGAAACCAAAGTTAACTCAGGTACCACTGTGACCTTGGAAATTAGGTCAAGGTCACCCGTCTCCAAACTTTGCCTAGCTTTTGACTAGAATGATACACATGTACAGTATCAAAGTCCTAGCTCAAAAACGTTTTGAGTTATTGTGCGGAAACCACAGGAATTCTACAATCTCTGTGACCCTCAAAACTGGGTCAAGGGCACCCATCTTCATACTCAACCTAGCCCTTACAGAGAACCATAAAGCTGTGCAATATAAAAGTTCTAGCTCCAAGGTATAAGTTATCATGCAGAAAGCATGAAACCATATTCAGTAAAGTCGCTTTGTGACCTTTAAAATGAGGTCAAGGTCATTCATCTTCAAACTTCGTGTAGCCCCAAATATGGACTATAATCCTGTCCAATATAAAAGCCCTAGCTTAAAAATCTCTTCAGTTATTGTGCGGAAACCAAAGTTAACTCAGGTAACACTGTGACCTTGGAAGTTAGGTCAAGGTCACCCATCTTCAAACTTTGCCAAGCTTTTGACTAGAATAATACACCTGTACAGGATCAAAGTCCTAGCTCAAAAACTTCTTGAGTTATTGTGCCGAAACCACAGTCTACCGACCGACATGTGCAAAGCTATATGCCCCACCTTCTTCGAAGGGGGGCATAATTACTGGAGCTGTCAATGTCTTTCATGCTGAAAACCTTTGTCTTTGGTCAATAGGTTTCCCCGAGGCAGGCGTTGTATTTGCCATCCAATCCAGGTAACGGAACTTTCTTTGCTCCAGCTTTTGGTGTGTGTGTGTTTTTTTCTAAAGCCCAACCTGGTAACAATAAGACTGAGGCAGCATTTTCCTGCAGAGCGGTCAGCACGCCCAATAAGTCTGTTGATTTGTGGACCATCTTGTCCAGACAGATGTTATCATCAATTTTCATGCTAAAATCTTTTCTATCCATGAGAAATATGTGAGCAAAATCTTTGAAATTGGCGGCATAAAATTTCTCGACTCTTTCATTTGGAAGTTTTTAAAGGGGGAGGGTTAATATTTGATGATGTGCCATTGTGCAAAATCTTGAAGTTGATCATCAGATTTCGACAGTGTTAGGCTTTCCGACAGAGAGATCCCCCATTTGGCAGGCGAAGCCAGCCCAACAAAATTAACAATCACCAGAACCATTTATGTCACACGAGGGTATTTTCAGGTAAACAATACGAGTTAAAAGACAAAAACACAACGTGTTCTAATCTGGAGATGGCCAATGCGTCTATCTAGGCAGGCCTACATGTATATCTGGTTCTTTTGCACGTCTTTCTCACTTTAAGTTTGACATTTCTTTCTCATTCAGTACATCTTCCACTATTTAACGCACATTTAAACTGACATATAGGCAAATATAAATTTAGGGTCCAGACCATGCCCGTAGCTTTGTATTTTAAAGGGGCAAGTGCAAATTTGAGTAGACAGAGGCCCACATTTATGTCTTAATTTTGTACAGATAATGGATGTGAGATAGTCTTTCTTAAGACCCTTTCTTAGTTAGTTGGCTATATAACAAAACTGCTAATAAATATTATAAAAATAAATGAGGGAGCGGTCATAGCATCGAGCTAGAACAAGCCAGGGCGCGAAACGGTCCTGCAGAGGAGTGAAGAATGCCTTTCTTCACTCCTCTCCAGGACCGCTGCGCGGCAGATATTATAAAGGATGGCTCACCATTATCATCATTTTTGAATTAGTACTTAGGGAACTAAATTTCATGACCCTTCCCTCCCCCAAATTAGTACTCTAAAAATGATGATTTTCCCAAAAAATCATAGCAAAATAGCACAAAACAGGCCAAAAAATGACCATCATTTTCCATATTCTGTGAAAGTGTACAGACCCATTTAAACCCCTGCCCCCTTGCGTACTGTAAGGACTAATTAAAAAATAATGAAAAGGTTGAACCATCCCTAAGCCAATATTATGCTTCTGATCTTGCTTCAGTACTCCCCAGGTAAACAGCTTTCCTAGGCATGACTGAGCCAAGAAGAGTAGGGTGAATTGGCCAAGAAGTAGTTAGCCATGCACTGCCCAGCGTGAGTTCAAATCTGCCCATACTGAACTGGACACACACTTTTAAAAAGCTGGGCATACTCTGGCAAGACGCTAGCAACACTCCACCAGTGTGGAATTTCATACGAGAGGCCATTCTACCGAGACTGCATTATTGCAAGTCCAGAATGATATTTTTGAAGCACTTCATGACAGAAAAATAGTGCTTTTACGTCTGTTGGGACTTGTTTCTTTAATTTTATTTTATTTACTAGTTCTTTATTCTTTCACGGAAGATGACATCTTCCATCACATACTTTCCTCCAGCATTGGAGGCGGATATGTGTCCACCTCCCTACTCCAGCACAGCTATGACTGGAGCAGCTCTAGTGGGTTTGAATCCTACATGCATAAGTATATCACCTGGGCAAACACAGGCCCTGATGTAAAATTTTTCACTTTTTATCACAGAATGAATTTTGGGTTCAAGAAGAAGATTTGGGTAAACCATTTCAGTGCCAAATGTTGGACTGAGCCAGCAGCTTTTCTCGGCGGGCAATTGGACGCAATGCACGCTGAGAAAAGCTGTTGACCTGGGGTATTCTCTCTGGAACTATAGGCATACTGGTACTGTAAATTGCTTTATTTTCGCTTGTATAAATTTTCACGGTTTTTGTATTTTTCACATTTCACTTTAGTTTTAATTTCACTGTTTTGGAAATAATTCCCACTTAAACAATGTTAAAATACTATTTCACTATGTTTTTATTTTCACGGTTTTGTGCCTTTAGCGAAATAAGCGAAAATAAGAATACAGCGAAATTAAAGCAATTTACAGTACTTGAATGAAAGGTCTTTTTACGAGGATTACGAATCTGGGATCAAAATCATAATTCAGACCAGCTTGACTTAAGTAGATCGTGACTGGCACTGAAAGAGTTAAAAGGAAAGTTCAAGAAGCAGTACATCCACCATAGCTGAGTTAAAGTGTGTGTGTCAGCACACACTTTTCTGTTTTTCTAGGAATTCTTTCTTTCTTTCTTTCTTTCTTTCTTTCTTTCTTTCTTTCTTTCTTTCTTTCTCTCTTAAGAGGCAAATTTGTCCGACATTTCATTTGAAAAGTATTATATGTAGAAACTCCAATTATACTTCTATGGATAAAGTCTGGCCTTTTTATAATGAGAAGTCATGCTTTTCAAAATTATACAAATGAGGGCTAATTAAAGTTTTAAATCTTCAATATCTTATATACTATAGTAGATGTGGTTCCGAGTGTATAGGAGTTCGATCATAGCAAAGTAAAGGTCAGCTCAAGTGTCAAGGTCATGTCAAGGTCAAAGGTCAATTTTAAGCCAAAATTTCATTTTTGAGGTCAAGGTTCACTTCAGGTAGAGGTCATCTCAAGGTCAAAGGTCATTTCAAGGTCAAAGGCCACTTTCGATAGTTGCTTTCTTCTAGCCATAACTTTGATCAATTTTTATCCAATTTTGATCATGTTGGGCTCAAATTGTAGCTATTGTAACACTGCAAATCTTGAAATTTACATGTGACCTCTGAAGTTCAAAGGTCAAGGTCATGTGGACCTTTGAAAGTTTCATGCAGCCATAACTTGGCCAATCTCCATCCAATTCTAATCATGTTGGACTCAAATTGTAGGTTATGCTACACTGGACATTTTTATAAAACATGTAACCTCAAAAAGGCAAAGGTCAAGGTCATTTGGCCCTCGAAAGTTTCATCTTGCCATAACTTGGTCAATTTTACTCCGATTTGGTTCATGTTGGGCTTAAATTGTGGGTATCGTAACACTGTGCAATTTACATGTGACCTGTAAAAGTCAAAGGTCAAGGTCAATTGGACTTTGAAATTTGCATCCAGCCATAAGCTCTATGTAATGTGATATACCAAAGGATAAAAGTTGTAGCATTTAATATTTACAACTTTTGAAGGCACACAGACAGATTTGCTTTCAAATCTTTTTTTCAGTTTCTTTCTTTCTTTCTTTCTTTCTTTCTTTCTTTCTTTCTTTCTTTCTTTCTTTCTTTCTTTCTTTCTTTCTTTCTTTCTTTCTTTCTTTCTTTCTTTCTTTCTTTCTTTCTTTCTTTCTTTCTTTCTTTCTTTCTTTCTTTCTTTCTTTCTTTCTTTCTTTCTTTCTTTCTTTCTTCTTTACCAGCAAATTTGTCCGACACTTTTTTCTGACACTATTATACATAGAAACTCCAAACTTGGCATGATTGTACCTCCATACAAGGAGTTTGGTCATTTCAAACACAGAAATGAAGATGTTTAAAATCATGCAAATTAGGGGCATTTGAAATTTTAAATCTTGAAGAACTTCAAAGCTATAATAGATACAGATGTCATTCCAACTTCTACTCCTGTGTTATGGAATAGTTGTACATTGCCATGCTCATATGCTTTGAAGACACACACACTGATTTGCTATGCAGCAAATCATCTTTCCTAGTTTGTCTGTGAATTCTTGTTTGGCGTAAAATACTTTGAGGTGAGAACGGAAAGGGTAACTATTATTTAATTACGGTTTGTTCTTGCCAGTAACTCAATGATTTCAAAGAACTCTTTCGAAGATCTTTGATGATTCTAAGCCAGCCAAACTTAATAGGGGTGATCTGGGTTGGTTTAATTTCATGACACACAGCCTTTTTTTCCCATCATGCATGTTTGTGACACCTAGCAATCCATGCCATTTGAGCGCAGGTGGGTCAGCAAAGCCCATTACATTACCGTGAACCTGAAAGTTTTACCCTGCATATGAGGACGATTTTCGGAAATATTGTCTTCTAATCTACCTGAAGTACATGTTATCTTTCAAATACATCCAGGTGTGATAAAATGAAAGTTTAATGCTTATTTGGCAACAAATAGAGAGGTTAAATTCATATCTGCTAATTCCCCATGTTAATCTATGGAGAAAAAGCGAGGGTCATGGAAAGTGACCACAACATGTGGGCAGTCAAACATAAACAGGGTGGGCAGCACCACCTGCAGGCAAATTTAGAACTTACCCAGATATACACTATTGCCACACTGGTCCTGTACATGTGGGGTGAAAAACAAAAGGCTGTGGCCAAACACACGTGTCGTTGCTTCAGACAAGTTTTGTGCAAAAGGTTGAAACGCAGCAAACAAAAAACCCCCCCACAGTTTTGTGCAAAAGTTTGAAACGCAGCAATAGAAAAAAAAACAAAAAAAAAAAACAAAAAAAAAACAAAAAACCAAAAACCAAAAAAAAAAAAACAAAAACAAAAAAACCAAAACAAAACAAAAAACAAAACAAAACAAAAAAAAACACCAAAAAACAAAAAAACCAAAACAAAAAAAAAACAAAAAAAAAACAAAAAACAAAAAAAAAAAAAAAAAACCACGGGGAAAAATGTAACAGAAGAAACGAGACTCTTGAAGTTAACCCTCCAAAGTGAGGGAGCAGTCCCTAATTGCGTCAAAGCAATTTGATCTTAAACAAACATGCACAAAAACTAAGTCACTAACTAAATAAAATTCTATGATAAAACTGAATTTCTTACAACACAAAACTCAAAACCATTAAAAAAAAGGTGTCCCTGCTCACAGTGTCAGTTGATGTTAGTCTGTAAGTCACCAAAAATTCTTGGTGTTATGATGGATAAAATTTGTAAATCAGTGACCTTTCACTAAAGTAACATCATGAAAATATCTCAATGAATCAACCACAGCACCATCCATACATGAGCTTAATGGATCAACCACAGCACCATCCATACATGAGCTTAATGAATCAACCACAGCACCATCCATACATGAGCTTATATCAAGGCTGGACTATTGCAATTCCTTTTAAATAACATATCAAAATACCAAACAGAGAGAACTTCATTGTTTCAAAATGCAGCATTCGGGATAATATACAAAGACATATAAATGGAACCACATTGCAGCAGTTTTAACCATAAAAGCTCTGATTTTAAGATTGAGTCAACATCTTTCCTCAGGACACTTTGCAACAAAGATATTGATACCTTTGTTTTGTACTGATATAAAACAGTAAGTTTTAGTCTGAGAATGGGTTCACAAACAAACTGATTTTTTTATGAAAATTCGCAGAAATTACATATTATGATATTTTCCAAGTGCAGTAAACTGAACAAAAATGTCTGACATTACATTTTTGCAACATATTATTGCCCGTTTGTAGCTAATTATAATTGTCTCAAATAAGCTTTCTCACCTGCAAACCTGTATAAAAACGAAACTTGCTCATTGCCATGGTAACTGTGTTAGCACAGAGATCAAAGAAGTGAAAATACCCTTTTCAATACTTTAAATTTTTCATGTGAACACAACTTCAGAATTTGGTTTCCTAACACGAATCAGCACCCTTTCTAAAAGCTTTTTGGTTTATTATGGGGGAAAAAAACAACAAACAAACTAGTGACTAATCAATGTAAATCCTTCTCATTTATTTACACAAGGTTTGACAATTCCATACACGGTTTTCTATGGAAAATATTCTTGCCATTCCATAACCTCACAGGGTTTCTCATGATTTTTTACTTTTCAGTCATCATAATCATTCCTAAACAGCACCTCATATATAGCTACTTGCCATCAAATTATTCAAATGTATCCTAAGTTATACCAAATATTCTCCACAGTTTACCGTGCCTTGGGCATGGGTAAGTTTGTTGATGGGGTAGATCAGTTTTACAACTCGATGTCTGTAGTATAATGTTCAAAACTTGTCCAATCACAGACAACATATTTAGAACTTTGATCAGAATCAATTACACTGACAGAGGCAGAGGGCTCTCATCATACTAATCAATGCCGGAGAAGAATGCCTGCCAGTTGGTACATGGTCACATTGGCCAATTGCAATCTGAATGAAGCCTTTAAGTTGTTGTACACGTACTTTATGGCATAAACAAGACAGCGTAATACATTTTATCATTATTTTGCTGGAGTCATAACAATAAAAAAAAAAATGTCCAACCAAGCACTCATTAAAAACATCATACCAACAGGACAAACTAAAAAAAAAATCCTCAAAATCAAATTCAGGGCTTTTCTTAATCTTAGAATCACCCACAGGTATGGGCAAGAATGTAATTTAAGATGATTGGTCAAGTTATAAGTTCTAACTTTTGAAAAGAAATGCAAGCTACAAGTTCTTTTGTTCTATCTGCAATTTGCCTCTGGAGAGGCTAGTGTTCGGTCATGTTCTTTGTAATATGTGAAGCTTTTGGTTTATCTGGGGCTGTCAGACTGCATTGATGATCACATCAATACTGGTGGTGCAACCTTGTGTTCATAACCGGTAAAAGTACTTTTAAATGCATAACAAAAAGTACAATGAATTGCTGTATATTCAAGAGTATACATTTCGGCATTTTTTTTTTAGTTGACAAATTCATAAAGTTTAACGTTTTCAATAAAAACTAGGAATATACCAGCGAATAGCGCCAAATATTGAAATGCCTATATTTTTAAGCAAATAGGTCTCGGTAATTGTGTGACCCATGTTGACAGAGTGCAACCAATTTGATCCAGTGAGGCCAGAAACTACAGTAGGGATATATTTGGCAAATATGAATATAACATGTTTTGAGATGAAAATAAAAAAGAAAACTCAGCGGTTCTAGAATTTTTTTTGCTTTTTGCACATTTGCAGACTCAATATCAACATTAAAAGCATAGCGTTCTAGAATTGTTTTGTTTTCTTCACATTTGCTGACTCAATTTCAACATGAAAAGCATGGCACTAAAAATACTTCAAAAAATTAAAGCAATTTACAGTAGTGCTTCACAATACCTTTAAGTTCTTACACTTCACAAAGCATTTAATATCAGATGTATTACACCAAGAACTTTCTGCAGGTCTCTCTTACTCAAAAAAAGTTTTCACACAATTTCAGCACGTATTTCTCCCCTATATGCAACTTGGGGTTGGTCAGAAATCATTTGGGCAAAAGGACGCATTTTGCATCAAACTGTGACCCACAAGACTCTGTGTGAGGGAGGGCGGGAGGGAGGGAGAGGGAGGGAGAGAGAGAGAGAGCGAGGGAGGGAGGGAGGGAGGGAGGGAGGGAGAAAGAGAGGGGGGGTCTGGATATTGTTCCATTCCAAGAGACAGACAGACAGAATCATCTATGACACGCATCTTAAAAAATTTGAATAAGAAATGCAATCAAGTAATTGTATTCCAGCATTGTGAAATTTTAAAATTAAAATGCATACACATGTAGGCAACACCCAGCATGTCTGTTTGAACACAATATATTGAATGACAATATAAATTAACTTAGTCTAAATATGTATTTTCATCTTAGGATAACATCATACACAATGCTGGTGATTGTAGGCAAGCTGTTTTTAAGTACACGTATATGCCTACAATTTAACACAGGTTGTTATACTCTCACATGCAAAGCATTCTAGAGCAGTAATATTTATATACTAAATACACCCTGCTTAAAAAAAAGCCGGTTATTGTAGAAATTAAAAATTTCCTTCATACACCAGCAGCTGCTCAAATGTCTAATGAAAAACAGGTTTAACCCTTTCCCCTTTAAATTAAAACTGAGTCAACAGCTTTCCTTGGCATGGGTTGGGCACTAAGTGCCCAACCCATGCCAAGGAAAGCTGTTAACCTGGGGCATGTGATCCTCATAGGGCTCATCTCCAATTCTCAGTCAAAATTGTTTTTCATCACTGTTGAAATTAGTTGAAAACGCTGAAGCAGACGACATTTGACCATCGGCCGGTTTTGGCCGGTTCAAGGGGGAAAGGGTTAATTTCAGGCAAGCTCCATCAAGATAACATGCCTCAGGCCAACAGCTTTCCTTGGTGTGGGTTGGGTACTGAATACCCAAACCACACCAAGGAAAGCTGTTGACCGAGTGTTAATTCAAGGGGGAATGGGTTAAGCCTGTAAGACCTACCTCAACCTCACAAACTGATACCTAGATAGGGTAAAAACCTTGAAGCTTTGTCACCGACACTCATAAAACACGGAAATGCACCTTGAATTAATAATTTCAAATTGCCTTGCAAAGAAGTCACGATGTTTGTTTTAACTGCATATACACCATTTGCAGATTTTACTCTTGTGCCCCATCTATGATAATTTCTGGTGACCTTTCCATACAGCAAATTTTGCCCGTAAGATCTACCAACAATACACATGTGGATTGAGAATGAAATCCTCTACCCAGAGAATCTTTGGTTATACATTGGTTTCACAGGACAGGTTTCACGATACATGTACTTCCCAGTAAAATGTGAAGTACAATAGCCCTAGTAATCTGATGAAAGCACCTGACTGTCACACTTTTCATGTTAATTATATTTCCCCACAGCATCTCCCTTCAGCACTAGAAGCATCCTGGTGAAGACATTGTGGCAAATTTAACTCAAATAAGCCTCAATTGTAGATTTATGTTTTAGATATTATTGCTGAATGTACACCTCAATGATGGCAAAATGAACAATACTTAGAATCATTTAAGAATATTTTTTCTTTATTTTTTGTCTTTTTGCTTTTGTTGACAAAATGATGGGATGTTTGGCAGAAGCACAAGAGTTATTTTTCCCCTCCAGAGAGGCCACCCTCCTTGTAAGTCCATGTTTCTGGTGCACTTGGCTTGGCCTTGTAAGACACAAACAACTGTAGAGAGCTCATGGAACAGTAGAAAGCTGCTCCTCCTAAGGGACAAATTTTCTGTATTTATGTACATTTCTAATGAGACCTCCGTCTTTATAACATCAATATCAACAATATCATTTTAAGGGCAAAAAAAACCACTTAATAATATGCATGCGACTGGGAAAAAATGCAGCCTGAACCAGAGCTATAACCCACAAGAATAGTGTATTGATTTGACATGACAAACAGCAAAGAAATTTTACACTAACTACTCTTGACAAACTTTGCAGTTTCCACGGGAAAACGTGAAGTATATGTTGGATGCAAATTTCCAGATTATAAATAAAATGCCAAATTAATGTGGCATGCTTTGATTTATGTCTGGTGTTCCCTGAATTAGAGTTGTGAATTTCAGATGTTTAAAAGTTATTAAAGTGCTTGCACTTATAAAGTTGAGAAATTGCACCTGTACATACTAACACATTTCTCTGTCTCCCTCCGAGTATATTTCTCCACAAAAGGCACACTTAATTCAAAAAAGCAACTACATTGTTCATATTCCTCAAATTGCAGAGGAGCTGCACACAGCTCCTTTGCAACATCCCAGGTGAGCTATACATTCAATTCAACTGCAAAATCTGATGTTCATGTGAGCAATCAACCACTCTCGTGAAATTCTTTTAGATGCAGTGGAGGGGGGAAGAGAAGTTGCTTGTCTCAAATCACAAGCCCTGCAACCACACTGCAACAACAGGAATATCAAATATTAACTATCTCTCTGTGGGAAGCTCCATAGTTCTTGGGAGTCATGGACAAAATTAGCATTTTGTGCAAATAACATTCACTTGCTTCACCCACCCCCCTCCCAATTTGCACAGAGAAGCGAATGAAAAAAGGCAATAGGTGGCAGCACTGGTCCTATGATGCTATGCCCAGGAAAAATCCACCAGCAAATCCTGTTGCCAACACCACATTTTCAGATGCAAAGTCTTTCACCTGCACAAAAAAAAAAAAAAAATGTATATACATACGTAAGCTTTATGCAAGTAGTGAAACATAATTTGATTCCAGGGTTGCTGTGATCTGTCATGTGGCAATACACTTGTCACATCATTCCTGGTGGTGTTATAATTTCGAAATAAATGTGGCATTATGTAAAGGTAACACTATTACTAGTTACTAGTCTTGTGACTACAAAGATGACCTCTCTTATTTCCAACAGTTACATATATATATATATATATATATGTATATGAATAAACATGTACACCTTTATTCAACAAGGTAATAGCTGTCGAAATATAGGCCTATGTGTAACCTGCTTTAAACATGACTCTATTGGGTGTCACTGGTCATGTGACTAAAGTTAATTTTTGTTCTTCCAAATAAGAGGATCTTTATAAGCATCTGTATGATACTTCTACTTAAAACAGGTAAAATATCTCGTGCAAACATGAAATAATATCACAGTCCACAAATTAAACATGTTAATTACATGCAAATTTATCCATCACAAGCACATTATTTGAATCTCCTGATTTCCCCCATTTATGCTATGTTTGCAATAATACTGCCACATGCCGCTATGTGATACTGTACATTGTATCTGACGAGACCATTGTTGTAATTTCTTCTTTTGAATGAATGAACTTTTGGTGAATGACCTGGGTCAGCATTACATAATATGTCAAATGGCATGCACAATTTTGTCAGTGGGTGAATCATACTTATGAATGTTTACTATCACTCCAGGCAATTGTTAGGCAGATCAGTTATAGAGGCCGCTTTGCATCTTTGACTAAGCCGTCTAAAAATGCACCAGTATTTGTTAAAAATGTTGTCTTTCTGCCTTTTAATAGATAAATACAATCTCAGATCTTGTGCCTGTGCCTTGATCAACAAAGGCTACTCACTAGGCCGTCATATTTGCCGATCGAGACATGGCGCTCATTAGAGATTCTCTATACATGTACATGCCAATGGAACTGTAGGTTTAGATTTACGTGGACACCATGGCAACCAACAGAACTTACACATGCAGAAGATAAATGTACAAAATATTGTGTGCCTACCTGGTCATGCACCTAGTCACATGCAGGGACAGTGACCTTCAAATTTATTTGAAACCTCAGACACTAGGAAAAATATACTCTAAGCTTAGTCATGTCATATATAGATGTCATATAAACTGTACTGCAGGAGCCTGGTGTCTTGGACCTCGTTCAGATACTCAGAAGCCAAAACAGGATACAAGACACAACATTTAGCACAGAAAAGAACTCACACTTATCTAGACACAAAACATATCAAATCAATGACAATTACAACTACTAAATTAAGAAACTATGAACAAAAACATAAATGAAAAGCTTGGAATACTACAATGGTATTGCATCATTTTTAACACTTTGGCACCCAGGAACTTCATTAGAAAACTCCTCTTAAGTTGGGGCTACATTTTAGATATTAAAGTTAGTAATACAGTGTTCCCCCCCGTAACTCGCCCCTCCACAGGACACTTCTCCATGCAACAAGTATGGTGTTTTCATTTTACACTCCGCCCCCCCCCCGACACCCCTCTCATAAGGCCATGTTTCTGGTGCACTTTGGGGGGGGGGGGGGGGCTTATAAGAGGGGGACCACTGTACATGTACATTGTGTTATTCCACCAAAAAGATGACCCAATGTATGGGATTATTTATTGTGTGATGGAAACCATGCATGGGCAATCAACCCTTTCCCCCTTAAACCGGCCAGGTAGTCAAATGTCGTCTGCTTCAGTGTTTTCAACTAATTTCAACAGTAATGAAAAACAATTTTGACTGACAATTGTAGATGAGCCCTATCAAGATCACATGCCCCAGGTCAACAAATTTCCATGGCATGAGTTGGGCATTTAGTGCTCAACTAATGCGAAGGAAAGTTGTTGACTCAAGTGTCAATTCAAGGGGACAGGGTTAATGGTTCTGAAGTGACAGCACAAGAAAGGAAAGGCCATTGCTTATACAATGCCCCCACCTATACAATGCTTTCACATATACAGACATCCCCTATACAATGCCGTTGCCTGTACAGTGCCTTTGCTCAAACAGTGAAGTAACACCAGGGTTTTCCCCAGTTTTGGAGAGCAGAAAGGTGGTGAACCTGATGGCAACCTAGAATTTCTTGTTCCATGACAGATATTGACCAAATGTTGCATAAATATTACTAAAATAACCTACTTTTTAATGAAAAAGGAGAAAGGTGGTAAAAAGGTGAAACATGGTGAAGAAAAGATGAAAGGTGGGCCACTTTTGAACTTATAATGTGGGGAAACACTGAACACATTTCTATAAAAAAAATTTGCCTGTCATCTGTTATAGTCACACATACAATAATACAGACGTCACTTTGTTTTGAGGTTGAGGTCAAGTGATACTGCCGCTGTCTTTGTGGCAGCTGCAGCATGACTTGCCAGGCAATGCAAAATTAACTGCCCTTAGACTGGGCATACTGGTACTCAAATAAAGGCTCTAATTACAAGGAATTTGAATATATAATTGATGTAAAAATCCCTGCAAAATATAGAGGAAAACCTGCCACTGGTGTGGACAGAGGGTAGAAAGTGTCCTCATGAGGTCTTGGGTGCCAATAAGGAATCGTGCGATATAAACATTTGCAGAAAAGAGTAAAGAAAGCAAGATTAACAGACAAAACCAGCCAGTTAGTAGGTCAAGGCACACCACAGAACCAAGTATATTTACATTATTGGAACGTTATATCTGTTCAGAGATATAGACACAAACATAATTTTACAGCTGCCAAATGGTTCATAGGGTTTTTTGTCACCATGTACAGGGGCTGGGTTATCTTTCCTACCACAGGAAACAAACAGCTGCATGGCCATGTGGTCTCACGAGCAACACATTACCCTGTTGGTCAATTGAGCCACATGTGAAAATGAGCCAATCACCGCTTGTCTTATAGTGTGCTCATCATGGCTTCCGCCCTGTGAACATGTGTGACTCTCCTGTAATTTACGGAAGGGAACACACAAAAGTGAAGCTTTCTTTATATTGCTGCATGCGAAAATAAAGATTCCAGTGTTTATAGCAACAATTATTTGGAGTCACAGGCATATACACAAAGGTAGGAAGTAGAGGGAAGTGGCGAATGTGTCACAGATCAGTCTGTGAGACTAGGCCCCATGATGATGCTCAGTTCACTGTACAGATTACTCCATGCTGTAACTTGCATGTGACTGGCAGTTGTGTATTGTTTTTGCCAGGAAAGTCAACTCATGGCACCCATGCATGATCTTTATTTTTTCCCCAACACAGTTAGAACCCACCGATAATGGCATGTGATGTTAACTTGCAGAAGAATTTGCCATGTAAATTTCAATATTTTTTGGCACTGCTTTGACATCATCGGGGCAAATCAGACTGACGGCGAGTTACTGTCACCCCACTCCAATAACGGGCGTACGCCAACACCTAACTGCCAGCACCTTTGATCCCGTAATTGTAAGTACACAACAGTGAAAATACCTGCTTGTTTTGACAGAAATCAAGTGGGTAGCCAAGTCCTGTTGAACACAACTGCGGACCAACTAATTGTTTAAACCCGTAATGTTTATTCAGGGATTACAATCACCTATTGGCATGCCCACTCACATGCCTGCATTGGTGTGTACACACAGACAGCGGAAATCGCCAACATATCATGAGTTGCGAAGGCTCTGACTGTGGTCGTTTTCTCCATTTTTTCAAACAGGAATATATGTGAGGGAAGTTTTTACTTGTCTGACAGGCCAAGTACTTTAAAATTTTCACTTGTTTGACTACTGTTTTTACTTGTCCATCACAATTGGACATACATATTTTCGCATGCTGGGTTGGATGTATACATGCATATAAACTTTTGATCCGACACTGGAGACTATCATCCCAGATACTGGGAGCTGATATCTCAATGTTGTAAGTAAATAAGTTCACTTGGATGTCATAGATGCATATTTGGCAATTCACATGTATTGTAAGATCAATGGTAAAATCTCTGATACAAGTGTATCCTAGTGGATATATTTTAAGACAAACATATTTTGCAAACATTATGGTGATGATGCACAAGTCTATTGTAGACTGAGTACAGTCTATTGTAGACTGTGCATCATCACCATCATGTTCAGAATGGATGGGGCCTCAAATCATGATGTCGTTTGCCAGGTAGTGCATGAGTCAACCCTGCTTAGGAAGATCACCAGCTTTTCATAACCCCGCAAGCGAAGTTTGGGGGGTATACTGGAATGAGCTTGTCTGTCTGTCCATCTGTAGACGCAATCATGTGTGCGCAAAGCAAAGTTCGCAATGATATCAGTGGTAAAATTGCTGATACAAACAGCAATCATACTGACTGGATACACATGTACTTAACGGTAATATATGTTTTGCAAAACAAACTCAAAAATAGATAGAAGTGTAGTAGGAAAGGAGCATTACAATATATTTAATCTTCCTCTGGAGTAAGGTTTTATTTATATCATTATTATTATTATTATTATTATTATTATTATTATTATTATTATTATTATTATTATATTACTTCAATCTGTGGTTTGCCTTGACATGTTAGTGCAACATGAGAGGTCATAAGCCGACACAGTCCTTACCCTACTTACTTCTTCTGCTAGCCATGGTAAGATTCTGTCAGAGTCTCGCTCTAGTCTTCTTCGTGCTTGGCTCATTTGTCTGTCTACTCTGTTCCAGTTAATCTTGATATAACCCTGGTGATGAGCAACCTGTTGAATTGGACAAAACATTGATAAACATTCACAGTAAGTTTTACGTTTAACTCAGCAGCTCGTGTAACACCTGTTTCTTTGATCTGTACATCTGATTAAGATTTGTTCCCATAGATTTACTTGTGCAGTTATCTTGATGTATGGTGGGCTTCTTTGTGCGACCAGAGTTTTACATTAAAAGGGCCACCTAGGGTATATTCATAAATAAACAAATAAATAAATGGATGGACACTGGACAGATGAATGGATGGAAAACAAACACACAAACAAAGCAATGAATAATGGTAAACTAAATTCAGGTTCACAAACACACTTACACGCATCAACATGAAGTTCAATACTTTGTTTATTTGCATTGGTGTGCAAAACATCAAACAACCCTTATTCCTGTTCCCTTCCAAAAGGTAACTGACAGTTGCCAAAGTACATCACAATAACCATCTTGTGGATCGCAAACAGTAATTTATCCCAAGCATGTACACCCACTCATGAAAATATATATGGTTAGTTATACGGAGCATACCTTAAATTTGTAACATGAGACAATTGATTCGATTGTAACAAGAGATAAGACAATTTTAATTTCATTTCCCACAAGATCTTTGGTTGGGTTATGTTTTGAAGTGTTTTTATTCATTTTTATTTTTTATTTTATTTTTTTTGGGGGGGGGGGAGGGGTATATTATTCAGTAGCAGCATGAAAGGCAGCTACCAGATGCTGAAATATCAATATATGGAAAGTCAATCCAAGTATTCACACAAAATTACTTATCCTACATGGCTAGTTACCATGGTAACATGGAACATCTATCCCTAGCAACAGGAGACAACTGATTTGTTTTCTGGAAAGGGTCTACACAATTTTGAGCACCAGCTCCCTGTATTCTCGATATTTGTTCTTCAAAGGGGTTCGGCAAGTGAAGCGTCAGCGTACTGACCTGTAGGAGTAACAGGCTGCCCCCAACTGCTGCTGCTGCTGCTTTCCCCACTCGCGCGAAAAGGTAGCCTGCACACCTGTGAAACACAGAGGAATGTAATGAAGGCAACTCACAAAACTAGGAAAGATGATTTGCGGCACAGTAAATCAGTGTGTGTGTCTTCAAAGCATATTGGTATGGCAATGTACACCTATTTCATAACACAGGAGTAGAAGTTGGAATGGCATCTCTATTTATTATTATAACTTTGAAGTTATTCAAGATTTAACAGCTAATCAGCATAATTTAAATTGCTACAACTTTTGTTTTAGATTCTTTACATGCGCAATGGTCAACAACCCCCTAGTAGAAGTTGGAATGACATCTCTATCTATAATAGTTTTGAACATATTCAAGTTTTAAAATTTCAAGTGCTGCTAATTAGGATAATTTAAATGGCTACAACTTTTGCTTTGGATTAATTACATGCGCAATGGTCAATAACCCCTTAGTAGAAGTAAAAATGACATCTCTATCTATAATAGTTTTGAACATATTCAAGTTTCAAAATTTCCAATGCTGCTAATTAGCATAATTTAAATTGCTACAACTTTTGTTTTAAATTCATTAGATGCACACTGGTCAATGACCCCCCCCCCCTCCCAGTAGAAGTTGGAATGACATCTCTATCTACTATACTTTTGAAGATACTCAAGATTTAAAATTTCAAATGCCCCTAATTTGCATAATTTTAACTATCTTCATTCCTCTGTATAAAACCGTCATCAATAACCCCCCAGTAGAAGTTGGAATGACACCTCTATCTTTTATACTTTTGAAGATACTCAAGATTTAAAATTTCAAATCAGGGTTCATACAGCATAGCAAAGCCAAAATTCCATACTTGTTCAAGTACTTTCCAAACCATTTTTTCCAAAATTCCAAACTCAATCATCCGTGGTTTCATGAGTATGTATGTATATGTATACATATATATATATATATATATATATATATATATATATATATATATATATATATATATATATATATATACACAGTGGTTCCCCTCTTATAACTTAAGGCCACCCCAAATGTTTTCTTATTACGAGAAGTGGTCTCTCTTCAGAAGGAAAATATAATGAAAATGCCATACTTGCTGCACAGCAAAGTGGTCTTTGTAGGGGGAGTGGCATCTGTTTGGGGGTGGCTTACAAGAGGGGGACCAATGTATGCAATTTATATATTGAACAAAAAAACAACTTTTTGTTTGATACTAGCAAGCGCTGCTTCCCCCATATTTTTCAAGTGCACATTACTTGCACACACCTGGCATCTTGCGCTGTATTTGTTTTGTTGCGGCTTGGTGCACAATTTATGCGTGCGGCAAACATCAACGGTCCTTCATCCATAACACGTGACAATTTTTTTTAAAAATCACTTGTCCGCAGGGCAAGTAGATTTCAAAATCCACTTGTCCTGATAAAGCCTCTATAAAAACATCGTTTTTTTCTAACAATGCTAAGGCCTAGACAAACCATTTACCCTAAAATGTATTTGCCGTTTATTGTCACTTGGAAAATCGCAAAAAATGTCAAATTTTACGATTCTAACTGCAACTCAACTGTTTTGACAGTGAAACTTGCAAAATATCAAAAATACCAATTAAAAGTAAGATATTTGCATGGGGTGACTAACGATGAAAAATACATTGTAATTTCTGGGACTATAGGAGTCCGTATCCCCGGTAAACTTATTTAATGATTAAATAGTTGCCTTGGCTTCAGGATCCTTTCTCTCGGCCTCTGATGCCGTGATGCAGTGAGTGAGGCGATGCATATCTACCATGAATGCTATCGGTACATCGTAGTAAATTTGCGTATACAGTATTGGCAAGTTCCTCGCAATAAACGGTGTTCTTAAATCAAATTGAAACAAAAATTTTAATAAATCGAGCGTGCGCACCGTCTACATCTTTCCTGCAACTGTACACAAACAGCTGCTTTGGCCATGTGGTCTGACGCACAACATATCACCCAATTGGTCTATTGAGTCACATGCAAATATGAGCCAATCACGGCTCGTGTTGCGGTGATTTCATCATGGCTCCCGCCCAGTGAACATGTGTGAATTTACGGAGGGAACACACAAACGGGAAGCTTTGTTTATATTGCAGCATACGAAAATAAAGATTCCGGTGTTTATAGATGCTATATTTAGCAATGAAAACAAACTACGATCGCAGGTATTGCAACAAACATTAAAATAAAGTCACACAAATAGATTTTTTCATTCTGTTTCGGCTTTTTTTTAAACCGGAAAATCGATTTTCCATACTTTTCAAGACTTCTTTATGAAATTCCACACTTTTCAAGGCCTGGAACAGAGGGCATTCAAATTCCATACTTTTCAAGCCTTTTCAAGCTCTGTGCGAACCCTGCAAATGCCCCTAATTTGCATAATTTTAACTATTTTCATTCCTATGTATAAAACCGTCATCAATAACCCCCTAGTAGAAGTTGGAATGACATCTCTATCTATTATATTTTTGAAGATACTCGAGATTTAAAATTCCAAATGCCCCTAATTTGCATAATTTTAACTATCTTCAT
The DNA here is from genome assembly GCA_964020975.1 of Hermodice carunculata. Classification (NCBI taxonomy): domain Eukaryota; kingdom Metazoa; phylum Annelida; class Polychaeta; order Eunicida; family Amphinomidae; genus Hermodice; species Hermodice carunculata. The sequence goes on from OZ026617.1 coordinate 7,303,302, forward strand.
TCCTCTGTGTAAAAAGGTCAAACTCCTTATATGGAGGTACATTCATGCCAAGTTTGGAGTTTCTATGTATAATAGTGTCCAAGAAAAGTGTCGGACAAATTTGCTGCTAAAGAAAGAAACAAAGAAAGAAAGAAAGAAAGAAAGAAAGAAAGAAAGAGGGAAAGAATTTTAGGAAAAACAGAAAAGTGTGTGTTGACATACACACTTTAATTACCCATATTTCTATCATAGCAGTGGCGTAATTTCATTTTTGTGGTATTGTCGCAGATTCTGCATAGTTCTGCAACTCACCACAGTTTGCTGTGGTGAGTCCACTTATCAAACCAGAATACGCTGGCACTACTTTCCTGCATCTGCATTATATAGCTTAGACAAGGAGCCGCTACTCAGAGAGACATGTACGGGTAAAAGGCTCCAAAACATGTTGAGTAGTTACCCGCTGAAGACCCTTTAATTTATTTGGGCTGATACAGCCTTTGTCAAAATTTTACAGAGGAACGTGTGCAATATGGACAATAGTAATTCCATATGTATATAGGTTAGACAGGGACAGGTTAG